>OZ022502.1:42620178-42704129 GCA_963989385.1 Ctena decussata
TGAAATACTGTCTCAAAGGGCCGTTAAACCCAAAACAAGTCAAGTCAAGTCAAGACTTGACGGTTACGCATCAGACCAGTTCTTAAAATTTGTATAAGAGCTACAGTAATTATCAAAATATGAACCGCGACACAAAAAACAACAATGTGGTTGTGCGCCCAGCGCAGACTCAGACAGATCAGCCTAGGCATCCATGGAGGTAGCTTAGACCCATAGCCACCCCTTAAGCACTTAACGAAGAGTCTGATTAAACTGGGCGGATGCCCAGGCTGATCTGAGTATGCAAAGGGCGCACAACCACATTGTTGGTTTTGTCGTGTCGCGGCTCATATAATTGTGACAGTGATTATCGACTGGCAGACAGGTGTGTTTTTTTCCTATGAATACACTTCTCTTAATGACAGTGTGAAGGTGTGAAAAATGTATTTCTGACAGATATGGCTAAACTTTGACACAGGTGTTCACAAAAGGTATGAAAAATATCTAACACATAACCACAGTAATTTAACTGTAATATACATGCCATAATGATCCTTTATGAAAACATGTGGAATTGTTTGTTAGTCAATTCATTGAACAAGATTTCCATCAAAAAGACAAACATATATTTTAAATTAATTCAGTCCCACAACTATATTGACTAATTTCTTTTATTTAAGCCATTTCTTTCCAGAATATTTGTAGAAATATTTCATATAATTTGTTACTTTAAAATCATGGAGATAGCCCTGTAACAAAAAAATATTCTAACATGAGGTTAGCGATTTCCCCATTTGGCCTATAGGAAGCGGCGCCGTGTGAAAATTTATGATAAATTACCTTGTAAACGCTCGGCGTGCACATTTCGCGCCTTGGTGACGTCGAACGTAAACATTTAGTATCTGGCGACGTCCGCCTCAAAAGAGTTCATTAGAAAACGTCGCAATATCCACGCAACTTGGCTCATTGTCTCACAATTTTAGAATAGAAATAGTTTTTTCCTCGCAGATTAACACGAGTTGTTGGGCAGATACGAATATTAATTTACTCCGCCTTGCCGCCTTGCGGCCGTTGTGAATTAATATTTCGTGATCTGCACCCCCTGCACCCCCCCCCCCCCCCACACACACACACACACAACAGCATCTTTTATTCTGCGATGACTCGCGGGTAAGGAAAATTATTTCTTCATTTTAAAAAAGAAGCAACAGGAATTATGTTACCTGAATAATTGCTCCCCCCCCCCCACCCCTCCACCCCCAACAGCATGTATTATTCTGCGATAACTCGCGGGTACGGAAAATTATTTCTTAATTTTTAAATAGGAGCAACAGGAATTATGTTACCTGAATAATTTTTATTTAAAATATCAAAAGTATTTATTTATTATTATTATTGTTGTTGTTGTTGTTTTTTCAATTTGCAATATTCTGACTGCACATTTTTCGTTAAATCATTTAAAATTTTAAGCAAAGGAAAACATGGAAAAGAAAGCTGTAACTGACTGTTTTCAATGTTCTGACCAAATGCAAGTATCTGACAGTTTATCTGTTTTATTGGCCTGATAAGAGCATTGATATAAGTCTTTGATCTTTTTATCAGTAGACTGCCCAAGGCGATTACGTGTCCTGCTCTAATTTCGTTTATCCGGTTCGGTAGCTCTATTTGTCTATTGGTTGACAGACTGAAATTGATTGGGTGAAAACGAGAAGAGGCGTGTCGATCTAGCAGCTGATTGGTCAGGTCATCGCATGCGCTGTGAATCGCAACAAAATAGATTTGCTATTTCGTCATGATAAAAGTTTGTCATGTTCCACAAGTAAAAAAAAAAAAAAAAATACATTTGGTACTTAATTAAAAAGCAATAATATAATAAAACGAGCATAAGATTATATTCCAGCATTTTTTAAATTACCAAATGGTTTTCTTATAAGTCATGGGAATGTGAGGGATAGACGCCATTTTACGCAAAAAAAAATAGCGCTCGATTACATATAATTTTCGAATTTATTTTACTCTCTGCAAAGATATAGCAACAAACCCCACACCAAAGTGCGAGCCGTCAAGAGGCCTTTAAAATTGTATAATTGCCTCTTCCAAATATTTCCGCGTTTTGTATTGATTTATGCAAATATGACTTTTCATTAGCTCCAGAATATTGCTTAATTTCCAATAAAAACTTTGGCAGAGAAAAAATGTCTCCGAAAAATATGTATGAAATTTTGATATGTATTAATAAAAAATGTTTACGAGTAATTTTTTAAATAACTTTTAGTTTTCACCTTGTAAATTTTTCACAAAGCACTTAGCAGATTTGTTCAACCACACCCTCCGTTCCGATGACGCCGCTTCTTTCAACGTCAAAGGGAGATTATTCCAAAGACTGTTTTCCAGTGGTAGTTTAGTTTCTAGTAAAACGTTTGCGATCTCTTCTAGAGGATATAACTGCACAAAAAGCGAAAAACACTAAATTAATATCTCATTCCGTCTTCCAGCGAGGAAGGTTCGAACACGTCAGGGGTTCATTTTTGCCATGGCATTTATTTACGTAGATCTGTAAAATGCTAACGTCGCTGAGCAGTAAAATGTTATTGTTATATAGGAAAGTGCATCTGCATTGAAATATATTCAGGGTTAGAATTGTCGTTTGCACAGTGACAATGAAAGACTTTCAGTTTTTATACAGTCCATGGCCAAATGTATTTCATCAAATTCCAAATACTCATTGACTTACATGCATTTCCAAGTTTACGCTTTCATCTTTTGTGGATTCAGATATAAGGTTATCGAGACGAGCACCTGCCACAGGATAGCGGGCATCCATAAAGCACCTTTTAAGCAGAAATACTGTCTACAATAGCTATCCAATTGGCCTGAATATCAAAACGGCAGAGTTAAACTTGCTGCCTGAATTAAAAATGATATTTTCCTACATTAAACGTTGTATAGTCTGATATCAATCAAGATTTAACAAATTGACTAGATGAATAAAACATGATGTAAAAAAATCTCTATCAATCAAGACCTGTCCGCGTACAGGAAATTCGCCTTACAGCGCCCTGCCCATCACATAAAAAAACTTTGTCGTAAACTTTAAAGTGTGACACAAACGCCGAGGCCAACTTTCGTACAGACGAGCTAAAAATTGCATGGTTATCTTCATTATGCCAATGCAACTGCTCAGAAAAAATATCTACAGAAATCTGATTAGTAAGCTTAATACCCTAACGTGAAAAAGGCTTCCCAAAAATGAGTATAAGATCAAAGGCTGTAATTTTATCGCCATCAAAAGCCACGTCTTCATTATGCCCCCAACATGTGTTCAAAGTTTGAAAAGAACCCATTAATAAACTGCCTGAGTACTTGTTTACTTCAAAAACTCCATAAAACTATCTTAAAATGCAGAAAAATACTCAAAATGACTAAGTTTAAAAGGCCGCAATTCTGTTAAAAATTATTTTAACTACACCATTAACAGTAATAATTACGTGATATCATTAAATTTATTTAGTGATATCACTTATTCGATTTGTGACAAAATCGATTTAGTGATATCACTAAATAGGAATGAATAAGTGATCACAAATTTGATAAGATACAGAGATATCACGAAATCGAATGAGTGATATCACAAAATAGATTTTTTGATAACACAAAATCGAATTAGTGAACGAATCAGATTTTATTTTGTGATATCACTAATTAGATTTGGTGATATCACTAAATCGCATATATTTACGTAGGAGAGGGGTATGAGTGTAGCAGCAGGGGAGAGGGGCACATAAGATACCCGTATCCTTAAAACACTGCACAGACATAGCTGTAGGTACTGTTCTGTTTCAATTCTCGTAACGACGCTCTCCAAGAGGCTCAGCGGTACGTAGCCGTTGGTAGAATAAGAAAGTTGAAAACAGGACAAGGTGGAAAGGGACTGTTTCGAAGTCATCTGTGGTGCCCCAGGTTATGGGATAGAATAGAACAGAATAGAATACAGAGTTTGTTACACATTGATTGGTTATAAGCATATACACATCGAACAGTATATGATCTTTGAGCAGTATTGCAGGACATTTCAACACATATAGCCGCATGGGCGACAAGCAGGAATATGAGCATGATAAGCATGCTAAACGCAAGCGGTGAATATTTTTGCTAAACTTTGCACACAAAAGCACAGGCGGACGCACACGCGCGCACGGACGCAAACGAAGGTATTGCACGATCAGCACTCCGTTGCTATGCAAAGGCGCGCTAGAACGCAATAGTTTACGTCGACTGTTTCATTCAATATTGTTTCCTATGCGATTCTTCAGTTTCATGTATACACTGCGACCCAATGCAAAAACCTTCGTGAGAGAAGGCTTGTTGAAAGCGACATTTAAATCAATCCGCGCGCGCGTGCGCGTGCACACACACGGTTTATTCCCATTTCGCCTACTTCCATTTCACCTACTCCCGTTTCGCCTACTCTTAAATATTTTACTATTCCAATTTCATCTTATCTGTTTTTTTTGTTGTTGTTTTTTTTTTTTTTTTTTTTTTTTTTTTTTTCCAACATAAAAAAGGCAGCATAACATAATTTCGACACAATTTTGTTTATAAATACAATAACACAGTTTAAAGCATGCTGCAAAAATGTGTCAATAGGAATGAAAAAAGAAGATGTTACTATTTATTGTCATATATATTTTTTATTTGGAGCCCTAAATTTATAAAATGCTGAAAAACTACATGTGAAATTTCTTATTTATTGTATGTTTCTTTTGTTGTTTTTTTATGATTGAAGTGTCATCTCACAAGTAAGCATGATAAGTCATCAACATTTTCGCAGCTGTAAACTCGATCAAAAAGTGTTTAGAGAGAAAACACACGGTTTCTCCTGCCAAATTAAATTATTTAAGTACCAAGTTAACAAAATTTAATGTTTACAATAATAACAATTGTAAACAAAATAATAATAATCATGATAATAGTAATTTTACTTCAAGTAGGTGAACCGGAAAGGTCATAAAATATTAATTAGGGTAGGCAAAATGCTCCCCCCCCCCCCCCCCCCCCGCCTCACACACACACACACATTCTAGGACTTCATTGTAGTTTACTCTCTCATACAACTGATCTAGCGGTCCCGGGTTCGAGCCCCGGTGGAGGCAGAAATCTTTCCAACCGTAAAAGGGGGTTCCCTTGCACGCAAGATTTCATTATCACCCACTCATCGTCCTGATATGACTGAAATACAGTTGAGGAAATGGCCGTAAAATCGCAAGTCATTCGTCCATTATCTCTTCCATAAACGTCCGACAAAAGAAATTCGTTCTAACATTGTGTTTGGCCTATTGGAAACGTCATCGTGATCAAACTACGTTACCAAAATGAACATGATACTTGTAAAAAGAGCGCGTTTGATGTTGCATGCAAACATTTACTTATGTCGACGTCTGATGCAAACTATCCCATTGAAAAAAAAGTAAGCCTTTGAAGAAAACTGCACCTAACTATATAATTGCACGTTAGAATCGAAGTACATTTAACGTTACCGTGATTCATTCCTTTTGTCATATTACGCGATAAATCATGGTAAAAATAAAATGATTGTTTCCTAAATAAGAAGTGTATAACATATTTTATATATGTAAACAGGAAACTAATAACCGATTGCTTTTTTGCAACCGGAATGAAAAAGAAAGAAAAAAATATGTTGAGGCGTTTCGACTTTTCCTGACTAACAGCTATCTACTAGCACCAAATACGCAGACTGATCTGTGATCTTCGCCATAATTTTTCACATACCGCCATCACTATTACATATTATGAGAACAGGTTTTCTCATAACGTGGCCCTTTTTTGACACCAAACATCGTACATACCGTTGGAAGAGAAGGTGTGATTTTTTGTGATTTTTCGCGAAAATGTCAACGCCATCTTCAGCCCTCCATTCATGTCAACTGAATAAACATACCCGGAATTTCAGTATATAAACCCTAATCAAACCTGGTCTAATTGTCAAAATCTCTTATAGCTTTTGTGTTATAAGGTTAACTTTGATTTCTGCAGTTTTCTTGAATTCCTAGTGATTCATATACCTGGAAACTATGTCGGACGATGGAAGAAAGTGAGTATTTCATTATTTTTCGAAACCTCATAGCGTTTTATTCTCAAGATTTACGGCCTAGTCATCACTTTTTACACTACCAATGCTACAAATCCCGCATTTAATACTATTCTCATTTTCTGTATTTTGTTCGTTTAGCTGTATCTAGCAATTCGCTTTTGTCTATTTTGCATATATATTTATATATTATATTTTTACTTATTTTGAAAATATGAAATGTTTATAATAATTAAAAATATCTCCGACTGAAAAAGAGATATTTCTATTTGAAATATAGATACCTCGATATCTATATGAACAAGAGATTTCTGAAATTCAAATCAATATTATCAGATTATCTAAAGTAGTTTTTATTTGAAACAGAACTATCAGTAAGACTGTATCTACTTTGAAATAGAGAAACCTCTATTCATAAACAGAGACATCTCAATTTTAAAGTTATATGTTCTGAAATTTTAGCAGTTTATTTTGTGTATAAATGTCAATTATTTTCAAGAATACAACAGTGAAACCTAGATGGCCATGAAAAACTCATGATAATACCTAAACCAATGATTGCTACAAAAACCGTAATTTAGGTTGATTATCCACTGTATAAATTTCATTCGGGTCCGAAGAAAATTACTAAAAGGCTCCTTTTTTTACAACGTCTTTTTTTTTTTTTTCGTGCATTTTTCAGGTGTAGTGAATAGATTTATGGTGAAAAATGAATTTAACTCAACCATCACAGTTCGTTAAAATAAATGTTTAAAAGTTGTTATAATTATTAAAAAGTTCCAGTCCACATAACTTAATGGAAAAAGCAAAACGGACTGCCATAATGCATGCATTATTATGTGCGAGGTGTGAATGTTGCATAGTTGTAAATCTTACATATCTAAAGCGTACAAAAAGAGTTTGAAAGTGGATTTTATGGCATTAGATTAAAATATGCGTGTTTGCTAAATAGTCACTGCATTCAAAGGTTTCAGTCAGGATATTTTCTTATTATCATTATTATAATTATTATTATTCATGTTTTTTGGGTCCGTCTTTCTTTTAAAACTAAGTTAACAATTAATACCATCGCATTTATTCTCAGAGGCAACAGCTAGGTAAAAAAAACTCAGACTCATGCAAAAGCTGATATTTTTTCATGTTGAATGAATCTACTTTTCTTTGTGAGAAGAATGCCTACATATTTAAACTCTTTTATAATTACGATTACGTGTCCAGCTATTGAGAATAACGTAGTTCTTGTTCGGGAATAATCGCAAAATATCATAATTTTTGTTACTTTCAATAATTTTGAGATTACAATTCATACAACATGTACAATACTCGTTAAATTTGCTTAAAGGCAGGAGTGGACAATAAAAGGCAAAATTAGCTACCTATTCTCAGTTTTCCAATAGCCACCAAAGGGTAAACATCTACAGAAGCTCCTGTAGTTTTTCTCTAATTTGATTGGCTGTTGATTTGCTGGGGTATTTACCAGTGAAAGTATTGGCAGCTCTTATTGGCTAAAACAAAACAGTGGTCTAATTTGCACAGTAACTCAGTCACGCCCTCTATTCCTCATACAGGTAGCTAATCCTCTACCGGGGGAGAGCGGGGGGGGGGGGGGGGGGGGGCGGGGGGGGGGTTCAGAAATCCTGCGTTTAACATTTCTTGAAAATATTCTGCATCATCACTCAAAATAATGGTCTAAGTCATTTAAATATGTATATACCGCCAAAAGAAAGAGGGAGAGGTTTTCACCTTGCCTAACGCCCTTCCATAGCTGAAAAATCCCGGCTGGCTACCATTCATTGTACATATGAGCCGCGACACGAGAAAACACACATAGTGGTTGTGCGCCCAGCGCAGACTCTGATCAGCCTGGGCATCCGCCCAGTCTGATCAGAGTCTTCGCTGTTGATCAGCCTGGGCATCCGCCCAGTCTGATCAGAGTCTTCGCTGTCCGCATGAAGGTAGCTTAGGCCCTTAGCTACCCTTTAAGGGCAAAGCGAGGATTCTGATCAGACTGGGCGGATGCCAAGGCTGATCTGAGTCTGCGCTGGGCGCACAACCACATTGTTGGTTTTCTTGTGTCGCGGCACATATATTCATCTGCCATAGTCTTGCTCGCCGTACGTTTTATCGGGAATAAAAGATAAGTCCGAAACATAGCTGAAAAATCCCGGCTGGCTACCATTCATTGTACATATGAGCCGCGACACGAGAAAACATACAAAGTGGTTGTGCGCCCAGCGCAGACTCTGATCAGCCTGGGCATCCGCCCAGTCTGATCAGAGTCTTCGCTGTTGATCAGCCTGGGCATCCGCCCAGTCTGATCAGAGTCTTCGCTGTCCGCATGAAGGTAGCTTAGGCCCTTAGCTACCCTTTAAAGGCAAAGCGAGGATTCTGATCAGACTGGGCGGATGCCAAGGCTGATCTGAGTCTGCGCTGGGCGCACAACCACATTGTTGGTTTTCTTGTGTCGCGGCTCATATATTCATCTGCCATAGTCTTGCTCGCCGTAAGTTTTATCGGGAATAAAAGATAAGTCCGAAACATAGCTGAAAAATCCCGGCTGGCTACCATTCATTGTACATATGAGCCGCGACACGAGAAAACACACAAAGTGGTTGTGCGCCCAGCGCAGACTCTGATCAGCCTGGGCATCCGCCCAGTCTGATCAGAGTCTTCGCTGTCCGCATGAAGGTAGCTTAGGCCCTATAAGGGCAAAGCGAGGATTCTGATCAGACTGGGCGGATGCCAAGGCTGATCTGAGTCTGCGCTGGGCGCACAACCACATTGTTGGTTTTCTTGTGTCGCGGCCTATATATTCATCTGCCATAGTCTTGCTCGCCGTAAGTTTTATCGGGAATAAAAGTTAAGTCCGAAACATCTCGTAGCGCCTCACTCGGTTTGACACCTGACCATAAAAAGGATTTTAACTGAACTGGCGGTATATTTTTAAAAAAATCTTCAATGGATATTTTCACAGTTAAGTCTAAATATTACTTCAGCATTTAGTCTAACATCACTTTTCATGTTTTGATATATTTTTGGGGAGATATTTTTTCTCTATTTCATTTTTAGGTAAAAAACATCAAATTTCAGCAGCTAATGAAAAGTAATGCTCGCATCAATTCAGTCGTATTGCGAAGAGACTGGACAGAAAGTATAGCAAACTTTTATGCCCCTCTTTATGGCAAGTACTTTCATACGAAATTTGCTGCAATACCTTCTCGAACTGCAAAAGAATGTCGATTAAAAAAGTCATCGGAGAGCTATCAATTTTGCGTAAAAACGTCAAACCATCACATTTTAACAACGTCACAGAAACGGGATATATTTGTTTCATGCTCAAAAGAGTGTCATTTAGTGATTCACAAAGTACTGAAGTTTTTGATGATCTATTGTTTGATTAAAAACTGAAAATTTGACTAATAAATAAATGTGATCATTAAAGAACAGGGTTCCGTCTGAAATGCCCGACAATAAAGTGTGAGTTATGTTGACTCCTAAAAAAAAATAAAAAAAAATACCTATACTCATAAATTATCTAATTATGTAAATAAATGGTCATAAATATAAGTATTTCCTCCCGTGGCATACACGAAAATTTAAATATCAAAATTTAAACCATCTTATTTCAGTGGTAGGATCTTTATATTTCATTTTCAGTTATGCATAAACTGGTTATTAGAACACCTAAAATATTTGTCTTTAATTTCTGAGATAAATGTATGCGATATAAAAACAGCCTCACGTCGTTACGAGAATAAATTATTGAAGTACACACACACTCACTTGATCATTCATTATCGCAGTTCCGATAATATCCATGTATGCAACTCGGTGCGCTATGTTCTGTTATCAGCCGATAAGGATCAAACGTAACACATAACACGCAGGTCTCTTTTGATCCTTATCGGCTGATAACAGATCATAGCGCACCGACTAGCATGCAACCAGTGGATGTAATACTTGCAAGTACATGTATCACATCACATTCGTTAAATTTGCTCGGCTCTTTTCTGGGAATGACAACAGCCTTATGTTGTGGGCGATATATGACAGGCATTTTAAACCAGATTCATATAAATATGGGTATCTTGCATTAGCGTCATGCTGTGTTACCCCGCAAAATGTATATTGTAAAGTATATAACAAGGCAAACTGCTATAACTTTATAACATTTTGCGTCGAATTCGACGCAAAATGTTATAAAGTTATAACAATTTGCGTTCCTATTATTGTTATAACATCTTGCGTTGTTATACATTTCGCGGGGTGAAGAAATTTTTAACATTTTGCGTTTTTATTAGTATTTAGAGCTGACGCAAAAATGTTATAAAGTTATAATCAAATCGCAAAATGACATAAATTTCTTCACCCCCACACGCCCTTACTCCTACGTAGGTGTGGGCGTGTGCGTATAAGAAATTTATGACATTTTGCGTTTTAATTAATTTTGAGATTCGACGCAAAATGTTATATAAAGTTATAAAAAATTGCGTTGCTATAAATTTTATGACGTTTCTCGTTTTTATAACATTTTGCGGGGAGACAATGCTGTATTGGTTTAAACATATTTTATTTAAAAAAATCAAACATTCATGGCAGTAACAATATTGTTATATATAAATAAACATAATAGGATTAGAACGGAAGCAATTGCTTATTTAGTTCCTCTCCTAACCATGTCAAATGACAGATATAAATGGCAGAAATCAATGTTCAACAGTACATATTGATTAAGTATAGACAAAAATTCAAACGTCTAATTTTAAAACACAAAAATGAGATATGCAAAGATATTTTAACAAGAGGACAGAAATATATATCTTCTACAAGGAGACAAGTACGTTAGAAAGATATAAAGAAAAAGATAGAAAATAAAAATATGCGAGAAACAAAAAGAAGAAAATAACATATATGAGAAGAAGATCAAAAGAGAAAGAGAGCAAGGATAATAATGTCATGTATCATTTCGTATTTTAATACAATGCTGTATTAATAGAAGGATGGATGGATGACTTGCGATTTAACGTTCTTTTCAACAGTATTTATGTCACACCAAGACGATGGGTGGGTGGCAATGAACGGCTGTGGGAAACGTCGTTTACGATTGAAAAGATTTCCGCCACCGATCTCGAGACCGCTAGATCAGCAGGCCAGACTTAAACCCACTGAGCTACCGGGGCTCCTAATAATGCAGGGCATTATGTTCATTTATGTACTTCACTCTTTCCATACAAAATATGGCAACAAAGTTTAAATACAACTGCACACAAATAGTAGGCATGGAGTCCAACAACATAAACATATTACAGATATATATATCGGCTGATAACAGAATATATATATATATATATATATATATATATATATATATATATATATATATATATATATATATATATATATATATATATATGAGCCAGTTTCTGTGAAAACCGGGCTTAATGACACTGAAGTAAAAATTTAGATAACTGCATCACTGAAAAGTAATGGCTATTCTAAACGTTTCCTGAAAATTTGAGAGAGTTACCATTATATATTACGAAGATCAGGTAGAGCAGTTTCTTTATATGGCGTTATTAACGTCGCGCAAGTATGTTTTGACGTCAACGTTATAGTGTTCGATCGTACGCGCTTTTGGTGCGTGCTTGGCAAAATAACTCGGACAAAATGTGTATTTGCTCTTGATCAATGTATATGTGATAGCACACACATGATAGTTTGTATGATTTAACCTTCTTACACAAATTACAGGTCTTTGTTATGGTAAACTATCTGTTTTCAAGGCTTCGGGGTTACCATAGATAAAACGTTGCCATGGCAACATAAGTCATATTTATAACTGATTTTTTGTCTGAATTCAAAAGTGTTATGATATATTTCAACGATTAAGATATTGTCATGGAAATAAAGAGAGGTCCGAAAAATCAAATATTTTGGCGTTTTTCAAACCTAAACAACGTAATTATTACGTAATGTCATTAAGCCCGGTTTTCACAGAGAACGGCTCATATATATATTGGTGGTTTAATGTTAATGTCGAAAAAAGCGTTTTATTTATTTACTTTTTTTTAACATTTTCCCGATCTAGTACAAGAAAACTGGCTATAAAAGTCTCCCATAATGCACCCAGTAGATTCAACAAAAGCCCTTGATCAGTCTGCACCCCCTATAAGGGATGATACAGTGTTAATACGTCAAAAGTGTAAATAGAGCAGAATGCAGTTTTCGGATCGAAATCAATAATTAGCATATTAGGAATAAAATAAGCCTTGTCATGTCGAATACCTTGTTAGGAAAAAAAAATACCTGGCGACTGGATATACTGTACCAAGTGATATGCTACTTGTCGCAATATTACTTTTTTCTTTAAACTTTATAAACACAGTTACCTACTGAATGTATGTATCCAAACCGTGATAATCACATGTAACTGGTCTAATGATGCTGGGTGACTGCGGTTGTGACGTCACGCATTGCCGCGCCCCCTGTGTGCCATGGATGCGGCCGCAAAATTAACGACAACGATTGCGAAACTAGGCTTTCATTCGAATTATTGATATCCCGTATTCGAATTATGGATATGCGTAAATGAGCTGAATTATGGATATCTATAATTCGAATTATGGATATCCATAATTTGAATGGTGAACGTATTATGGATATCCATAAATAACCGCAGAGCAGTTGTTATTTAAACTTATTAGTTTCAAAGACGAATTATTCGAACTATGGCTATCACTAATTCGAATTATGGATATCTAATTCTGTATATGAGAAATGGATATCACTTATCGTGTGATTTTATCGCAATCGCTACACATAATGCAGGTAATCACATAGGCATGCGAGCTTACATGCTTACGCGCATTTTGTTCACTCGTGCTTGTTTTAGCGGGTCCGCAGTCCTTGGGTACAAATCCATAACATGCTCATTACGGTGTCTGCAGTGTTTTTTTTTATGCACGTGTACTGGATCAGACTTCACGTGTAAATATGTTATAGAAACAGCTTTTTCCTATATAACAAAAGGAATAAAAACTTTTCAAACTTCTGTTAGGCTATACATGTATCTTTATGGATATAAATTCATACAAAATCATAGGAACTCTGACATAAACCTTTTACAAAAATGTTAACTTTGTGAAAACTGGGCTAAGTCCGAAGTCAGTGGACCGTGACATAGGAATCATCATACTCTGATACTTGTATATTCCTGTTGTACCTCTAGATATCGTCATACAAAGGAGACCTGGTAGCTCAGTAGATTAAGCGCTGGCCTACTGATCTAGCGGTCAATAGTTCGATTTCCGTCGGCGAAAATCTTGTCGATCGTAAACGGGGTTCCATTGCATACAGCCTTTCATTATCAACCGCCCATCGCCCTGATGTGACTGAGATACTGTTGAAAAGGACGTAAAATCGCAAGTCATCAATTCATCCATCCTAATACGAAATTTCAAGTTGCTACAACAAAAGGAACCCTGATATTTACCTCTGACAAAAATGATAACGTTCACATTTTGAACCTTTTAGGTAAGACGTAAAGCCGAGAATTTATAAAACAGAAAATGTGACAGCAAAAATTGTTGTTTTTCTGTTATCTTAGCCGCTTAGAAATCTCTTTTTTCGTTCACTGAAGATTTCTAACAGTTATCCCATGTTGGTTTGAGACTCATTATTTCAATTTCAATGGTTTGTAAAACCTTTTTCTCCTTGAATTTTAACAGAAAATATTTTAAACACTCCAACACATTCCAACACTATGCGCCTTTAGAAGCAATGGGAAGTTTTCGTGTTTTGTTCGGCAACAATTCACTGTTTCGGAGCGCGTGAGTCTAATTTCTGACTTTACTGGCAACCACTGACATATTTTCTGACGTTTTAAGACGTAAGACGGTGTAACTTCTTTTTTCTTTCTAAAATTGCCACAAACACGTATATTTATCTGTGATACATTTAAGAATATTGACAAGCGCTTCCTAAACTAAAACAGGATGTTAATTATTTTTGAATATGTACATCAACAAAAACTTTAATCAAAGATACTTCTACGTCCAATCCTTTGACTCATATATGTATATGTTGTCAAGAAATTCCTAATAAATGAAAAAAAAAAAAAAAAAACATGTTCAAGAGGCTAACATATTTGGCAAAAACGCCAGTATCGTTCCAAAACAAGTGAAGACGGAGTGATTAATTAATTATACTTTGGCTTCTAAAAACACGATGGCGATGGATTACACACTTTTACATACTTTTTATTTTGTTGTCAGTTTTCTTACCATATGACGATCACTAGGGCGATTACCCGAACGGAAATGGACGATAATAGTACACTTCCCGCAAGCTTACTGATTTAATTCTCGTATCTTCATAGTTTAGCTTCTTAGTAACCCACAGGTGGCTAGCTATGTTTTTAGCTATGGTGATACGAAACGAAAAAGAGCCGTTACGAAACGAAAGAAGAGTCATAGTTACCAAGTCGATTGGTAACTATGACTTTTTTTTTTCGAAACGTCTCATTTTCGTTTCGTAGCCACAGCCCTTGTATATTCAGAGTATATTCAAATTTAACCAGGGATAGTATTGCACACCACTGACTTTCTTGTCAGTGTCCTTACACAAATGACATTGGTAATGAATTTCACTACCTATTCAAATGCCCATATTTTCAAACAGAGAGAAAAAAAAAAGATTAAAAATTATTTCATACTTCGTCCAAATATGATTAAATTCAGTCAGCTTCTAAACACAACGTTGCCAAATCTTAGTAAGTTTGCAAATATTACTTTCAAGCGTTTCAAATGGAACTATATGTATAATAATCCTTTTTATACTTCAATATTATGTGCAGCCCATAGAGATACAACTACAATTTGAGGTGAAAGGGCACACATTCAGGGGGACAAACTTTGTCATTTAGACAGCTGCTTCCCCTCCCAAAGCCAATCCTCTCATATAGGAAGAATTTGTTCCCCTAGGAACAAACTCCTCCACCAAGAGCAGAGCCCCCCCCCCCCCCCCCCCCCGACAAGGGCTGCGATAGTTACGGATACAGACAGGAAGTCACAATAAGACGCCCTCTGTAAAAAGACAGAAAAAAAGAGATATGGAAGCGCGCCCTTTCACCTTACATGCCATGAGCAACGACAGATACCGTTATTAGTACATGCAGTTACTTTGACTTGAATCCAGACGATTACTCATGATTTGGCTGCGTAGACCCATTCAGACTGTTTCTTTATGGCTGAAGAAGCAGTCTGTCCGGGGTCTACACTGGTGGTGAAACCATATCGAAATCACAGTTATTACTTCCCTTGTTCTATTATCCAAACCTAGAACGTCATTCATAAATGCACCTAGTCATCCTCGAACAGCACGGACTGACCTACATTCATTTTTCCGGGCCGGGCCGCGTAGCGCAATCGGTAGGGCACCTGACTTATAAGTTAGAGGTCCTGGGTTCGAAACCCGGTCTGGCCACATACTTTCGTTTCTCCTTCCGCTGATTCAAGAAGGGCAGTTGTCAGTTACTGGCGAAAGTATGTGCACTTAGTACTGGTTAACCGCTTCGAAGGTCTAAGCCTGCCCAGGAAATAGTGTGGTTAGGTTAACTGACCGTCCCGACATGACCTTAGTTGTTTATCGTGGACGTAAAGCATTAAATCAACCAACCTACATCATTTTTCCGGCTTTACAGACGATCTATATTCACCTACCTTAGTTTATCGAGTCGTTTCGATAGAAAGGACGACGTGCTACTGGGCACTGGGTGTTGAGTCGGCGCTGACTCTGTGTCGATTCAACGTCGTGACGTTGAATCAACGTTGATTCAGTGCTGATTCAGCACGGTGAGTCGGTGTGCCTGCTGGAATGTTCCATTGATCCGGATAAGCATGAGCGCCGACGATGCAGTTCTGGCACTCTAGGCAGAATCCGAAGAGACGGCTCTTAAGCGTCTAGTCAGAGTTTGCCTAGTTTGAACCTGCCTCTCCTCACAGGGTATAATCGATTCCGCCAATTTTCGCTTCCTGCAGAGACTGTCCGTCATATTTGGCTTCCGCCGAGACTGTCCGCGAACTCTTGCTTCCTGCAGAGACTACTGTCCTCGAAAAATGGCTTCCTGCCGAGACTGTCCGCGTGAATCTGCTCCCTGCCGAGAGCCTCGGCAGGAAGCAGAACCACGCGGACAGTCTCTGCAGGAAGCCATTTTAACATGTACAGTAGTCTCGGCAGGAAGCAAGAGATCGCGGACAGTCTCGGCGGAAGCCAAATATGACGGACAGTCTCTGCAGGAAGCGAAAATTGGCGGAATCGATTATACCCTGTGCTCCTGGACTGAAACGGTTAACTTGCATACCGTATAGATATTATATATAGTTTATCTAGTTCATGTCTGTGTTAGCAGTTCGGGCTCGAACCACAACCCTATATAGGGGTACTATTGTTTACAGCTTTACATTTCATCTGGGCATGAAGCGTTGGCTCAACATTGAGTCAACGTTGATTCAACGTGATGACACTGAACCAGCGTTGACTGCGTGTTGATGAAAAATTATGAGCCTGTTAGGGTATCACCGTTACATCGTTTTGATATGAGCATAATATTGCTGAAAGGACCGTAAAACCATGAATGTTTAGTCACTGTGGTTGTATTCGTTAAGAACGGTCAAATTTTACTACAATACTGACTTGTATTAAGTTATGAAATGTGTATACTTACCTATCGACGAAATATTATTTTCTTTTTCTGGCTCTTTTTCTTAGAATAATAATAATTATTATTATTATTTAATCCTTTTTATCAACGACGTCACATCACAAGTTTTACTATAAATAATTAAGATTCCTTTCATGTAGTCGATATGCCCCAATTGCTCAGTTTGCACGTGCGAATAGCACGTTTCTTTAAGTAGTAGTTTTGAAAATAGAACATTCACGTGCACTTTCCCGCCGATAACAGTAACTTTCGTTAATAGTGCAATGAATACTGGAGGCATATTTCAAATGATAAAATAACGGAAAATAATAAGGAAAACCGTCCTATTTTCATAACTATTTGATGGTTTGTACATTAAATAGTCTTTGATATTGATCTAAATGATTGGAATGATTGAATACAACTTATTCCCATTTGTCAAATTCAGCGCCCCTTTCCCTTCACATTATATAGGCCGGTCCGCGTAGCGCAATCGGTAGGGCACCTGACTCATAAGTCAGAGGTCCTGGGTTCGAAACCCGGTCTGGCCACATACTTTCGTTTCTCCTTCCGCTGATTCAAGAAGGACAGTTGTCAGTTACTGGCGAAAGTATTTGCACTAAGTACTGGTTAACCGCTTAGAAGGGCTAAGCCTGCCCAGGAAATAGTGTGGTTAGGTTAACTGACCGTCCCGACATGACCTTAGCTGTTTACCGTGGACGTTAAGCATCAAATCAAATCAAATCAAATCACATTATATATTTCTTTCAATAGTGTTTAACTTATCCCACGGAACAAACAGCGTCAAAATGTCGATGTTACCGACAGCGATGCGACGTCATTCCGACACTGTTTGCCGACTGGGACCATAGTGCTGACTTGCAATGTTTCACGTTTTCTATTTCTGTTTTTTCTTCTTCTTTTACTCAAATTACATAAAATGAGTCGCTACCATGTTACATGTCTATATATGCATTATATGTTATATCCTCTTATGTCACACTGACCTGAGAGTAATAAAGGATATGTTAATTGTTGTGTAAAAATTTTCGGTAGATTTTACTGTAGAATACATGGCAACCACCTGCCAGTCCATTTCCCGTTATTTTACGGGCGTCTGCCTGTAGAACATAGAAATCTTGTTATGGTAGAGTTATTCTAACTGACCGCATCTTTATAGTGTTGAAGGGCTATATGACCAAAACAGTTTCTGGTCATATTCTACGTTACTCTACATGATGATTACACCAATGTTTACGGGCGCCCGTAAAATAACGGGAAATGGACTGGCAGCTGGGTGCCAGGTATTCTACTGTAAAAATCTACGGAATTTTTGCAGTGTACCATATGATGTGACCCGAACTAAAATGAACGATAAAAATACACCTCCGTTAATTGGTAGATTAGATTCGTTGTAAGTGTTCTTCCCATATAACGTTGAAAAGGATGATAAACCGAAAGTATGGACGATAATAGTATACTTTCTCTTACTGCACTGTTAAGAAAATCCGTATTTTTTACAGTGTGGTAGATTAAATTTCTTCATACCTTTACTTCTTCATAACTAACGGACATACATAAAACACTTTTCACTTTGCTGTCAGTCTTCTTACCATACCACGTTCTCAAGGACGCTAACACGAACGGAAATGGACGATAATCGTACACTTCCGCAAGCTGGCTGATTACACTTCTCCATTCTTGGGCTTCTTAATAACTATCGGCCATATCTGATACACTATTGACTTTGTTGTCAGTGTTCTTACCATATGACGTCAAGGAGGACGCTGACCCGAACGGAAATGGACGAAAATCGTACACTTCCGCAAGCTTCTCCATTCTTTGGCTTCTTTATGACTATAATGTACAAATTTCCGTAGATTTTACGGTAGAATAACTGGAAACCCGCTGCAAGCCCATTTCCAGTTTTTATGGGCGCCCATAACATTGCAAGAATCATCAGAGTAGGATGGAATAGAACAGTTGTTGTTTTGGTCACACGGCCCTTCAACACTATAAAGTTATTTTCGAGTGCGGCCAGTTAACATAACACTAGCATAACATCGTGATTTCCAACAAGGTCTTAGAGGCAAAAGCCCGTAAAGATAACGGGGAAAGGACTGGCAGCTGGTTGCCAGATATTCTACCGTAAAATCTACGGATATTTTTTTACAGTGTAACGGCCATATATACTACACTATTGACTTTGTTGTCATTGTTCTTACCATACCATGTTCACAAGGACCAGATCCGAACGGACATGTACGAAAATCGTACACTTCCGCAAGCTGGCTGTTACATTTCTCCATCCCTTGGCGTTTTAGCAACTATTGGCAATATCTAATACACTTTTAACTTTGTTGTCATTGTTCTTACCATACCACGTTCACAAGGACGCAGACCCGAACGGAAATGGACGATAATCGTACACTTCCGCAAGCTGGCTGTTACATTTCTCCATCACTAGGCGTTTTAGTAACTATTGGCAATATCTAATACACTTTTAACTTTGTTGTCATTGTTCTTACCATACCACGTTCACAAGGACGCAGACCCGAATGGAAATGGACGAAAATCGTACACTTCCGTAAGCTGGCTGTTACATTTCTTCATCCCTTGGCGTTTAGTAACTATTGGCAATATCTAATACACTTTTAACTTTGTTGTCATTGTTCTTACCATACCACGTTCACAAAGACGAAAACCCGAACGGAAATGGACGATAATCGAACACTTCCGCAAGCTGGCTGTTACATTTCTCCATCCCTTGGCGTTTTAGTAACTATTGGCTATATCTAATACACTTTTAACTTTGTTGTCATTGTTCTTACCATACCACGTTCACAAGGACGCTGACCCGAACGGAAATTGGACGATAATCGTACACTTCCGCAAGCTGGCTGTTACATTTCTCCATCCCTTATCGTTTTAGTAACTATTGGCAATATCTAATACACTTTAACTTTGTTGTCCTTGTTCTTACCATACCACATTTACAAGGACGCTGACCCGAACGGAAATGGACGATAATCGTACACTTCCGCAAGCTGGCTGTTACATTTCTCCATCCCTTGGCGTTTTAGTAACTATTGGCTATATCTAATACACATTTAACGTTGTTGTCATTGTTCTTACCATACCACGTTCACAAGGACGCTGACCCGAACGAAAATGGACGAAAATCATTCACATCCGCAAGCTGGCTGTTACATTTCTCCATTCTTTGGCGTTTAAGTAACTATTGGCAATATCTAATACACTTTTAACTTTGTTGTCATTGTTCTTACCATACCGCGTTCACAAGGACGCAGACCCGTACGGAAATGGACGATAATCGTACACTTCCGCAAGCTGGCTGTTACATTTCTCCATCCCTTGGCGTTTTAGTAACTATTGGCAATATCTAATACACTTTTAACTTTGTTGTCATTGTTCTTACCATACCACGTTCACAAGGACGCAGATCCGAACGGAAATGGACGATAATCGTGCACTTCCGCAAGCTGGCTGTTACATTTCTCCATCCCTTGGCGTTTTAGTAACTATTGGCAATATCTAATACACTTTTAACTTTGTTGTCATTGTTCTTACCATACCACGTTCACAAGGACGCTGACCCGAACGGAAATGGACGATAATCGTACACTTCCGCAAGCTGGCTGTTACATTTCTCCATCCCTTGGCGTTTTAGTAACTATTGGCAATATCTAATACACTTTTAACTTTGTTGTCATTGTTCTTACCATACCACGTTCACAAGGACGCAGACCCAAACGGAAATGGACCTTAATCGTACACTTCCGCAAGCTTGCTGTTACATTTCTCCATCTCTTGGCGTTTTAGTAACTATTGGCAATATCTAATACACTTTTAACTTTGTTGTCATTGTTCTTACCATACCACGTTCACAAGGACGCAGACCCGAACGGAAATGGAAGATATTCGTACACTTCCGCAAGCTGGCACATAAGATTTCCCCATTCTTGGGCTTCTTAATAACTAACGACCATATATAATACACTATTGACCTTGCTGTCAGTGTTCTTACCATATCATGTTCACAAGGATGCTGACCCGAACGATAAAGGAAAATAATCGTACATTTCAACAAGCTGGCTGATTACATTTCTTCATTCCTCGGCTTCTTAATAACTTGTAAACGCTATATATAATACACTATTGTCTTGTTGTCTACGTTGTTACCATACGACGTTCACAAGGACGCCGACCCGAATGGAAATCGTACACTTCCGGAAGCTGGCTGTTACATTTCTCCATTCTTTGGAATTTTAGAAACTAAATGTTTTGGCAATATCTAATACACCTTTAACTTCATTGTCATTGTTCTCACCATACCACGTTCACAAGGACGATAACCCGAACGGAAATGGACAATAATCGTACACTTCCGTAAGCTTGGTAAGCAGCAGAGAGTTCTTCATTTTTCGGCTTCTTAATAATAAACAGCCTTAACATACGATGTGCACAAGAACGCTGACCCGAACGGAAATGGACGATAATCGTACACTTCCGCAAGCTGGCTGATTATATTTCTTCAATTTTGGGCTTCTTAATAACTAGCGACCATATATAATACACTATTGACTTTGTTGTCAATATTCTAAGCAGAGGCGTTCACAAGGACGATAACCCGATCGGAAATGGACAATAATCGTACGCTTCCGTAAACATGGTAAGCGGCTGAGAGTTCTTCATTTTTCGGCTTCTTAATAATTAACAGCCTTAACATACGATGTGCACAAGGACGCTGACCCGAACGGAAATGGACGATAATCGTACATTTCCGCAAATTGGCTGATTACATCTTTTCATTCTTCGGTTTCTTAATATTCACCGAAATAAAAAACAATAATTGTTAAATAATATGACAGTTCTAAATACAGTTTCCTTTGATATTTATGATGGTAATACATGACATTATCTCATGACGTTACGCCATTAACATTAACGTACATTCTAACACAGTGCGCATATAGAAGCTATGGAAAGTCACCGTGTTTAATTCTGCAACAATTCACTGTTTCGGAGCGCGTGAGTCAAATTGCTGACGTCACTGCAACTACTGACGTAATTTTGTGACGTTTGAGATGTTAGACGGTGTAACGTCTCTTGTTCTTTCTAAAATAGCCATAAAAACAAACATTTTTCTTAGATACAGTTAAGAATATTGGCGGGAGCATGAACGCGCTGGCAGGAAAGTTGGGAGAGTTTGAATGAGAAGAATAGTTTTTCGGCGTTTTTGAGTGTTAGAATCGAAATAGTTCATCTCTAGCATTGAATTGTTGAGTAACAATTCACTGTTTGTCGGTCAGTTGTAAGTAGATATATCACTCGCGCTCGGCGCTCGTGATATGGTCTACTTTACAACTGAACTCCAAACAATGAATTATCACTCAACAATTCACTGCTAGAGCTGATCTATTTCTTAATCAAACGTAACGTAAATACAATTACGTCAGTGTTAAAGTTATATTCACTGACTGGCCGGTGAATATCGCAAAACTGACCAGCACGTGACGTCAAATCTTGGTCATATAATAAAATACACTATTGACCTTCTTTGTCATTGTTCTCACCATATGACGTTCACAAGGTGATTACCCGAACGGAAATGGGCATCCCATCCAAGTCCCATTCCGGGTAGTATGTAAAAAGTTCAGAATAAAGATCCTCTGGAAGCAAATAACAAACCAAAGAAACGAAAATAGCAGAGGCGGTGTAATTGAGTCTGTTCATAGGAAGTAATGTAATGTTGCAACACTACATACGCCCCCTAGCAGCGGATTCAGCTGTATTTTATTTTGAAACTGTCTCAGAATGAGCCCAGCGATCCAAAATGACCAGAAAATATTATAAAGTCTGCACTATGCTGATGCTGATGTACGGGGAGACTAAAATAATTTCTGAATAAACATCCTCTGGGAGCAAAGAACACATCAAAGAAACGAAAATGGCAGACACGGTTTAATTGAGTCTGTTACGCTATATATTCTGACGATTAGAGGGCAGTATTTATCCGTGGCCACGACTTAATAAGTTCAAGGGAACAACCGTGATTGAGGCCGAGAAAACGACTTGATAAGTCGTGGAACTTATTTACTCACTGGAACGACTAAACAAGTCACGGCCACGACTGATTAAGTCGAGGGAATGACATAATAAGTCGTGGGATCGACTTATTTAGACGGGAAAACCACTTATTATGACGTGGCCACGAATTAGAGAAAAAATTGCACTTGTTCCTTCCGGGGTTCCGTAAACAGAACTTTTATCGTTGAAAAGAATGATTTTTTTCTGTGATATCCACAGCAGTTAAAAAAAGATACAAACCTGCAACTGTTAAAGGGAACTGCTATCAACTGCAGTTATGCCAATAAAGAAGTGCAATGTTTTCATAATGTAAATCAGAGTTTTCGGAAAAGTAATGGTACAAAAGTTATCACATGACGTCGTTGATATACATAAAGTCATTTCATTTATGAAAGGAGATTCTTTGACAACACATTTTTCAAGGTTTGAAAACAGCAGACTCGGCCTTCTGGAGTCTGTTCATGACAGATATTGGCAAATGTAATATCCCTCACTTCGCCAAGTCTAGGGTTGAGCGCTACAGGGTGTCTAAAAACGTCGATTTTTTTTTGCAATTCCTGCAACTTCTTCATTTATCAAGGAATCTTTTCAAAATTCTGTGTGATTGTAGCAATTTAATACCCCTTTGCAATCCTGGGCCCAGTTTTTCAAAGCATCGTTAGCCTAACGAGCACGTTAAGAGGTCAACTCGTTAAGTGTTTCGCAACTTTGTAACCAAATACGCTGGTATTTTTGTTGAAAAAATGTAAGAAGCTTTTGCAATGCAAAAGTGCAAAAGCTTCTTACATTTTTTGTTGCAAAAGCTTCTTACATTTTTTCAACAAAAAATATTGGCGTATTTGAGATATTAACGTTTAAAATTTTAACGAAACGTTAACTAACGGCGTCGTTAGTTTTGAACAACCGGGCCCTGATGTCTTACTGTAAGGTGGTGTGGCTTACAGGAAGTGACGTCATAACGTTTTTCGTTTTATATTCATGACGTCATTTCCTGTTTTCTATACTGTTGAAACTTCAAACTGGCCTCAAGTGAATCAAACTAAGTCTCGGAGAGTTCCAAGGAAAGAAAGCAGTGTTTTTTTTCACTATTTTGGGAATGGTGCCGGTGCCCACAGAATTGGGAAAAATCACATCGTATTCTCCAATAATTTGGAATTTCAGAAACACCTTTATTTAGCCTCAAGTGTAGGGATAGGGACATGATAATTATATAATATTAAATTCAATTATAGCTATATATCTGCCAGTTCTAAGCAAGCAAGTAAATGTATGCTTGTAAGATGGTCCCCAGAAAACTTCTTCCTGCAATTGGGAATTTTTCAACTTGCAGTTGGGAAAAAAAGATATTATTTTGAATTGGGACTGGTGCCTTTTATGGGCACCACTTTTATAGAGAAAAAAATCACTGGAAAGGTTCACACTATCTCAGATAATAGATCTTCTGAATACTTTAGCAGTTGGCGATGAAATGATCTGTTGACCTAAGCTACTAATAAACAATTTTGTCAGTCTGTCTGTCTGTCTGTCTGGATTCTTTAGAGAAGTTGCAGGTAACATGAAGTGATCTTCAGATTTATTAAATAAATGAACAAGAACAATCTCAAAGTATGGAAATCGTTCAGCTATAAGAACAGTATTAGGAAACTTATGGGAAAAGGACAAAATGATATTCAGAACTTTGAAACGGATCTGATGTTAAATGAGTGTATTTTTCAACTATAAATTATCCACCTTCCAAGTTGTTGTTGTTTAACAAAGTTAGTTATAATATATAAGAAAATCTGTCTTCAAAGTTTGCGATTTCTCAGAATAAGCTTAGAAATTGACATGTATTTTTTTTTTTTGCTATTTTAAGAATTAAGTAGTTAGGCCTTCTTATCTAACCTATTTATAATACAAATTTTCAAAATGTTATGTGTAATACATAGAGGATTTTACACTCTTGGTCATTTCATATGAAATTTGTGAAACGAGCCTTCCGTGAGTTGCATAAATTTCATGTGAAATGAACGCGAATGTAAGATTCTATTAATCATACGACCCATTAAAATGGTATTTTGATGCCTTCAAACTGAACATTATTTCAATAAGAAAACGCTTTGCTGACATGGACGTTGTCAATGACGTTACATGTATGCGCCAAAGTGTTATTACACGTGTGGTCATAAGATTTTTATGACACGACGTTAGCCAACGAATAACAGCGACGTCATATGATAAAAAATATGAAAATAGGCACTGCCTATAGGCGAGCACATTATAGGCGAGCACATCGCTCTTTGAAATGTGCGGGTTGTATGTTAAAGCCTCTTTGGCTGCTACCATAAAGTTTCGGTCAAAAATGCATTACCATCCTATAAGCTCCCCCGGAGCCGCTGGCTCAGGTGAGCTAATAAAAAATAGGTAAAAATATGTGCTACTGTTATTTTCAATTGGGGTAGCTGAATGACCACCTGTTTGAGAAAGGATGTTCATTCGGTTTACCATGCGTGTCTTTCGCACACTTTTATCAGTTTTTAGCTCACCTGAGCCAGCGGCTCCGGGGGAGCTTATAGGATGGTAAGGCTCCGGCGTCCGTCGTCCGTCGTACGTCGTCCGTCCGTCCGTCCGTCGTCCGTCCACAATTTCAAACAACTTCTCCTCTGAAACCGGTGGGCCGATTGCGACCAAATTTCATATGTAGCCTCCTGGGACCTTAGGAACGAAACGTTGTTCAAACGGTCCTGGTCACATGACCAACATGGCCGCCACGCCCATATATATATATATGTAAAAAGCTTTAAAAAATCTTCTTCTCCAGAACCAATAGGCCGATGGCCTTGAAACTTAGTATGTAGCATCTGGTACGCGAGTACTACCAAGGTTGTTCAAATTATGACCTTGGGTTGACCTTGACTTTTTTTACGGCAAGGTCAAATTTGCTTTCTGCGGCTTTTATATGGGAAAATGCTAGAACATAAGATACCTTGGAAGCTGTTGAAGATTTTGGGCTAAAATTGGGGTCTACATTCATCTTAATGAGTACATGAAGATTTATGAGTACAAGAGGTCAAGGTCATTCTTTGACCTTTGACCCAGAACTCTCATATTTTGACAATTTCAAACAATCTCCTCAAAAGCCACTGGGCTAATTGAAACACAATTTCATATAGAGCCTCCAGGGGTTGAGGGAACAAAAATTTATTCATATGGTTTGTGTCACATGACCAACATGGCCGCCAAGCCCATATATGGTAAAAACCTAAAAAAAATTTCTTCTCCAGAACCAATAGGCTGATGGCCTTGAAACTTAGTATGTAGCATTGGGTGCCCAAGTACTACCAAGACTGTTCAAATTATGACCTTGGGTTGACCTTAACCTTTTCTATGGTAAGGTCAAGTTTGCTTCCTTGTGCTTGTATATGGCAAAATGCTAGAACAGGAGATATCTTGGAAACTGTTGAAGATTTTAGGCTAAAAATTGGTATCTGCAGTCATCATAATGAGTACATGAAGTTTTATTAGTGCAAGATGTCAAGGTCATTCTTTGACCTTTGACCTTTGACCCAGAACTCTCATATTTTGACAATTTCAAACAATCTCCTCAAAAGCTGTCGAGCCAATTGTTCTTAAATTTCATGTAGAGCCCCAAGGGGTTGAGGGAACAAAAATTTATTCATACGGTCCAGGTCACATGACCAACATGGCCACCACGCTCATATATGGTAAAAACCTTCAAAAATCTTCTGCTCCAGAACCAATAGACCGATGGCCTTGAAACCTGGTATGTAGCATCGGGTATTCAATACTATCAAGATTGTTCAAATTATGACCTTGGGTAACCTTGACCTTTTTTATGACAAGGTCAAATATGGGAAAATACTAGAATATAAAATTTCATGGGAAGTTACGAAGAGTAAGGCCCCAAAATTGGTATAAACAATCATCTTAAAGAGAACATGATGATTTATGAGTACAAGAGGTCAAGGTCATTCTTTGACCTTTGACTTAGAACTACTCATATTTTGACAATGTCAAACAATCTCCTCAAAAACCACTGGGCCAATTGTAACTTAATTTCATATAGAGTTTCCTGGGGTTGAGGGAATGAAAATTTATTCAAACGGTTCAGGTCACATGACCAACATGGCTGCCATGCCCATATATGGTAAAAACCTATAAAAATATTCTTCTCCAGAACCAATACACTTATGGCCTTGAAACTTGGTATGTAGCATTGGGTAAACCAGTGCTATCAAGATTTTTCAGAATGATGACCTTGTGTTGACCTTGACCATTTTACGGCAAGGTCAAATATGGGAAAATGCTAGATCATTAGATTTCATTGGAAGTTTTGATGATGTTGGCCTAAAATTTGGTATATACCATCGTCTTAATGAGGTCATGAATAATTTGGAGTACAAGAGGTCAAGGTCATTCTTTGACCTTTGATCAAGATCTCTCATATTTTGTCATTTTCAGACATTTCCTTAAAAGCCAAAGGGCCAATTGTAAAACACATTTCATATAGAGCCTCCAGGGGTTGATTGAACAAAATTTGTTTCAAATGGTCCTGTTCACAAGACCAACATGGCCGCCATACCCATTTATGGTATACACGTTTAATATTTTTCTTCTCCAAAACCAATACACTTATGACCTTGAAACTTGGTAAGTAGCATAGAATACTAGAGTACTACCAATACTGTTCATATGATGGGCTTGGGTTTACCTTGACCTTTTTTATGGGAAAATGCCAGAACATAAGATTTCATGGACAGTTTAGAAGATTTTGGCCTAAAAATGGTATATATGGTTGTCTTAATGAGTACATGAAGATTTATGAGTAAGAGGTCATGGTCATTCTTTGACTTTTGCCCCAAGACTCATGTTTTGACAATTTCAGACATAAGAAAAACCCACTTTGCCAATTGTTCAGGTGAGCGATTCAGGGCCTCATGGCCCTCTTGTTTTAAATTACAAAGCGAAACAGAAAAGGCTTTAGTTTGCTGCCTTATCCCAATAAATTCATGTGTTGTATTATCATATATGTTTTCATGGAAAAAATAAAATATTGTTTAAACTAAACAGAAAGCTAATGGGGCAGCGATACAGGATCACAGACAGGCGGGCATATATTCACTTTTTGTAACGTCATATGTTTTCACTCACATGTCCGAAATTCTACTTTTTTGTTAAACGTTCAATGTAGTGATATGGTAAATTCAACAGAATAAAGAGCTAGCTGAGCGAACAAGATGAGAAAGCAAGGATCAGGAACCGTTATGTAACAGTCGAATTCCGTATCCTCCCCTAAACACCAAATGGAAAAAGGAAGTCAATTAACCATTTCCATTTAGGGTAACCCTTTTAGAGGTATCTGGGCAAACAGTTTGGATCCAGATCAGGCCCCACGTTTGTGGGGCCTGGTCTGGATCCAAAGTGTTTGCTGCGTAGACATCATTTCTACAAGAGTTAGTTCGACCAATATTGTCAAAACATTCTTGATTTTTGATGCAGACGACAATTTCAGCAGACGACAAAAAACCTAGAATGCAATGGGTTAAGACGGTACACAAAGCAAGACAAGACAAGCCAAGAGGTCAATTCATTCCCAGCAGATGACAGTGAGGCTATCTTAAATAATGCACATGTACAAAAAGTCAAAGGCTAATAGAAAAGCCGACAACCAATGAAAATAACAGTAAACCACAATTGAAGCACCACCCGCCTTTGGACGGTCAGCAATAAATCACTGGGGAGGGGAGCATAATTCGGTTTTTGAGGTGCATAACCCTCGTTACCATAACTGACAATACAAGTTTTCTGTTAATCAGAATTTATTTTTGGTATATTTTCTAAACATACCACAAATCTTACGTTTCATTTACATGCTTGCAGGACAGCGCTGTAAAAGCCCTCCCCCCCCCCCCCCCCCCCACACACACACACACCTTCAAAGCCGTTAGTGTCTGTGATCGGCTACAAACTGCATACTTCTTTTGCCTCTCAGCATATTTTCATGATACTTTATAGCTATGTAGGATAGGTCACGATGTCAAGTCGCTTACAAGAAATTAACTCTCGCTCTTAAAAGTCTAGAGAAAACAAGGGTCAAATACTTAATATAGTCACGGAAATCTATCTAAAGGGGAAGTTAATCATGCTGTAATAGTTACTTTCGCTTTGGCTATCGCTGATTTTTTAAATAAGAAGCAATGCCTTGGTTTGTACTTTCAAATGGAATTATTTAGATAAATTTAACTACCAATTTTACCGTTTATTTTCTTCATGAGCATCCACTAAAAAGTCACATAAATTGCACTGTAAGAGCAGTACAGGTTCTGTTGACATTAAAAACGTAAAAAAACACAGCCACTACGCAGACCATCCAAAAAGTTCTGTCACTGGCTTTATATCTCGAAAACGAAAGATGATATTCACCTAAAATTAAAAACATTCAGAAACCCTGTTTTTTATCACATAACTGATCCTTGTACCAATGACACAACATTCATAATCTGCTTTAAAAGAAGGGTACCCTCACCCTACTGGCAAATTAGCAGATGCAACTCCGGCAATGTCCAGTTAAGGGATGCCTATTATCGCTGTCTAGTGCCTTCGATATCTCAGGTACTAATTAACACAGCGAAAAAATCTCCAAGTCATTCAGTCCATTTTAAAAAGTTTACAGCAATTCGTATTCTCACCATTATGCAAACAACGCCATACGAAAATCGACTAAGTCATGTTCTAAGTACTATAATTTCATAAATGTATATTATTTCAACTTCAGAAACACATATTTACTGCAGTAGACCATGACAATGTGATCACAATCAAAATAAAAAAAAAGTTCCCTAAAATGAAGGCATATTGGGTCCTTGAAAATCACGTGACTCTGTATTTCAACATATTTGTGTGACACCATAGATTTGCATAGCATATTATAAACAGAAGTCTCTGATTTTATGTAGTGCCCCACAGAATGCAACAGACAGCAACCTTGAAAATTTCAGTCCTGCGATATATAGTTGACGAAATATGCAGCATGAATCACAAGCCAGCAGAAAAACAAAAATCATGAAAATAGGCCAGTATTCGGAGTTTATAACTCAACCAAATGGCATATTAACCATGTACCTGATATCAGTATCAAGACGAAAAATGTTCTTTTGATTGTTGCAAACCGTGGTAAGCCATCACGTCTGTGAGCAAACATATGAGTCCAATGATAGAACTTTTTGGATGATTCTCGTATTGCGCGACTGACCTATAACATCTTATGTCCCGAGAACTTGACGCAATATAGTCACATTATTATATTATATCAATAGAATGAGATGAGTTTTTAATGTGTCGTATTGATTTTATACGACCAACTTGAATCCAAAAGTACTAAACATTGTAATAATAGTCAGAATTTGATGCGAATAAGAATAAAACAAACTGCAGGCTGTTATCATAATGGCATTTCGTTTGCTCACAAGTTTAAGTTTGGTATACGCATACTGTTAAGATTTTTGTGAAAACTTAAATTAAGGTCACCGTGCTGTTGTCTGTGCAATATCGGAAAGTGCTATTGCTCATAAATCTCAAATAGTTTGCGTTTCATGGATAACAGTAAATACATGGACAACTTTGAATCTACTTGTCTTATTAAAATTAATAAAATTACAGTATGCTTTCTCTGGAGTTCGTCACCAGATATTGTCAGGGACATTGATGAGGCTTGAGTATCCAAACTCTCGAATGTGTTCTCTGTTCTTGAAGGAAATCTTTAAGATTTTATTTTGTTAATATAAATATTATGCCTCTTGCAAATGTGTCACATTATAGGGTTACAATTTGCTTTCGAAATCGTCAGGCATGAAACTCGAACTCAACTTATTGATGCCATGTGCCACCACAATAAAACGACAATGAATGAGCCGTGACACGACAAAACCAACAAAGTGGCATGTACGCCCAGCGAAGACTCTGATCAGCTTTCGCTGTCCGAACGGAGCTAACTGAGACCATTGGCTACCCTTTAAGCGCACAGCAAAGACTCTGATAAGACTTGGCGGATGCCCAGGTTTATCTGAGTCTTCGCTGAACGCACATGCCACTAATTAAAATCTTAAAGAGTTCCTTCAAGAGCAGAGAATACAGTCACAAGAAGGAACATGGGCCAGACTACGTAGTTTCGGCTAATAAAGCCTCTTCAGTGACCCTGACAATATCTGGTGACGAAACCAGAGAAGAGCATACTGTAATTTCTTAATCTAAATTGGACAGTCGATTCAAAAACTGATTAGTATCAAAAAGGGTTCAAATAATATATAAAACGATGGCTTAGAATATGAGTATAAACCAATCTAAAATTTCAGATTTCTAAGAACATATCCTCTGATCTCAAAGGACGAAAATAAAATATAATATCTGCACTATGGATGATGTACGGGGAGACGTTTTACGGCCGCCACACGGCACAACACCAGCTGCAGTGAGGTAAAATTAAAATCTTAAAGAGTTCCTTCAAGAGCAGAGAATATATTCTCAAGAAGGAACATGGACCAGACTACGTAGTTTCGGTTAATAAAGCATTTTTAAGTTGGTTTTGTCGTTTCGCGGCTCATTAATGCGTACATAACGTATGAAGAAATATCAAATGTACTTATGTTGAAAGTGTTAAAGAAAAAGAAAAGCGATATAAGATTAGAGATAATAGTTACAGTGCGTAAAAATGAACACATCTTACTCAATTCATTGTGCAAATGTACTTATGTTGAAAGCGTTAAAGAAAAGGAAAATAGATAAAAGAATAGAGATAATAGTGACAGCGCGAAAACAGATGAACACATCTTACTAAATTCATTGTGCATAAGGTTTTCGTTTTTATTTTTGCGTTTGACACTACATGCCACTTCGACACTGGAAGCCCCTTTAGGCTGCACTTCACCGGCGTCCTGAAATACATGCAACAATCAGTCAGCAAAAATAAGTCCACTGGAATTAAGTAACACTATAAATAAAGCATTTCAAAAGACCTGGTTGCGTTTAATTATGAACAAAGCATTTCAAAAGACCTGCTTGCGTTTAATCATATTCATAATGCACAGTGCTGCTAACGCCCCTAGCAGCGCATCTCTTTAGACAGGAATCTATTTTCAAAACTATTCTAACTAATCCTAATATGTCTAAATAGCACAAAAGCAACAGATTTACTTTCTTGGAGTATAACTGAGTTCATAATTATGGCTCAACGATACATACACGCATTGCATACATACTTTATTCTGAGTTGCAGCTGACATGCAACATGACAATAGTAATGAAAACACCTCTGTCGGTTAGTAAACTTTATACATAAATAGCTAACGTTTATATTACACGAAAGAGTTTTAATAAATTTTCTTATTCATGCTTGAGTTTGAACTTTCAACGCGTTGCCCTAGCAACGTATGAGTATGAGGTCACGTTCACGCTGGGTTTTTGTAAGAATGTGTTGAGGATATAAGATCAAATTCTGTAAAACCATAGGATTTGGTTTTACAGTCACATACAATGAATGTATGATACATTTCTGAACTCTGAAATGAATCAAAAGAAGAAATATGAAATAAAATCTATGTTGACGCATTAGGTTTTTCACATTCTATAAATGCTGAGTTTTTCGATCGGCTTTTAAATAAAGGATGGTTTTGTTACTCTGCTTATTAATTATACCAGGACTCTGCCTGTGAAAATGTAGTGGTGTCAAATTTTGATTGTTATTGCACCAAAGTGCTTCAGACCTCAAACATTGTTTTACAGGGCAAGGTATGATTTTCTATACTATGTTTTATATTACCTGAGACCTGCATCTTGGTCAGCTTGTTATCACAAACTTTTATCCAGTCTGTGTTGTGCATAAGTAATATGTATACAAGAAAACTAAAAAAAGATTAGATATTGAGCATCTGCAAGTTTAAGCATTGCCGCAGAACAAAGATTATCACGAACAGTGCTTGAAACTTGAGTATATACCATATGCTTGTCACTTATGTATTAAATATCTAGAAAATTGGTCGAGCACCTAGCCTTTGAGTTACATGCGTGTTTTCAGCATTAAAGAAACATCCTTCGTATAGAGTCAATGAGATTGAAATCTTGGCAAAATGCTTAAAGAATTCATTCCGGGTATCTGATTTGAGACCGTGCATAATTGCTTCAAAATGTACATATAATACTATCATGTATTTTTTATGCATGACTAAGTACTGGAGATCACTGGACGTGATCCGAAAGGGAGACTACAAATCAGCAGCACAATAAAAAGACACAAAACTTAGCGAAAATATGAATTTGCAGATATAAAAAACGAATGACTGTGCCTTGCCTGAGGAAATGCTGGTAAACCCCATTCCGCATGGTCTTGTTTCATAACTTGAACTTCACGCATTCTTTTGCTTGATTCATCTTCCACATCTTGTTCATTTGAGGCATCTTGTTCATTTGAGGCATCTACACGGTCCAAATTTACGGTCCCAGTGGTTGTTTCTCCCTGTCTACCGTCATCCATGGCGGTTTTAAAACCTGGATATATGGACATAATAATTGCATTGAAACAACATTGAAACCATTGTCACTGTGAGTATTTTGTCATACATGATTATTTGACATTTTGTAGAGGTTTATTAAGATCGGGTCTGGATTGAAATTCTCTCTCTCTCTCTCTCTCTCTCTCTCAGCGGTTTTAAGAATCTGTTTATCACGGGGAGTACCTAACATCATGAGAAAGAGGTCTAAGTTCTCAAGCATCAGAACAAATAGCATTGATAGCTCACCCTAGCACTTTGTGAACTAACAATGGAATTTGTTCATGATGACCTATTGTGATATGTAACCATCCGTACCCTCGTTGTCCACCACCTTCTTCAAACGACATTTCCACTGAAACCTGTGGGCAAAGTTTATGAAACGTCACAGTCATGATCCTACCAAAATTATTAAACAGAATTTGGTCTCTATACTCAGACCAACAACTGAGGAATATTGAATTCTAACATATGCCTTACCTACAAGAAAGTATGCACCGATTCAAATATGCGTACATGTACTAAGATTACGTAATTTTTAGCGGGCTAACGGGCAGCGTGAACTAATTTTTTCTCCCATAGACTTCTATAGTGACCCCTACTGCCTGTGACAGTGTGCTTCTCTTTATACACTGTTACTTCACTATCCAGATTTGCTCTAATTTCAAGCTAAACTGTTGATCAAGAAGATGAAATAAGAGAAACACCACCTTACCCTGCACTTTCTACCTCTACGGGATGTTGATAGCCAGCAACTACCTATCCCACAGAAAAGCGCAAAAGATTTGCTAAAAATCACCTGTCATTAACTTTGGCTCCACAGACCAAATCAAAAATACTTATTTCTTTACAATATCCATAATATCAAACAAAACTGATTTCTACATGTCACTTAAACATCACTTTCAACCTCATCAGCATTATTAACCAATCAAACAGCAGCATGAGACAATAATAGTCCCGAGCTTGCCTGCATCATTTTGAATTTCGCGGTTCCTTATAGGAATTGGTTCCAGGTGCCCTACCATTCAATCCAAGCTTTAATTGTTATAGTAGAGTGTTGCTCCAAAATACTCAAACCATCTGCAATAAAACCTTGCAAAATAAACACATTCTTCGGAAAGAGATATCATATCGTAATCAATTGCAAGGACTGGCACCCTATAGTGCTCCAGATTAGAAGGAGTAACAGGGATAATTTTGAGAAAATTTTCCACATTACTCCATAAAAACATATATTGTGACCCTCATTGGAAGCGTCTCGTCTCTAAGGAGGGGTCACAACATTTGATTTCGTAGAGGAAAAGAAAAAATATCTTAAAACTATCTTTAATACCTCATTTTATCATGATTATTATTGCAAACCTGACAGGATACTTTGTAGAGGTGGTTCATTCTGTAAACCTCTCTGAAAATCATCAGGTTTATTCTCAATGTAATTCATGTTTTTGGTCTCAAGGCCGGTGTAACGAAGTAAAGTGACCCCCATAGAATAACGACCCCCCGGTCATTATTCTTCAGAAAAAGTGACCCCTTTTCTATAAAATACTGACTCCCTTTAAAAAATAATGACCCCCTAATGATATCTATAAAATAGTGACCCCCGGTCATTTTTCTTTAAAGAATACTGACCCCCACCTCGGTCATAATATTATGACTGTCCATGAAGCAATGGTGTCTTCATATATGCTTATGTCATACAGAATTTTGTGTCCGGTCTTTTACAACTCTCTTGTTTGACGATGGATTTTAAAATAACTTGGCACAAATGTCAAGAAAATTTGTCGCTCGCAAGTCCTAGGTACCTAACTCAAAGGTCAAGATCACAGAGATCATTCAAAGATAATGGTGTTCTGCTATATCCTATATGACTCTAGCAAACAGAATGTCGTGTCTGATCTGTAACTATGTTATTTGTGGGTAGACTTTCAAATAACTGGAAACAAATGTTAGCTACAAAATGACAAAGTATCGCCTGCAAGATATAGGTTCCCACCTCAAAAAATTAAAATTAATGTCACAAAAGAAGATAAATGACAATGATGTTAATATAATATAAGATTTTAGCATTAACAGGTAGACTTATGCACTATAAAGAGGTTTTGCTGTTGATTTTGAAAAAGGATCACGTCTGCACACTTACTCTCACTGCCTTTCTCAAGAGGAATACATTCGTACCCTTTTCAGTCTTCCAAATGTGTTTTTCGATTTATCTTATTTACTGAATTTATTTTGTTTAAATATGCTTAAAAAGAAAAAAAAATACAGCTGCTCATAGTATGCAATAATTTGTATATGAATAGTATGCTATACTTATTCTAAGAAACAGAGGGTCTAATTACCCCACCCAGTTTTCAGTTTTCCAGCTGTATACTATCTCCCCCTCCCCTTTGCCTAAGCATGCGACACACATATACTGTATATATTAAAAGTCTACGCATACATGCAAAGAAGCTTGCTGAGGCACGGGGAGGGGGAAAGTATCTCTATAAAACTTTGATTATGTTCAATACATTCGATTATAAAAACACCACAAGTCAGAGTCCATCTGCTTGAAAATGAAAAAAGGTGTTTTTTAAAGGGAATTCAGAACAACACCGTTAGAAAGGAAATTATTAAGTATACCGAAAGTTCATTTTTGACCCCTTTATAAGCAATTTCTTCGCGTCTCGTCATTTAAATTCGCTCAGAGGAGTCATAACATTATGACAAGGGTAGTTTTCTTTAAAACATGTCACAGCAGTAGTAGTGCTTACTAATTTCATGAGGTAAATTTGTTTTCGTGCTACTCAAGGAAATTTGCCCATAGAATAACGACCCCCGGTCATTTTTCTTTTAAGAAAAGTGACCTCCATCCCGTCATAATATTATGACTCTGCGTCATAACATTATAATATTATAACATATCTCTCTCTCCCCCCTCCCCCCCCCCCTTCTCCCCCAAAACACACACACACATCCTTCCCACGTTGAAGGTTGAAGATTTTGTCAAATTTCCTTGAGAAGCACGAAATGAAATTTGTAAGCACTACTACTGCTGCGATAGCAGAAGCAGCTGCAGCTGCAGTAGCAAAAACAACATCAACAATTATTACTAATAATAAAACTTGCAGCAGTAAATAGTCTGTTAGTAGACTAGTGTTAAATTGCGCTCGACTATCAACTATACTAAAACTATAACTTAGACTAATGGGTGGCGGATTCACACCAACGGCTGTACTGTGTAAGAACAAAGGCAATGTGAGTCTCATGAGTTGTTTTTTGCGTTTGTCAAATTTTGTTTTCTAATTTTTGTTACTCGTGTGGTGAACATTATCTCAAATGTATAAAAAAATGTGTAATTATAGTCAAAATTCATAATCGGGTATAAATGCGAAAAAAATGACAAAAACTGAATCCGCCACTTGATAGTAAATCAATCGAGCGCATCTCAAAAGCCGCATTTCACCCTTGGGAATAGAGATACACTGCGATACTCTCAAAACGATTGATTTTGATTGATTTGTTGTTTTACGTCCACGGTAAACAGCTATGGTCATGTCGGGACGGTCAGTTAACTTAATCACACTATTCCTGGGCAGGCTTAGACCTTCTAAGCGGTTAACCAGTACTAAGTGCACATACGTTCGCCAGTGTTCGAATATTTGGAATTTACGCCAGATTTGACAAATTTTGGCGACAGAAATTGTCAACAGTTGGTTTCATCGACTCATGAGATGAAAATTTGCCCAGTCAGGCCAGAAAGTCAACAGGATCTACACGCAGAATGATATTCCGACTTTCAATTTGGGTGGTTGGTTGGTTGTTTTGGGTTTAATGGCCCTTTGGGACAGTATTTCAGTCTATATCGGGCCAGGAGAAAGAAGAGAGAAATGACAGACGAGAGAAAAATGTACAAACAACCCCCACCCGCACCTACTGCAAGCACAGTAGGCCCTTGCCCTACTACTATCCAAATCAGTAGGACGTCCCGGCACTGGAAGTTATACCCAGCACCATCGCACCACCCAAGCACCCCCTTCAATGACAAACGCTATCTGATTGGTAAATATGTCTGAATGACTGAGAAAGTAGCGGGGTTGAGGTATTATTCGGGAACATGGAATAATAACAACTGGGTGTACTTTGGCTGTGATTCCTTTTCCAGAAAATATAGTGACAGCGTCAAGACGGTATGCTTTGTTTTGGAGCCTGGAGTATTTAAAAATGCCAAGTAAATATTTCGGTTTTGACATTATTTGTGTGTTTAATGGTAATACCTGTTGACGTCAGTATACTTCTCGACAATGTTTGGCGTCAGATCCTTCGACGCGCATGCGTGGTAGGATCTACGTTTCTTCATTGGCGGAAGTGGTAAGCACAGTTTTGGCTTTACATCGTGATCGCGAGTTGTGTCTAGTGACACGGCTGGCGTGTGCACGTTATGCTCGGCATTCGCCGAGGGCGTTGTACGGTATTTCCAAGACAGGCCCAAGTCTTACGTACTGTTATTATGTAGTTATAACGTATTAAGTGTGAGCTCGTTATTTTTAGGCACATCAAGTCCGGCAGTCAGCTGTTAGGACTTAGAGACACGTCTCACCTGGAGATTCAATAAACATCTCCAGGTTAATACCAACCCGGGAAGAGGCAGTTACAACGCCGCTTGTGCATGTTTTCCTAGCAGAGGCGGGAAGCGCAAAATGTAGGCGAAGTCCATGTTATTACTGCGGAGGTGAAAGTGGGACAGTGTTCGTCCACTAAAGTGTCTTATTATATATAGACTTGTCCCTGGTACGATCCAGGGAGCGACCAGTATATAAGCGTGCGCGTATTAATATAAATTGCTGTTCCTCATGATATATGGACTGGCCCATGACATGATCCAGGGAGCGACTAGTATATAAGCGTGCGCGATATAATATAAGTTGGTGTTCCTCAGGATATATGGACTGGCCCATGATATGATCCAAGGAACGACAAATTGAAGTCAACCAACATAAGGCCTTGTTTTTTTTGTATGAGCTCAAACTAACGTTTTTTTTGTTCTTTGTATTTTCCTTTAGTTCATGGCGCTGAGCCGAGTACGGTGTTGACGTCAGACGGTAATCTATTTGCGTATTGTACGCAAATCGATTACAGATTTGAAACAAACACCTTACTTGGGCCAGCGACATGAACTGATATGTGTTGTATTTTATCGTAATTGTGACAGTTGTAAATTGTATTGTTGTATAATAGAATTTTCATTATATATAAACTTCAAAAAATTCTAACGTTATTAGAGTTTCCTTGTTAGTGTAATACACTGGTAGATAACCCTTTAACCGGAAGTCACCCTCCGCCGTCCTGGCGACGCATAAGGCTCTACACCCGTGACACCCGTGTGTAAAACCTTCTGCGTAACAAACATCTTCCCCATTATAAGTCTATGGGACCTTTTAGTTGCCATGGTAACCACAGTTTTAAACCAATCCGTCCCAATATATATGCAATCAATCCCCCACCCCAACCATGCTACACATAAAATTTGATCAAGATTTGCCAGCTAATTTAGCAGATATTAATGCTTAAAAGTGTGGACGGACGACGGACGACGAAGGACGGACGACGGATCAACCCTGTACTATAAGCTTAGGTGAGTTAAAAATCACAGTATGCTTTTCTCTGATTTCGTCACCAGATATTGCCAGGGTCACTGAAGAGGCTTTATTAGCCGAAACTACGTAGTATGGCCCATGTTCCTTCTTCTGGATATATTCTCTGCTCTTGAACGAACTCTTTAAGATTTTAATTTTACTGCTCTTTCAAGACTATAACTCTTATATCGAGCTGATCGTAAAGCAGAGGTGAGCGAAACCCGGACTTACCGCAAAAAACCCTTATGCGAGCAGAACGTGGATTCTGTGGTGACGGGCCGAATAAGGCTCAGCGCTCTCATCTCGTAGGACAGGGAGGCCAGTCGCTCAAACGTTATCCAGGAACTTGCATAATAAGAAGTATATCTCTATATTTGAAGTGAATTATTTCAAAGGACATCTATGCTTAAGGCATGAATTTTCCCCATGCTTGAAAAGTTATACGGATCACTGACTTCTGCTTTGCATTTATGACTATGACATGTAAATTGCATGACAAATGAATTTTGAACTGTTTGTGTCTATGTAAAGTACGTTAGACATACGTTGACGTTGACGTCATTGTTGAGATAAATTGTGAATTATCCTCAAACTGATCGTTGAAATAATGATTTATTGAATACATTTCACCCTTTTTTTGACTTACATTACTTACATAACACACAACACTGGATAGTTTTGACTATATGTATGTGACCTTGACCTCATTTCATGGTCATGGTACACAATATAATCCTTGAAGATCACAGTTCTACTGTTGACCATTCTTCTTCTTTGGCTTACTGAGTATCGTCCCCCCCCCCCTCCACCAGTGACCCAGCTTCCCACTCATATATATTGCGTACTTGCATCGCATAAGTCTGCTGCATGAAGGAAATGCTGGGTCACGGGAGGAAAAGTACTTGTACTTTAATTCTAGTGAAACGTTCTATTTTGGCCGTTTTGACCGGAAGTGTAACTATGGATTTGCATGTTTAAATACCAGTCAGGCGTAACAAGAAGAAAATCATTGTTTTGTATTGTGATATGCGTGTATTTAGCATGCATTTATGACAAAAATGTATGGAAGGAATGACTGGTTTCAATACTTTTATTACCTCAAAAGATGAGGTATGCGAAAACCTTGAATTTAGGGTATGTAGGGTCAGAATGGATTATCTCCCCATGTCTTCGGGTCTGAATCACAAATGATCTGATTTCATACGGTTTACATATTTGTGGAAGCTCTGCTAAGAAACATTTGCACACTTTATTCATTTGAAAATTCGGACCTGTCGCGCCGGTCTAATGGGGAAAATCCTCGCCTTAATCATAGAAGTCCTTATCATTTCCCTACAAGAGTATCTTATTCCCGTATACTAACATGAAAACTGTTTCATTTACAAAGAACATATATCTCAGGGGAAGCAACTCAGCTATTTTCATTTTTGTGACAACGTCTCTTGGCCTCGAGACAATAACTTATGAACACAAGATAACATTAAGTTCTGCTAATGTAGATGTAGCATTTAGAGGTCTTAAGATAATTGCTACGGCCACAATATATGATTTGTTCAGAGATGAAAACATTTAGAGCCATTCAGATAATATCCTATGGCTAAAAGACGAAAACTTGTCCAATTAATAACATCTAGAGGCCTCAAGATATAATCTTATAGACTCAATGCAATAATTTGTTTCCATAAGGTAACATACAGATGCCTATAGCTTATATCGTATGGACTGACTGCAAAAACTTGTTCCATTTAGATAGCATACAGATACCTCAAGATAATATCTTATGGACTCAATGCAGTACTTGTTCCATGAATGTAATATCAAGATGTCCCAAGATAATATCTTATGGATTCAATGCAGTACTTGTTCCATGAATATGATATCAAGATGTCCGAATATAATATCTTATGGATTCAATGCAAAAAGCTTGTTCCGTGAAGATGCCTCAGTAAAATATCTCGTTGACTCAATGCAATAACTAATTCCGTGAAGATAACATCCAGATGCCACGATATAATATCTTATGGATCCTTTGCATTTACTTTTTACGCTCTGATCACATCTAGTTGCCTTATGAGAATATCTTATATAGTCAATGCAATACCCTTTTCTGTGAAGATAACATCTGAATGCCTCTAGAAAATATCCTTTGGGCTCAATGCAATAGCTTGATCCGTGAAGGTAAAATCCATATGCCTCAAGATTATTTCTGTTTGGCTGTATGCATTGACTTGTTCTATATAGAAAACATACAGTGTCTCAAGAAAGTATTTATGGGCTCATTGCAATAACTTGTTCTGTAAAGATTCCACCCAGATTCCGCAAGATAGTATTTTATAAGCTCATCTTTACTATCTAGGATATTTAAATAGAAATTATTAATTTAGGAACGTATTCAGTTTAAATTAGGTTTCGGCTTCCCAGAAACATATACTCAGTACATTTAACAAGTAGCCCAAAGGGCAACAATTGCTCACCTGAGAGACATTGTAAACCTATAGGGATATTTAAGATGCTCAAGGGCAGCTAACTCCACAGTCAGTGGTCCAATCAGGCTGAAAGTTAAACTCATCCAAAACATTATGTATGCCCTCATTTAATATATGCAAGTTTAAAAAGTATCCGATCAAGAGCACAATAGACAGAGCTGTCAAGGGCAGCTAACTTCGTAGTGGTTGGCCTGATCTAGCCAAAATTTTAATTTGTTTAAGATATTATGCATTTCCTCATTACCTGCAAGTTTGAAAAGGATCGTATCAGTAGAAACGAAGAAAAAGTGGCGACACTGATTTTTTGGATGCTCAGGGCAGGTACTCCATAGTCAGTGGTGGGATCTAGCCGAAATGCTAACTAATCCAAGCTTTTATGCATATCCTCATGACCTGCAAGTATGAAGAGGATCCGCTGAAAAATGAAAATGTGATGACGTCGTTTTCTCCATTATGAGACTATGGAATTTTTTTCAAACGCTCAAGGGCAGCTAACTCCGTAGTCTGTGCTCGAATCCGGCCAAATTTCGAACTCATCCAAGCTCTTATGTATGTCATCATTGCCTGCAAGTATGATAAGGTTCTAATCAAAAACCTTGATAGCAGCACCCTAAAAGTCGAACTTGCTCGAGATATTGTCATGCCCTACATTTGTGTGAAGTTATTTTAAAATCTGCTGAGAAATGTAGGTGCTAGAGGGCTGACAAAGTTTTTCTAAAAATAGCCACAGTGACCTTGACCTTGGGCGCAGCACCCTGGAAGTCAAACTTCTTTGAGATATTGCCATGCCCTACATTTGTGTGAAGTTGATTTAAAATCCGTTGAGAAATGTAGGGGCTAGAGCGATGACCAAGTTTTTTTCACCTTGGGTGTAGCACCCTGAAAGTCAAACTTGCTCGAGATATTGTCATGCCCTACATTTGTGTGAAGTTATTTTAAAATCTGCTGTGAAATGTAGGTGCTAGAGCGCTGACAAAGTTTTTCTAAAAATAGCCACAGTGACCTTGACCTTGGGCACAGCACCCTGAAAGTCGGACTTGCTCGAGATAATGTCATGCCCTACATTGGTGTAAAGTTATTTTAAAATCTGCTGAGAAATGTAGGTGCTAGAGTGCTGACAAAGTTTTTCTAAAAGTAGCCACAGTGACCTTGACCTTGGGCGCAGCATCCTGAAAGTCGAACTTGCTCAAGATATTGTCATGCCCTACATTTGTGTGAAGTTATTTCAAAATCCGTTGAGAAATGTAGGCAATAGAGCGATGACGAAGTTTTTCTCAAAATATGTGATGACGTTGTTTTCTCCATTATAACACTATGGGATTTTTTTCAAACGCTCAAGGGCAGCTAACTCCGTAGTCTGTGCTCGAATCCAGCCAAATTTCGAACTCATCCAAGCTCTTATGTATGTCATCATTACCTGCAAGTATGATAAGGATCTAAGCAATAACAGTTGAGAAAACGTGATGACGCCATTTTCCCCATTATAACCCTATGGGATTTTTTTCAAACGCTCAAGGGCAGCTAACTCCGTAGTCTGTGCTCGAATCCGGCCCAATTTCGAACTCATCCAAGCTCTTGTGTATGTCATCATTACCTGCAAGTATGATAAGGATCTAATCAAAAACAGTCGAGAAAACGTGATGACGCCGTTTTCCCCATTATAACCCTATGGGGGCTATCTGTTGCCATGGAAACCAGAGTTCTGAGCTGATCGGCACCAAAACCTAATGCAGCCTTTCCCCCACCCAAATGATGCTTCAGATAAAATTTGATTGCCATCGGCCAACTGGTCTCTGAGATATTTATGTTTGAAAGTGTTGACGCACGTACGCACCCACGGACCCACGGACGGACGACGGCTCGACTCCCATCCTATAAGCTCACCGCTGAGCCTTCGGCTCAGGTGAGCTAAAAACGCAAAACTTGGTTTCTCTAAAATATCTCGCATAATTTCAAGGATAAACTTTTGAAACTCATGAGCTATTTACAGTGATATTTTTTTCTTTCCTATTGTAGCATTTCATAGCATTTTATTGTGTATTCCATCGCGTTTGAATTCATCGTGGAGAGGTATCCCTAAAATATAAATTCGCATTATCAAATGGTAAGGCGAGGCTCTTGCATTCTCGAATTCGCTGATTTGGTTTTCAAAAGTCATCAAACGCGTTGACTTTTTTTCTATTTCTGGCCAAGTTCTTTACTAAAGATATGACATAATACTTGCATAGCACACGGACGTCTAAACGCCTTGTTTCTATTTATGTGAGACATGTTGGTTTGGTTACCTATCAAATGGCTAGGATAGTCATTCTGGCATGATAATGTCATTTGGAGTCAGGACAGAATAATATTAGTTATGTTGGATTATTTACAATTTTTCTCTTCAAAACGTTTATAGGCGATATTGCATTTGCGCCAGTAAAAAGAAATGCATCATAAAACTTGGCAAAGAAGTAAAAGTTCAAAATTCCCGAAAGTGTTCACCTCTGCGAATTTTCATTCACTTGCCAAAGAGGAACATTCTGCTGGACCACATCAGCATGTTGTTAGTACATGGTTTTTAACTGATGATCAAAACTTATCTGTCAAATTGTGGGTGCGTTTTTAGCTCGCCTGAACGAAAGTTCAGGAAGAGCTATTATTGTTGTCACCACGGCGTCGGCGTTCGCGTCTGCGTCCGCGTCCGGATTGGATGTTTTGGTTAAAGTTTTTTAAAGACCTATATCTCCCTAACCCATGGATGGATTCTTTTGATACTTGCACTGTAGTTAGATATTGGTCAAAAGTTTAACATGGTACCACCCCCACCCCACTCCTTGACCTTGATGGCAAGGTCATGGACTTAAAAAATTGGGAGTTTTTTGGGACTGGATGTTTTGGTTAAAGTTTTCTAAAGCCCAGTATCTCCTTAACCCATGGATGGATTCCTTTGATACTTGCACTGTAGTTAGATATTGGTCTAAAGTTTTCCAAGGTACTACTCCCACCCCCCTCAGTGACCTTGATGTCAAGGTCATGGACTTAGAAAATTGTCTTTTTATTGATTGGATGTTTTGGTTAAAGTTTTTTAATGACACATATCTCCTGAAACCATAGATGAATTCTTTTTATATTTGCACTGTAGTTAGATATTAGTCCAAAGTTTTACAGAGTACTACCCCAGCCCTGCTCGGTGACCTTGATGTCAAGGTCAGGGACTTAGGAAATTTGGTCTTTATTAAAGTTTTCTAATTGCGTACTGATTCATAATGCTTGGCAGAGATTTAGTTTACCCTTGAACTGATGTTAGACACTTTTTTGAGTTTTTACAAAACACTATATACTTACCCGACTGGATGACCTTGATGTCAAGGTCATGGACTTTGAGTTTTGTCTTAAAGATTTTGGTTAGTTTTATATTAATAAAGACATAATTTCACAGTGCCACAATGGACTCAGTTGATACTAATACTTGGACTGATGTTAGATAACGGTTAAAGGCTTTGATACATCCTAGCCCTGCCCTCCTCCCCCCTACCCCTTAGCTCTTTGACCTCAAGCTCATGGACTTTTAAATTTCATGTGGATTTTTATTTTTTTATTTTAAGACATTTCTGAGATAGCTTTTGTTTATAAATGTGTTGTCATTATGGACATGCTTGCCTGAAGTTTTATACATAGCAGTCCACACCACCATAGCGACTGTGTGATGGGCAAGCACCTATTCAGGCGAGCTATGCTGTCAGGCGACAGCTCTTGTTTTCTTTGTTTTGTTTTGACTGAGTCAGTCTTTATCTATCTTTAAGGGAACCGGTCAGTAGAACAGGAACCTGTTGTCTACATATCGTCGCCATATGGCAATTTAGACAACCCGGTAGCCCTATGTTTGAGACTTTGTGATCAGCCATTCTGGTGGCAAAATTTCTTCAAGTTCTGGAGCAAGACCGGTTTGTTTGTTGCAATTAGTTTGTAGCTAGTTGCTTTTCTGTAATGCTGATCTACTGGCTGTCCAGGATTGTTACCCGAATCGTTTGAGGTTTTTACGCAGAACGCACACGAGCATAGCTTGATATTCATACATGAGTGATTATACAGATATGCGGGCGTATTTGAGGATATTTACATGTATGTCGAAAAATGAAGGTACAGTTGCCTGACATGACATTACATATTGTTCTTGGTCCACATACTTTTTCATTACGCAAAAAAAGGAAAAGAAACAAACACAAATGTTACGATTTTAAATGTACTAAGTATTTAAATTTGTTGTTATGACAATTTTCTGAAATATGTTATGAATTAAAGTAAGAACTGTGGTTCAAATAATTGAATTGTGTGACTTTACATTTCAGAACTATGCTCAAAATTAATTGATCTATTGTTAAGTGCAGGAAAAGTATGGTTTTAAAACTTAAATATATGTCGTATGCATGCCTCTTAGGTATAGTGTATCTAGAACAGTTTCCTAACACATAGCTAATGGGATACGACGGGTGATCATTAAACAATGCAAACACGCATATATCTCAATAGCTATGTGTCAGAACAGTATTCTACATGTATAATTGTGTAATACCTAAGAGGCAAGCATATAACATATAATTATGTTCCAAAGTACTGTTAAAGAACATTGTTGTCATGGCAACGGTGCCTTAATTTTAGAGAGATTAAGTCTCTAAATACTTGTAAATTTTCATATGTATATGCTGTTGATAAGCAACAAAGATTGGATAAAAATTATGATGTTGTGGTGGCTAGATGCAAGTCTTAGATACCAAAAGAAATACATGTATATAGAGGATAATGATTTTTTTCAGTGTAAGATCGATTTTTATTTCACCGAATGAACACCAAAAGCAGTATTTTCACGACTGGCAAAGCCACGAGTGAAAATAACATTTTTGGTGTTCATAAGTGAAATAAAAATCGATGTTACACTGAAATAGTCAAATTTTCTGTTTCTTTTATGCTTAAACATTGCAATAATTCAGTTTAGTCCAACGCGTCAGCCATCACAACAGAGACACAACTTTTTTCCTGGCCATTTTGTGTCCAATTTGATGCTTCCAGCGTGTTTCGTGGGTATGATATTGGTTGTAAAAGTGAGTTTACAACTTGAAAATAGCTTAAAATTTCATTTTGATAACCAGATCTCAAGAAATTTGCTATACAGATTGCCTACAGGACACTTAGGCGGCCTGGCGTCGCCTGCACTAACAATGTTACTTTGGCGCTTTAAATGACGTCATTAACGTCGTAATGACGTGCAAGCATGCGTGGCGTAATTTATGTCATATAATCATATGTTTAATCATATAATCAACAAATAAATGAGACTATTTTACAAAAATCCTATTTTTGAAACAGTGAAATCTAAAGTGATAATTTCACAAGTGAGATTATCAGTGTTTCGATTTCACCGAGAAATCTCTATAATTCATTGCAAAGTATAAAAGAAATAGTTATTCATGACTTGATCTCAAACCTGACAAAAACAGACCTGTGCAAAGCGTTCGATCGAGCAAAATTTGACGCTTTTTTGCTGATTTTAAGCCTTAGGGACCAAAGGTGTGACGTTATTGCATTTTAAAAGTCGTCGGGATACTTCTGTAGAGACAGAACCAAAATTGCCCTGTACTTGACAACCGAACAATTAATATCAGCACCATACTGAATACTACGGAATAAAATGTCAAAAACCCCAAAAAAACAATTATTTCAACCACTGTTATTGCTTTTATTCATACCAGATTTCAGAAAAAAATTATACACACTCGTTGTATGTGTGCTTGTAGAGCCAACACCTTACTTAAATGGAAGCTGTGTCTAAATTTTCAATTTCTCTTTAAATATTCTACCTAATAAGCATACGTCAAAAATATTTTTACCAAAATGACGTAAAAAATCACACGCCGTATACAGCATGAACATAAAGGCATATGTGACTATGGCAACACGTTGACATTTCAGTTTCAAACACTAATTTGAAAGCTCAAAATAGACTTTTTGGTGTTTCATTAAGTATACTTATTTATGTAAAAAGTTTACTATTCTACAAAGGTGTTGCCATTATTTAATGATCAGCCCTCGTATATGCATCTTGCCATTATTCAATGATCACCCCTAGTAACCTACATTGTATTACATTAAGATAACCTTTATGGCTTCAAGATTATACTATATGGCCACAAAATAGTATCTTGTTTCGTAAAGATGTCATTCGGATATCTCAAAATAAAATCCTGTGGGAAAATGATTACTTACGTATTATATACTAAGAGCTCAAAATAATATGTATAGTGCTTCTCCCGGGAGATAATATATCGATGCCTCAAGCAAAATAAAGTTCTTTTTCGGGGTTCATTACAAACAAATTAAACTTTAAAAGTAAAACAAAATTCAGTATAACTAAATAGCAACTCACATAATCTGATCGAGCTAATTCAGTAATTTTCAATAGAATGACGTAGATGCCAGTGCACAAAACAATGTTGCTTTACTTTCCCTGTTATATTAATCATTCATTGTATTTATTTGTGAGGACATGATTTGTAATCAGGAAGAAAACCACTTATAAAGCTCAAAATCAACATTGCATCTAACGAATGTAACCTTTTCAGACTGGAAACCCATTGTGGGGACATATGCAAACAGCGCAGATCCATTTCAGACACCGCAGAACAGGGTCTACACTGTTTGCTTGCAAACGGTCCTATGCAAAACACAACAAATATAGAAACATCCACCCTAAGTCCCTAAAAGTAGAAATAGACTCATTCAAATAATAAGGATGGACAAGTCCACTGATGAAAAAAGGTTAATATTAGATATTAGATAAATACAAACTATCTTCAAGCTGGTTCGTGCAACAACATGCACGTTCTATCAAAAACATTTTGGACCTCTGAATATTTTGTGTTAGATTTAGAAGTGTAGTTACTCTTTTAATTAGAATATTACTTGTACGTTTACTAGAAGAAATTAGAAATGATATCGTGAAAATTCTAAGTTTGGGACAGACAGGTCTGAGCAAACAGTGCACACAAGGTCTGAGAAAAAAGTGCAGACCAACAGTAAAAGTCTGATCCTACTGACCGCGTCTACACTGTTTACAATTCCATCTGCACCTAATGAACGAATTACTGTTCTGCAAAAGCAAAATGTTCCATTTTAGGATGTACCTTTTTTTTACTTTTTACGGTATAACCCTGCAAATAGCGAAAAAGCTTTGTTTATGTAGGCTAAATGTTGTGCAGTGTACTTTTGTTGTAAAGCTTGTTTATTGTATACTTTTCCTCTCTATATAAGATGGCATCATGTTCACCGGGCGACCATCTCAAAGACAGCTAAGGTGAGTATGTACACTTTCAGGGGAAGAAACTCTGTCATTTTCATTTCTGTATCCTTTTTTCGGTGGGTCAACTCTTAAAGGAACGAATTTGCTTCCTTAGGAGCTATTTGTTTCCTTCAAGTGAAACCCCATTTTTAAAGTGGCTATAATACCCATTGAAGCACACATCCAAACAGGGAGTCACAAAATTTATCCTTTAAGAATGAAGGAAGCATAGTGGTACATCCGTATACCTGAAGTGCAAAAATAGGCAAACACTAATTCAAACAGAGACTGTTGAGCCACCACACAGAAAACTAAACAAAGTGGTATGTGCGCCCTGCTTAGACTCAGATAAGCCTGGGAGTTAGTCCATTCTGATCATACTCTTCACTTTGCACTTAAAGGGATATATAAAGTAAGGCAAAAAGTGGTACCACTATATAATGGTTTTTTGACCCTGTTATGTCATTACCTATGCGTGATGGCGTCTTTCCTTTGATGAAAGACTGTTGTATAACAGGATAATGACATCAAATAATCAAGAATTATGTCTTTTAAGGGTGGATAAGGGGTCATGCTAGCACCATGCGGACAGCAAACACTCTGATCAGACTGGGTGGATGCCAAAGCTGATCTGAGTTTTCGCTAGGTGAACAGGCCACTTTGTTGGTTTTGTCGTGTCGCGGCTCATAATTTCTTTTGACTGTATAGATAATGGGTACACCGCACTGCTTTTTGCCGTTTTATCATAGGTAGACTACATTTGCGCCGCGACACGGCAAAACAAACAAAGTGGCATTTGCGCCACGCGAAGGCTCAGATCAGCCTGGGCATCCGCCTATTCTTATCAGAGTATTCGCTTTCAGCATGGAGGTAGCTTAGACCTATAGTTACCCTTTAAGAGCACAGCGAGGACTCTTGATCAGACTGGGCAAATACCCGGGCAGGCTGATCTAAGTCTCTGCGTGACGCACATGCCACTTTGTTGGTTTTGCCGTGTCGCAACTCATTTGTCACTGCATATTTGCTTCCCTGGGTGATGAAACCATTCAAACATGTTTCATAAGGGTCTACTTTTAAACTAAATAATTTGTTCCTAAACGAATGAGAGCTGATCAAATTTGAAAAAAACAAACATTTGTTAAAACATTTACATACAGTTACTATGCTTAAAATACAATAATTATTGTTATTAAATGTTCAGGACCCGGTTGTATCAAACTTTAACGACAAATTAAACCGTCATTAATTTACGCGTTATTTAATTCGGTTGTATGAAACTTTTAAGGTGGAATAGGACAAAACCAAAATTTTCAGTTTCCATGTAAAATGAAAAAATAACAAGAAGTTCAGCATTTTCTAAATTACGAAATAATTTTCTTTTAAGTGTGAAACAAATACTTCTTTTTCTATGACGTCAAGAAAATGTGAGGGATAGACGTCTTTTTATGCAAAATGAATAGAGCTCGATTACATTATATTTTTCGCATTTGTTTTGCTGTCCGTAAAGATATTGTAATAAATTTCATACCAAAGTGCGAGCCGTCAAGAGGCCTTTAAAAGTGTATAATTACTTCTTTCAAATATTTCCGCATTTTGTTTTGATTTAGGCAAATATGACTTTTCATTAGCTACTGAGTATTGCTTAATTTTCCATAAAAGCTTAGGCAGAGAATAAAATTCTCCGAAAAATATATCTGAAATTTTGATATGTATTAATAAAATATGTTCACATGTAATTTTAGAAATAATTTTTAGTTTTCACCGTGTAAAATTTTCATAAAGTAGATTTGTTTAACTATACCCCCTGTTCCGATGACGCCGTTTCTTTCAACGTCAAAACTAAGAATGTTTTCGAGTATGCGTTTAGTTTCTAGTAAAACATTTATGATCTCTTCTAGAGAATATAACTGCACAGAAAACGAAAACATTGACTTAATATCTTATTCCGTCTTTCAGAGAGGAAGATTTTAACACGCCAGGGGTTCATTTTTGCCATGACGTTTATTTTGCGTAACGTGACGTCTTGTTTATTGAACTCTTACGAACCTCGTATTTCGCGACGTCAATTACTTCCGAAAAAGCAAAACCGGGATTTTTTAAATGAGCCCCTGACCTGTTTCAACTCTTCTATCTAGAAAACGGAATGAGATATTTCTTCAATTGTTTCGCTTTTGATTTTGACAGACTCTCTAGAATGACTCGACACGGGATTATCGGAATTAAAAGGTATGTGGGAAACCGCTCTTAGCGCCAAATCTAGTTTGACGCTAGAAAAATCGACGTTATCTAAACAGGGGGTATAGTTTGAAAAATCTACTTTTGAGAAATATTTCCACGGTAAAATCTTAATATTATTTCATCAATATTTCAGATTTACATTTAATTAAAACATATAAAAAATTTAGATATATTTTTCGGAGACGTTTTCTCTCTATTACAATTTTTACGCGAAAAAAAAAATCAACAGCTCATGAAAATTAATGTTTGCACCAATTCACTCCCAGTGCGTCGAGATTTGGCAACAAGTATAGCACAGCTTTATGTACCTCTTGATGACACGTATACTGGTTCATTTCAATACCTCAACGGACTGCAGAGCAATGTTGATTAAAGTGAATATCTGAGAGCTTTAAATTTTGCGTAAAAAATGTCAAACCATCACATTTTCACGACGTCATTCATTTGAAAAAGGAATCTTTCGTTTCATGCTCAGCAGAAATTCATTCAGTGAGTCACAAATGTCTGAAGTTTTTGATGATATATTGTTCGACTAGGAAACTGAAAATTTTGGTTTTGTCCTGTCCACCTTAATGACGCGACTTCGTCATTATCTCTTATTTAACTAAATGATGGTCTTGGGGTATCTTTAAACCGTCATTAAGCAATTCAAGATGGCCGTCATCGTCCGATTCGATCTCGATATTTCGGAAAAGCGACCGTTTTCAAGACGACATGGTCGATGCAGAGTGGGAGAAGGAGACGGAAATTCTTCAAAACAGATACCTCGATATGCAATCATTTCCATGCAAAGCAAGAACCTAAAGCCATTCAAATGTCATCCAGCCGTTGTTAATTATCCAAAGCTTGCTACATTTTCCTTTAATAAATTTGCTTCTTTCCCGTAGGCATCGTAAAAGTAAATGAACATCATTGAAGTTCTATTTGTTTTGAAATGTATCGACCAGCTGCTCACGACATGATGACGACATAAGACAACACAAGCTGCTCAATCAATATCTAAGGACTTTTGATATAATTTATCACCTGATTTAACTTGATGACCAATGAACTTTGTTGAACCACAGGCGCTTGAAGTTCTATGCTAAAAACACCCCTCAAAACCCTTTAAACTTGACGCAGTCTATAGGTTAGAAATGGCCAGGTATGCAAGCAAAATGCCTCGATTTTTGGACTGCTAAAACTGCCAGTAAGAAGCATCCCAACAAAAGCAAACTTCTTACCTGTAAACATCGTTTCAAAATGTATCTATAAACATGATAGATTATTCAGTTCTGGTATATGCGGTGCTGTAATCCTGAATTCAAAATTTGACACAAAATCTCGTCGCCATTACGGTGTCCAATTTCCGGTTTACTGCTGCGCCAAAGTTGAGCATGTGCGTGTACGCTTTGAAAATCACACATCAGCGAAATCATTCAATAACTCTTTTAGATATGACCAATGTCGTTGAATCACTGTTTCCATGTATTTATAATATGTTGTTTGTCCTAATTTCGGTCAAAACGTTTTTACGAGTGAAACCTTGAAACAAACATGATAAAAATGACGTCATGACGTTCGTGTCAACAACGTCAAAACTAAGCAGTAACATTGGCGTAAAATTTTCATTTAGTGAATGAGGCATACATGTACAGACTTTCCGAACAACAAAGATGCAGATTAGCTTGCGCATCCGCACAGTCTGATCGGGGATTTTGTTGTTTGATGATCGGACAGTGTATGAAGCTGTACATTTAAAAGGATCGTTATCCGCAAAATCACTTCATTTTTCCCGTAATAGAACCTAGATGATAGAACCTGTTGACGTTGCTGTGCGACGGTGAAACACCGAAATTTGGAGACCGTAATGGAGTCCGAACACGAGCTTGCACACCTGGCCATTTCTTCAAAATGGCACACCCTGGATGTTTAGCGGCAGCATTGAGCACAAAACTTCAAGCGCCTGTGGTTGAACTAAACTGTCTAAGATTCTTGGATTTTCGGGAGCCTACACACCGGGCAATCGACTCTGTTGAACAAACGTTGATTAAACACTGATTCAACGTTGTGAGCCTGCAGGGTAGGCTATGTACCCCTTTTTATGCATGAAGTCCATATTCTATATTCTAGGAGCCTATACATCGGACCTACAACATTGAATCAACGATGTGTGCCTGCTACGTAGCCATTTGTATGCATGACATCCTATTTCGGATGCCTACATGTCGGTGATACAACGTTGAATCAACGTTGTGTGCCTGCAGGAAATGTAGGCTACCCTTTGTAAGTTATCCGCATTCTTGGAGTCTACACAATTGAGTAGGCTACATTGAATCAACGTTATGTGCCAGGATATGCATTCCTTCATATGCATGGCACCCCCATTCTAGGAGCCTAAATATCGGGCACACAACGTTGAATAAACGATGTGTGCCTACAGGGTATGTACCCCTTTGTATGCACGACAACCCATGTGCCTTAAACGTTGAGCCTGAGTTGTGTACCTGCAGGGTTTGCACCTCTTTGTATGCATGCCGTTCCCATACCTGGATCCTACACATACGGCTACAACGATAAATCAATGTTGTGTGCCTGCAGGGTATGTATCTCTTTGCATGCATGTAACTTTCAGTCTGAGAGCCTACACATCGGACACACAACGTTGTTCATCGTAATGTACCTGCAGAATATGTCTCCTTTGTAAGATGACATTCCAGTTCAAGGAGTCCGAACATGGGACGCATAATGGTGAATCAATATAGTGTGCCTACAGTGTACGGACCCCTGTATGCATACGATCCCAATTTTGAGGTGCCTTCTTATCGGGCACCCAACCTTTAACCAGGATAAAACGTACCCTTTGTCATATGACCATCCCATGCTTTGACCCTACACATCATACACACAAGGTTGATTCAAACATACAACGCTGATTCAACGTTGTGTGCCTGCATGGTATGTGCCCTTTTATATACATGACATCTCCATCCTGGGATCTTCCACATCGGACACTGAACGATCCACTCCATAAGTGTCTAATTGCAACACGCAACAGATCGCTACTGGGAACAGTCGCTGGTGGGCACGTTTTAGTCACTACTGGGAACGTTACAGCTGCAACTGTAGTTATCATTGTAAGAGTTATCTATCTTATATATTTGGACTCTGTTACTGTGTCGCGTGTTAGTATCCTTTCGCGAAATAAAAATTTTGGGTTGTTGAATTGATTTAAGACTTGGCAAATATTGTAGTAATTGGGCCTGCTGCAGACCCAGAAATTCAACTTTATTGTCAGGGTCACTGAAGAGGCTTTATTAGCCGAAACTACGTAGTCTGGCCCATGTTCCTTCTTCTGAATATACTCTCTGCTCTTGAAGGAACTCTTTAAGATTTTAATTTTACCTCACTGCAGCTGGTGTTGTGCCGTGTGGCGGCCGTAAAACGTCTCCCCGTACATCATCCATAGTGCAGATTATATTTTACTTTCGTCCTTTGAGATCAGAGGATAATTTCTGAGATATCTGAAATTTTGGATTGGTTTATACTCATATTCTAAACCATTGTTTATATATTCTTTGGACCCTTTTTGATATTAATCAGTCTTTGAATCGACTGTCCAGTTAAGATTAAAAAATCACAGTATGCTTTTCTCTGGTTTCGTCACCAGACATTGTCAGGGTCACTGAAGAGGCTTTATTAGCCGAAACTACGTAGTCTGGCCCATGTTCCTTCTTCTGAATATACTCTCTGCTCTTGAAGGAACTCTTTAAGATTTTAATTTTACCTCACTGCAGCTGGTGTTGTGCCGTGTGGCGGCCGTAAAACGTCTCCCCGTACATCATCCATAGTGCAGATTATATTTTACTTTCGTCCTTTGAGATCAGAGGATAATTTCTGAGATATCTGAAATTTTGGATTGGTTTATACTCATATTCTAAACCATTGTTTATATATTCTTTGGACCCTTTTTGATATTAATCAGTCTTTGAATCGACTGTCCAGTTAAGATTAAAAAATCACAGTATGCTTTTCTCTGGTTTCGTCACCAGACATTGTCAGGGTCACTGAAGAGGCTTTATTAGCCGAAACTACGTAGTCTGGCCCATGTTCCTTCTTCTGAATATACTCTCTGCTCTTGAAGGAACTCTTTAAGATTTTAATTTATGGCCAGGCATCTTGCTTCAGTAGTTTGCTCGTGGAGAAATATTCTCAAATGTGAACCACTAGTGGCATTACCCGGCGCTGCGTAATTGCATATTTAAACCTCTTACCTTGCTAACAGTCCATGGCCCAGAGGGGTAACCATGCCTCTCCTCGCCCCCACCCCTACGGTCCTCGGACTTGCCATTTTGACGGTTATTCAGTTTTCTCATCAAACAAATCAAACAAACCAAAATTTAAAAGTTCACGAAAGGATACTAATATAGGCCTATTATTAATAATAAAGACTTTAGTTTCAACGGGTGACACAATAAGCTACACACAACTCTTACATAAGATTACAATAGATTTAAAGCGCCTGATTTTTTCTGACAACACAAACCACAAAATGAGTAGTTATTATGATACGTTATTGTGCATATATTGAACAGCAAGATCAAATAATGCTTCAAACTTAATTTTGGTGCATAAATGGATGACAAAATATTTGTTGGTCATCAAAAGACCAGCCTTTCCATTGTATGCACCATGTTGCCCATTCTGTTGCTTCAAATTTGGTTGTAAATTTGAGTGCCGCCACGGTCAGGCTATTTTTTTCTCTTATGAGGTATAGTAAATTTACATTGTTTCTCCAGAATTGTGCGTGCATGTATGCGTGCGTACGTGTGTATGTGTGTGATTCCAAAGCATCAATATTTCCTTTTGTACTATCTTCGGTGTACAGTGCTTGCCTGTTCCTCACAATCCTCACCATGGCATAGTGTATGTGAGGCTTGAAAATGCACATGTTCAGCCGGTTCTACGCTTGAGGGTCTGAACAGTTGGCATACTACACATCAACACCAGAACAGAAATGTTTAAACCAAAATGTTCTGAGAAGTCAATCCTTTGAAAGCAAGGGATACATAAAAGGAATAAATGAAAATAACATACTCGGTTCAGTTGCAGCCGCCGTGCCGCGTAGCGCAATCGGTAGGGCACCTGACTCATGTCAGAGGTCCTTGGTTCGAAACCCGGTCTGGCCACATACTTTCGTTTCTCCTTCCGCTGATTCAAGAAGGGCAGTTGTCAGTTACTGGCGAAAGTATGTGCACTTAGTACTTGTTAACAGCTTAGGAGGTCTAAGCCTGCCCAGGAATAGTGTGGTTAGGTTAACTGACCGTCCCGACATGACCATAGCTGTTTACCGTGGACGTTAAGCATCAAATCAATCAATCAATCTATCAAATCAGTTGCAGCCATGTCCCCAGCAGGAGCTAATCTCTTTTAAACTTTGTCGAAATGAAATCAATGATTCCAAAGGACCAGAAATTATATAATTTGCACAATGATTGGGCACGGTGAGACATTACGGCTGTTACACGCCTTCTAACGCCTGTTTCAGTGACGTTTCTATTTGTTTGAGAAAATGTGAAGTTTCTGTTTTAAGAATTTCATTATGTAACGCCATTGAAAAATTAATGGAGCGTAGTAAACACTGTTTGCCATACTCCCATACAAATGATACTGGCTATTGCCGAATTACAAACTCTTGGCAGAATGACGTCTAAATGACGTCACTCTGGCATGATTTTGAACTCCTAGTTACTATAGTAACAAATATATGACGTCATTGTTATACACTGTTTGCCAAGTTCCATCAATTTTTCAATGACATTGCATACTGAAATTATTTCAACAGACTTCAGATTTTCTCAGACAAATAATTATTCTAAAGTTATTCAGTTCCGTGTGATACATGTAATGTGCAACACCAGCCACGCCCCTAGCAGCGGCTCGGCCACTCTTTTTTCAGAATGCCTCAAAATGAAATAAATGTTTCCAAAATGACCAGAAATTATATAATCTGCCCTATGGTGAAGTTTGGCGAGATGTATTTCGGCCGCCACACAGCACTTATTGCACTATGATGGAGTACGGGGGAACTTTTAATAGTCGCACGGCACCTCCAACTTCATGTGAAGTTAAATAAGATTTGAAATGTTAGATTTGTTTAGAAAAATGGAATACCTCGAAAAAATGAAAGTAGCAGACTCGGTGTAATCTGCACTTGAAGAGAAGATTCAAGTTTGAAAAAAATGAATTCTGTTGTAATGTCTTTTACGTATTCCTTGCTTCTGAAGGGTTCATAGTTTCGATTTTTTTTTCATTATCTGCAGGAGGAAGGCAATAACAGTGAATGCAAATACTGTCACAAGTCATTTCCTGATGCCACTACGACCCTTCAACATTGTGTTGAAAAAACATCCAAACGAAAAACTTTGACTTCTGTGGCCGCTTCGTAATGCAGAAGGGAACCTAATAATACGATGGCCCAATTGGCTCACTTTTCATTTCCATACTATTTCACAATTCCGAATTCCGAATTCTGAATTCCGAATTCTGAATTCCGAATTCCGAATTCTTCAACATTGTGTTGAAAAAACATCCAAACGAAAAACTTTGACTTCTGTGGCCGCTTCGTAATGCAGAAGGGAACCTAATAATACGATGGCCCAATTGGCTCACTTTTCATTTCCATACTATTTCACAATTCCGAATTCCGAATTCTGAATTCCGAATTCTGAATTCCGAATTCTGAATTCCGAATTCCGAAATTCGCAGAACAAACTGGACGCTTTATTATTCTTATTTATTTCATATCGTCAAGCCTTCAAATGAAATGGTTGATGTAAACAGCATTAAAAAATATGATTCAAAATGCAAAATGACTCTTTGGAACTTAAATTCAATTTTAAGGGCATGAACTTACCCGAAAATAAAGCTCGGATTAGTTCAATAGAAAACTAGTGTTGTTCTTCATATAAAGAATCTTACATCACAGACCCTAGATCTAGATACCCCCCACCCACCCCCGCCACTCCCTCCCCCCCCCCCCCTCCCCGCGATTTTTAGCAAGAAATACTTACTTAAAAACAAGACCTCCACTGATGCCTGTAGTATATAGGAGACCCGATAGCTCAGTAGGTTAAACGATGGCCTGCTGATCAAGCGGTCCCTGGTTCAAGGCCCGCGGGAATCTTTTCAACCATGAACAGGATTCCATTGCACACAGCCTTCCATTATCATCAATGCATTGTCCTGATATGTCTTAAATACTGTTAAAAAGGACGTAACATCACAAGACATCCATCCATCCTTTGGTATATGTAAATTATAGCATTATATATCTCCATCTGTTAAGTTGATAATGAGGAGTTCCCGGCGGTCAGTAGGTTAAGCGATGACCTGCTGATCTAGCGGTCCTGGGTTCGAGACCCGCTGGCGGTGGGAATCTTTTCAATTGTAAACGGGGTTCCATTGCACACAGCCTTTCATTTGCACCCTCCCATCGTCCTGATATGACTGAAATACTGTTGAAAGGATGTAATATCACAAGTCATCCATCCATCTATAAGTTGATGATCCTCTAGATAAATCATCTTCCCGAACAAGCGGATAAACCTTGCTCTATCTTCTATGAGGACTGCCTTGAATATTAAACAAGAAAAGATATGACACATGGTGTCATATCAATAGACTCGACGAGTCGATTAAAAAACGTTTATTTTTCTGTCAGTTTAAGTCATGGCGGCCTGTTGTTTTTGCTTGTGAGTTTAAAATACCCTCTAAAATAAGTTAACTATTACCACGTGACCCTATACCACATACTTCACAATTCCGAATTCCGAATTCTGAATTCCGAATTCCGAATTCTGAATTCCGAATTCCGAAATTCGTAGAACATACTAAACGCTTGATTATAATGACACTTTACATTTTGTCAAACCTCTGCATGATATGGATGATTGCTTAAATATGAGCCGCGACACGAGAAAACTAACAAAGTGGCTGTGCGCCCAGTGCAGACTCAGATCAGCTTGTCATGCGCCCATTCTGACCAGACTCTTTGCTATGCACTTAAAGGGTAGCTAAGGGTCTAAGCTACCTCCATGCGATTAGCGAAGATTCTGATCAGACTGGGCGGATGCCCAGGCTGATTTAAGTCTGCGCTAGTGGCACATGCCACTTTGTTGGTTTTGTTGTGTCGCGGCTCATATAATGTTAATCCTTAAATGTGACTTAGACTAAATGAAGAAGATATATCAGCTAAAAGGCTACGTACTAGAGAGAGAGAGAGAGAGACAGACAGACAGGCAGACAGACAGAGACAGACACAGACAGAGAGAGAGACAGACAGACAGACAGACAGACAGACAGACAGAAAGAGAGGGAGAGAGAGACTCTCTGTGCTATCACAATCCACAGTTTTGGAAGCGGTCCTTTCAGTATAAGTGACCTTGGGTGAGTACAGGGATTATTCAGATCAGCCTGCGCATCTTCGATCATATATATATGCGAAAAGGGAAGACTATGATTAGATTGTGAAAATGCGTAGGCTGTTCTGAGTAATCCCTGTACTCAAAGTGGCTGTGCGCCCAGCGCAGACTCAGATCAGCTGGGCATGCGCCCATTCAGACCAGACTCTTTGCTAAACACGTAAAGGGTAGCTAAGTGTGTAAGCTACCTCCATGCGGATAGCGAAGACTCTGATCAGGCTGGGCGGATACCCAGGCTGATCTGAGTCGGCACTGGGCGCACAAGCCACTTTGTTGGTTTTGTCGTGTCGCGGCTCATATAATGTTAATCCTGAAATGTGACATAGACTAAATGAAGAGGAGATATCAGATAAAAGGCTACGTACTATAGAGAGAGAGAGACAGACAGACAGACAGAGACAGACTCTCTGTCCTACCACAATCCACGGTTTTGGAAGCGGTCCTTTCAGTATAAGTGACCTTGCGTGAGTACAGGGATTACTCAGATCAGCCTGCGCATTTTCACAATCTAATCAGAGTCTTCCCTTTTCACATATATATATGATCGAAGATGCGCAGGCTGATCTGAGTAATTCCTGTACTCACCCAAGGTCACTTATACTGAAAGGACCGCTTCCAAAACTGTGGATTGTGATAGGGCAGAGAGTCTCTCTCTCTCCCTCTCTCTGTCTGTCTCTGTCTCTGTCTGTCTGTCTATCTCTCTCTCTCTCTCTCTCTGTCTGTCTCTGTCTGTCTGTCTGTCTCTGTCTGTCTCTCTCTCTCTCTCTAGTACGCAGCCTTTTATCAGATATATCTTCTTCATTTAGTCTAAGTCACATTTAAGGATTAACATTATATGAGCCGCGACACAACAAAACCAACAAAGTGGCATGTGCGCCTAGTGCAGACTCAAATCAGCCTGGGCATCCGCCCAGTCTGATCAGAATCCTCGCTATCCGCATGGAGGTAGCTTAGACCCTTAGCTACCCTTTAAGTGCATAGCAAAGAGTCTGATCAGAATGGGCGCATGACAAGCTGATCTGAGTCTGCACTAGGCGCACAGCCACTTTGTTAGTTTTCTCGTGTCGCAGCTCATATTTAGGCAATCATCCATATCATGCAGAGGTTTGACAAAATGTAAAGAGTCATTATAATCAAGCGTTTAGTATGTTCTACGAATTTCGGAATTCGGAATTCAGAATTCGGAATTCGGAATTCAGAATTCGGAATTCGGAATTGTGAAGTATGTGGTATAGGGTCACGTGGTAATAGTTAACTTATTTTAGAGGGTATTTTAAACTCACAAGCAAAAACAACAGGCCGCCATGACTTAAACTGACAGAAAAATAAACGTTTTTTAATCGACTCGTCGAGTCTATTGATATGACACCATGTGTCATATCTTTTCTTGTTTAATATTCAAGGCAGTCCTCATAGAAGGTAGAGCAAGGTTTATCCGCTTGTTCGGGAAGATGATTTATCTAGAGGATTATCAACTTATAGATGGATGGATGACTTGTGATTTTACATCCTTTCAACAGTATTTCAGTCATATCAGGACGATGGGAGGGTGCAAATGAAAGGCTGTGTGCAATGGAACCCCGTTTACAATTGAAAAGATTCCCACCGCCAGCGGGTCTCGAACCCAGGACCGCTAGATCAGCAGGTCATCGCTTAACCTACTGACCGCCGGGAACTCCTCATTATCAACTTAACAGATGGAGATATATAATGCTATAATTTACATATACCAAAGGATGGATGGATGTCTTGTGATGTTACGTCCTTTTTAACAGTATTTAAGACATATCAGGACGATGGATAGATAATAATGAAAGGCTGTGTGCAATGGAATCCTGTTCATGGTTGAAAAGATTCCCGCGGGCCTTGAACCAGGGACCGCTTGATCAGCAGGCCATCGTTTAACCTACTGAGCTACCGGGTCTCCTATATACTACAGGCATCAGTGGAGGTCTTGTTTTTAAGTAAGTATTTCTTGCTAAAAATCGCGGGGAGGGGGGAGGGAGTGGCGGGGGGGGGGGGGGTATCTAGATCTAGAGTCTGTGATGTAAGATCTTTATATTATATGAAGAACAACACTAGTTTTCTATTGAACTAATCCGAGCTTTATTTTCGGGTAAGTTCATGACCTTAAAATTGAATTTAAGTTCCAAAGAGTCATTTTGCATTTTGAATCATATTTTTAATGCTGTTTACATCAACCATTTCATTTGAAGGCTTGACGATATGAAATAAGTAAGAATAATCAAGCGTCCAGTTTTTTCTGCGAATTTCGGAATTCAGAATTCGGAATTCAGAATTCGGAATTGTGAAATAGTATGGAAATGAAAAGTGAGCCAATTGGGCCATCGTATAATAAAATATGAAGCAAGAGTATTTGATGTGTTAGGCAGTTCGTTAAAATGTGACATACAAAATATCCAGTTTGCAAACAACAAGGTGTCAATACACACAAGAGCAATCACACAAAGTCCTGTCCAAAAAATCCGAAGAATGAACACACCTACAAAATCTGTTCATAAACAGTTATTCACTGAGAACGACAATGAAATACATAGTGAAGCAGTGATTTCTGATTTCCCTGTTTTGCTGCCTTTTATCTTTACCTACAACACGGGGCTAACACCAATTTCCCACGCCTGTGCTGTCAACAGAGCCAGTCAGTTTCTATATATGCTAAAGTGTTTGTCGACCGAGACAGTCCTCAGAAATATCATTCGGTCGACAACCACCTCATTATAGTATACATGTGTCATCTACCATAACTGGTACGCTACTACCTCCATCTCTGTCGCGAGCCTTTTCCTTTGGCATCTTCAAATGGCGTCTTTGTACGGTTCGGTCGACAGCACAGGTAAGCAAAGTGGTATTACCCCCGTGTATACTGGAAAAGTATTCAACTGTATAAATGTGCGCAAACAAAATTTTACCTGGAAATTATCTGGCAAATCGAACAAGATGAAGGAAACACGTGGGTGGGAGTAGATCTCCTGACTTTGATTTTGTGTAGTTTATGACGCCACATCAAAGATCTGGTGACGTCCAAGGTCACAGTGACGTCAGACTATCTAACGCTGGCATTTCAATCAATATAGTTTATTGAAACAGCAATTAAGTTATATATTTAATGCATTCACAAGTATGAGTAGGCCTATGGCCGTATTTAAGGATGTAGGGCCTACTAAATCAATGAATTTGCAAATAGGGCCTCCACTCCAAACTTTTTATGATATGATTGGCACCCTTTGGTTTTGCTTTTGTTAGACACTTCCACACCATCCTCTAGGGGCAAACAGCGTTTACACCCGATATCATACCACTAAACAGTAAACACGCTGAGCAACAGCAGCCCAGGTAACTCAGTAGGTTAAGTACTGGCCTTCTGATCTAGCGGTCCCTGGTTCGATACCTGCTAAAGGCGGAAATCTATACATCGTAAATGGGATTCCACTGCACATAGCTTTTCATTATCCCTCTACCGTCGTCTTTATCAGACTGAAATACTTCTGAAAAGGGGTCATCCATCCATCAACGCTTAGCAACACCACACTGAAGCGAAATGGCAAGGAGAAAGGTGAATTCTCTGACGCCAGCAATATCAACTTGGAACAATCTGATCACTGTAATAATAAAGTATAAGGCACAGTAATTATTAAGCATAAAAGATAAAAAAATCCTCTCTTTCTGTCGCGTAATGAATTTTTTCACTCATGAACACCTGTAGTGATAGTTTTCCTTGAGGCATACCACGGCATACATGTCTGTAATGCTTGTGATGTTCAATCGGCGAAATAAAATTAGATCCCACACTAAAAAAATCTAATTGCTGAGTCTATAATCCGAGTTTTGGGTCTCTGAAATGCAATATATGTGGTAGGAAAAAATCCGGGACACTGTAGGAAAAAATCCGGGACATTAAATTCGTTGTAGGAGCAAATCCTTGACATTTGCTGTAATTTTCGTCCTTGGTTTGCAGAGGTTATTTCGCAGAAAAAAATGTGACAAACGACTAAATGCGCTCATAAAATGCTTCAGAAAACATCCTGTTTGCAAAAGATCAGGATAAAATATTGGAAATAAGTTTGTTCACTTACCCTTTTGCTTCGTCACGCTTACGAGACACTAATTGTCAGAAAAAATCGTTGACGATTGTCAGAAAAAATCATCGCTCACCGGGACTAAGCAACCACCCAGCGATAAGGCCCACTTAATAAAACATGTACAAGTCAGAAACATATCAAATAGAAAAATACAACAGGCCTGATCACCATCACTCCCTCTACATAGTAACAATCAGTACTACCGTAAAATTTCAAATATTGTGACACACCAAAATAATCACCGTATTTGTCTCAAACATGGAGCAGCCTGGTTTTACAATGCGGTAACCAAAAGATGCAGATGGAATAACAAACAGTGTAGACCCTGATCAGACTGCTCATTTAGGAGTAGCCAGGTCTGTACTGTTCGCTTATACCTATCTGTCCCAATACCAGATTTTTACGGTATAACGGAATTAAAATAAGGAACCCCAGTCCTGTAGCCTGCCCTTACCGAAAACGAAGTTCAGGAACGAGCCCTGATTTCGGGGTGATCATGAAAAAGAAAATCAGGTCCCTTTAAATGTCCATAATTTGCCATTAATTTGCATGATTAATTAACCTGTCATAATAAGAAAACCTGTTTCATGCAGGTTTTGATTGAGGTCAGTCTGACATAAAATAGGCAATATGGTGTTTGTGTGCAGGGTAGCTGGGATGTGTGTGGGTGTAAGTGGAGGGGGAGGTCATACATTTTTTTTGTCACCCATCTGGGGGTGGGAGCGTCGTGCGCGTGTGTGTGTTGGGGGGGTCATAAACTTTTTTTTTCACCTGGGGGCTGGGGTCGAAAAAAATCTGGTCTAACTGGTTGGGGTGGGGGGAGGGGGTCGGAAAAATTCGGTGAATAGTACGAAAATGTACCCCCTCCCCCATCTGATAATAAAGGACACGTCCCTTACACACATCATCCCGGAGCCGTAGATATTTCTTTTAATGCCCCCAACTTCGGAGAAGTTGTGGGGGCATATTGGTTTGGGTCTGTCCGTCTGACCGTCCGTCTGTCCGCTATCTATAACCATAGGAGCTAGGAACTTGAAACTTTATACACATGATCAGTATGAAAAATAGGCGGAAAGGTATTTTTCTTTTTTCCGCGGGTCACATATTTCCAGAGTTATGCCCCTTTTTCGACTTAGCCTGTGGAACCTTGTGAACAAAAGATCTCAAGAACCCCTGATGCTAGGATCATGAGGTTTTGCAGGATGACAATGCCCAAGGTGTAGATGACTTGATTAACTTTTGAAAAAAAAATCGTGAATTTTTTACCGAGTTATGCCCCTTTTCGACTTAGTGCATTGTAAGCATATGGAACCTTGTGAACAAAATATCTCTAGAACCCCTAATGCAAGGAGCATGATTTTTTTGCAGGAAACTACTGCCAAAGGTGAAGATGACCTGATTAACTTTTGAAAAAAATTCATAAATTTTTGACTGAGTTATGCCTCTTTTTGGACTTAGTGCATTGAAGCCTATGGTACAAAGGTACCCATACATACAGTCAAGAACAGTAAGAGCTAGGTACTTGAAACTGTATACACATGATCAGTATGGAAAATAAGCAGACCATTATTTTTTTATTTTTCCGCCGGTCATGTATTTCCAGATGTATTCCCCTTTTTCGACTTAGCCTGTGGAACCTTGTCAACAAAATATCTCAAGAACCCCTGACGCTAGGATCATGAGGTTTTGCAGGATGACAATGCTTAAGGTGTAGGTTAACTTTTGAACAAAAATCGTGAATTTTTGACCGAGTTATGCCCCCTTTTCGACTTAGTGCATTGTAAGCCATTGGAACCTTGTGAACAAAATATCTCAATAACCCCTGATGCTAGGAGCATGATTTTTTGCAGGTACTACGCGTAGGGTGTAGATGACCTGATTAACTTTTGAAAAAAAAAATTAACCGAATTATGCCCCTTTTTCGACTTAGTGCATTCTAGCCTATGGTACAAAGGTACCCTTATATACCGTCAATAACAGTAATAGCTAGGAACTTGAAACTTTATACACATGATCAGTATGGAAAATAAGCAGACCCGTATTTTTTTTATTTATCCGCAGGTCATGTATTTCCAGAGATATGCCCCTTTTTCGACTTAGGCTGTGGAATCTTGTGAACAAAATATCTCAGGAACCCCTGATGCTAGGATCATTCGGTTTTGCAGGATGACAATTCTCAAGCTGTAATGACCTGATTAACTTTTGAAAAAAAATCATATATTTTTGACCGAGTTATGCCCCTTTTTCGACTTAGTGCATTGTAAGCCTATGGAACCTTGTGAACAAAATATCTCAAGAACCCCTGGTGCTAGGAGCATGATTTTTTGCAGGAAGATACTGCCTTAGAAGTAGATGACCTGAACAACTTTCGAAAAAAAATCGTGAGTTTTTTTTATCGAATAATGCCCTTCTTTAGACTTAGTGCATTGTTAGCCTATGGAACCTTGTGAACAAAATATCTCGAGAACCCCTAGGATCATGAGGATTTGCAGGAAGATATTGCCCAAAGTGTAGATGACCTGATTAACTTTCGAAAAAAAGTTCGTAAATTTTTGACTGAGTTAAGCCCCCTTTTCGACTTAGTGTTTAGAAGCCTATGGTACAAAGGTACAGGCATTATTGGATGAACCTTCTTTAGAGGTAAGCATATGGTTGGGGGCATAGTGTTTCATTAACACATTTTCTAGTTTATGCTTCAGCGACGACAGTCAGGGGGCATTAAAATTAGCAACTACATGTATCCATCAGTCCGTCCGTCTGTCTGTCTGTCTGTCCGTTAGTGACATTATAGGGCAAAGAGTTGGTGTAGTCAACTCCTCCCACACTTTTCAAACTTTGTACACTTCATGGTTGTGGACATAAGGGACCAGTCATTTAATGTCAGGTGAGGGTTCGGTACATTTTCATATGATTCAGGAATTTTGATGCAGAATGCTCTATAAAGCTGTTAATAATGAAATTTATATTTGTTTGGTCTTGAAATTTCTGTGTATGTAATCGTGGTAGTATGATGGTTTATTAGAGGGTATACGGTATAATATATAGTAGGCTTACTAAGTTATAAACTGGATTTGTCAAGGTATGTAATCATATGATGGCAATTTTCACGTGGAAAACGAAGTTGAATTATAGTACTGAATCATTCGAGCCAAAGCCAGCGACAAACAAACACATACATTTCCCCCACCCACCCACCCCGAGCAATGGGTGAGTTCTGAGGAAAAAGCCTTAGAAACCTAGAGTGCATACTATTTCTGGCATTCTGAGTGTTTTAAAAGGTAGGATCAGTTCGAGCGATTTTGAAGTTACGTAAATTTATCATTACACATTCATTTGCATTATAATATCAGCATGTGAAAGGCCAAAACAATCGTTAACCGTTTTGTATGGTTTACAGAATGTCCATTAATATTAATAATTTAATATTTATAGCAAAGAGAAGCCATAGGAGCTATAACTTATCATGGCTACAGGAAGGTAATACCCAGATCCATTCGAAGTGGTAATTATGACTGACACGAGGCATCTGTTCTACAATCCATACACAGGAGGATAATATTTTAATTTTATAACGTAAGGTATTTTAATATAATTTCATAGAATAATATCAGGAATTTTCTTTCTCTATGAATATGTTTTATTTCTACTAATACTACTACTACTTATGATAAATATAGACAGAATAGTGTTTAGAATTCGAATATCGTGGTGACAGTGCAGATTTTGCAGTTCAGTTAAAATTCAATTTTAGAAAACAGATCAACCATGTATACAATATACTTAAGTAATTTTAGCCTGTTTCAGAGTCAAATGTCGTCACACAGTTTCACTATCTAGCTGTTGCTCTTGTTTACGAGATGATCGGGTGGTTCATTGGGATGACAGGATGTTCTGTGGGCAGAGATTGTCTTTCAACAACAATCATTCTATTGCTAATTTCTTGTCACTGTCATTGAATCAATACACTTGTCAAGCAGCTGGCTGTTGGCACATCCTATACTTGTATTTTTGTTGTCATTGATTAGGAAGTTTCCAGGCTCGTGCTGGAACAACAAAGTGGTTGCGGTAGTGAGTTGTGGATCCTTCTTTATAAGAGAAGTGAGGCGAGGGGCTCTCAAGGCAACAAAATATAAATGATTTATGTTCGGATGAGACGGAGTCGAAGGAGAACATAATATTAAACAGGGTCTGGGGACACAGCCCCCTGAAGCCAAAGCAGTTTTGTTGATGACCGGCACCTTGAGATTTGATGACGCAAAAGCAGGCATTAATTTTACTGATTAGCATGATTTCATAGATTAATTTATACTGTTTTACTAGCAAAGCAAAGCAATAAAAATGCCAGACCGTGAAGCGCAGTCGGTAGCGCGTCCTACTCAAGAGCCAGAGGTCCCGGGTTTGATACCCGGTCCAGCTACATACTTTCGTTTCTCCCTCCGCTGATTCAAGAAGGGCAGTTGTCAGTTACTGGCGAGAGTATGTGCACTTAGTACTGAAAAACCACTTTCTATCCGTCAATCTACCACTGCAACAATTTCTTGTTGGAGCAGGTTCAGAAACGTTCCGTTATCTCAAAATAATAAAAAGACAGACAATCAAAGTCATTTCTTCATAGACGTCGGCTACGTTGATCCTTGTCACAGAATTTGTCTTTAACGGACCCTGTCAGCTACATTATTAACGCCTTCCGCGGCGGTCACTTTGTTAGCGCGAGGTTAACAGAGTACAACGAGGTTCTGACGTCACAAATCTGGTTTCCGCGACTTTTAATACCGTTATAATTGAATCAAAAGAAATCAGTTTTTCGACGGAATATTTTATCTGACAGTTGACCGTAACAAGTTGCCATCGCCATTGGAAGGACGTTGGTTGCAGCAGATACTTGATTTTTAGTAGGAGGTCTTAACCTGCCCAGGAATGGTGTGGTTAGATTATTTGACCGTCCCGACATGACCACAGCTGTTTACCGTGGACGTAAAGCAATAAAACAACAACTACAATGAAAATGTTTTTGTTTTATTTTTTCAGGGCATGAGCGGGCATTTTTTTTCTATTTTGTATTTCTATTTTTGTGTGAATGTTTTGAGGACAAGTTTGAAAGAATATAACTAATCTGAAAATGTAGGCGTAATGATGAGTCTGTGGGGAGGGGAGGGGGGGCTGCGTAAGCCGAGACAGTTTTGTTGAAGTGAAGGCTGATTGAAGAATTCTGACCCCGCCATATGTCTAAAAATATATGATCCCCATCCTCGCCTGCTCCATGGCTTAATGATTTCCGCCCCATCCCCCCACCACTCCTCAGTAGATCACCAAAAAGAAAATTCAGACCCCCTCCTGAATGTAACCCCCTCCCTCCCCCTCCCCCCATTAATGTAACCCCCACCCGGTAATAAATGACTTGTCCCTACTGAAGATATGCTTGTGACTGTTTGATGAAGATGAAATTAATTTTGACAAATTACGGTATGTTTGCATAGCTTTTTGTACTTCATAGATGGATGGGTGACTTGCGATTTTACGTCCTTTTTAAGAGTGACGTAGATTTCATATGAATGTTAACATAATAAAACGTTGTCATCTAATATGACAAATGGATTTGTCCCATTTCGAATATGGAGGAAGATAGGATTTGTTTACCTTGGAGATAAAGATGTGCTATTCTGTTCTGTTTTGTTTCAATTCTCGTAACGACATTCCCCAAATGGCTGAAGCGGTACATCTCATAGTTGCAAAACCTGGCGCCGAGTGTCCGTCCAATGTGCATTTGGTAGATTTAATTTTGACAAAATTACGGCCTCTTCAACTTAGTTATTTTGGAAAACCTTTTTTATGTAAGCGACATTTACTGTAATGTCTGAGGCTCTTTAAGAACATCATAAGAATAATTAAAACATGCATTGGATAAATAAGTTTGACTAAATTATGGTTTTAAAACTTAGTCATTTCCAGCAGCAGCAGCAGTTAAGATTGGCATGCAAGCAACAGTTTGAACATGTAAACACTGACGGTCAGGCTGACAAAATGGAAAGTTCTATGGAAATTATTTTTTTATCTCTGGTTTTGAGAACAAGAAACTAAATACAGTTAGCACTGGACCTACTGATTTTCCGTAATGGATTATTCTACCGTTTGATTTTGGACTACTCCAGTTTATATCTGAGGGGTTGTTTTAAAGAAATATAAATGCCGAAGAGTATCATACTTTTTCATATGGAATAAAATAGAGTGGAATGAAACTCTTACAGGAAATCATTTAGGGAACATTTTCTTTTTTCAAAAAAAGAATCACCATACCTCACTTGGGGAGCAAATTGTAGCCTAGCCAATGTAGATTATGCAATGCATTCCAATCAATTCCACACCATTCTCTTCCAGATGTTAAACTATGTCCTTCATTTCATACACAGGCAGAGGTTATTTGGAGTAACCAAAACAAATCGATGAGATAAGGAAATGTGTAAGTCTAATGGACATTTTTTGGTACTTGAAATGTTTCTTTGATTGACTCAAAAACTAGTGAGAAGAGTACCATATTGCACAGCCTTATGTGAAGTTACCAGGGAAAATCTGACCAGCAGAGTAATATACAGATTCAAGGGCAGTCCATGATAGAAATTATAACTGTTGGTCGCTTCTGGGAACATTGGCACTAAAATAATAGGTCTCAACTAGCAAGTCTGATATAGTCCGTTAGAAAAACTATAACTACGAGTGGTCGATACTGAGAAAATGATTCTAATATCACACTACTACGGTCTCTGATTAAGTCCATGATAGCAGCGTCGCTACTGATCACTACCGGGAACACTTGCACTTTCTAAAACATTCCGCCTCTACTGGGAAATCATATATAGTCCATGATAGCAATACCAGTCACTGCTGGGAAAACTGACACTGACTTTGACATTATTACCGGGAACACTGGCACTGTCTAACACAGACTAAGCTCACATGGAGTTTTTTAAAGTCCGGAGTAGATACTTACTGTGATTAAATTCATAGTAGATACTGTAAATCCCAGTAAGTATCTATTATGAACTTTGAAAAACTCCATGGGACCAAATATAACTACTGACCGCTAATAGGAACACTGACACTGTCTTTTACACGCACTCTATACAACGAATTCTCATATGGTCTGTGCTAGCAACTATAAGAACGGATCACAGCTGGGAACACTGACACTGTGTTTGACAATATAGCTACAAGGAATTCTTGATACACTCTATGACAACTTTAACTGCTGATGACTACTGGTAACACTGTTCCTGTAGATGAGTCTATATTAGGATCTCTGATATAGTTCATAAAGGCAACCGTATATTGATCACTACTCGGAACACTGACACTTTGCATTACAGTTATTCTCTACTATGAGCTCTGATATAGTCCAAAGATACCAATAATTTATCATTACCGATCACTACCGGGAACTCTTGCACTGTGTATGGCATTACGGTTGTAGTTGGACTATAGTCTATGATAACAACAATAACCGTTGATCACTGCTGGAAACACTGGCTCTTTCTACAACAGTATGCACTAACACTAAGGAACTTGTCGGATTTACTCCGTGATAGTAAATTCACTTTTGATCACTACTGGGTACACCTGTGATAGACAATGTCTGCTAGAAACTCTGTTTCAGACTAAGATAATAGCGATAACTTCTGATCGCTACTGGGAACAATGTATTGTCTATAATTTGCAAAAATACACGAAGAACTCTGTTACGGGCTATCATTTCAAATATAACTAATGATCACTACTAAGAACACTGATACTGTATCTCACAGTAAATATCTTCTTTAAACTTTGAAAAACGTATATTGTAACAAACATAAGTACTGATCGGTACTGGGAACACTGACGCCTTCTATTACACATAGTCCCTACAGCCAGCTCTCATATAGTTTGTGATAGCAAATATAAGAACTGAACACTGCTGGGAACACTGACACTGTGGTTGACAATATGTCCCTACTAAGAACTCTGATATAGTCCTTAACAACAACTTTAACTACTGATCACTGCTGGGAACACTGGCACTGAAGATAACAGGGAGTCTATATAAGGATCTCTGATATAGTTCATGAAGGCAACCGTATATTGATCAATACTGGGAACACTGACACTGTATATGACAGTTTTTCTCTATTACAAAATCTGAATAGTCCATGAATACAAACGGCCACTACCGATCATAACTGGGCACTGTGCATGCACTGTGTACGGCATAAAGGTTGTACTAGGATTAGGATATAGTCTTTGATTGTTGATTGGTTATTTTGGGTTTAACATCCCTTTGAGACAATATTTCAGTCCATATCGGCCCGTCTCCCAAAGAGAGGGAGACAGAAGAGAGAAATGACAGACGAGAGAAAAATTGTCCAAACAACCCACCACCCGCTACTACTGCAAGCACAGCAGGCCCTTGCCCTACTATTTTCCAAATCAGTAGGACGACGCTTCACTGGAATCTATACCCAGCACCATGGCACCACCAAAACTACCCCCTAAAATCTTTGATAGCAAAAAAAGAATTTTTGATCAATACTGGGAACACTGGCTCTTTCTACAATAGTATGCACTAACACTAAGGAACTTGCTGGATTAAGTCCCTGATAGTAAGTTGCACTTTTGATCCCTACTGGATACACTGCCAGTACCTGTGATAGACACTGTCTGCTAGAAACTGTGATACCAGCAATAACTCCTGATCGCTACTGGGAATACTGTTTGTTTATAATTTGCAAAAATATACGAAGAACTCTGATTCGATCTATCATTTCAAATATAACTTATGATCACTACTGGGAACACTGGTACTGTATATCACAGTATGTATCTTCTTTGAAATTTGAAAAAGTCCATGGAAGCAAACATTAGTATTTATCGCTACTGGGAACACTGACGCTTTCTATCACACGTAGTCCATACAAACAACTCTATAGGGTGGGATAGCAACTTTAAGAACTGGTCACTGCTGGGAAAACAGACACAGTTGTTGACAATGAGTCTCTTATAGAAACTCTGATATATTCCATGTCAATAAATTTAACTACTGATTACTACTGAGACAACTTGCATTTTCTATGACATTTTATTTTTTTTGCGAACTCTGATATGGTCTATGAAAGCAAAGTGTATTACCAATCACTACTGGGAAGACTGTCACTGTCTTGAACAGTACGCCTCTACTATTTAATCTGATAAAGTCTATGGGAACAAATATAAGTACTAATCACTTCTGAGAACACTTGCACTTTCTTTATTCCCTCATTTCTAGGAACTATGGTAAAGTCCATGATAGTAGGTTGCAAAACCGATCAATACTGAGAAAACTGGCACTGTCTTTGATCACACACTTCGTGATATAGTTCACGGGAGAAAACAAAACTAATGATCACTACCGGGAGCACTGGCACTGTCTATCACAGTACTGTAAGTACCTACTATAAACTTTGAAATACCACATGGGAGCAAACTTAACAACTGATCCTACCTGGAACACTGCCATTGTCTATCTCACGTAGCTTATACAATGAACTCTATATATAGTCTGTGGGAGCAACTATTAAAACTGATCACTGCTGGGAACACTTACATTGTTGTTTGCAATTAGTCTCTTCTAAAACCTCTGGTATAGTCCATGACAACAACTTAAACTACTGGTCACTACTGGGAAAACTTCCACTGTGTATGGCATAAAGGCTGTACAAGGACTAGGATATCGTCTGTGTAAGCAAATAGTACTGTTGATCACTACTGGGAACACTGGCTCTTTCTACCGACACAATGAAGCTTGCCGGTTTTAGTCCACTTTAGTTAATTGCACTTTTGATTATAACTTGATATACTGCCATTACCTACGCTAGACTATGTCTACAAGAAACCCTGTTTCAGACAATGTAACAGCAATAAGTTCTGATTGCTACTGGGAACACTTTATTGTCTATAATTTGGAAACATCTTCGAGTATTTCTGATATGGTCTATGAATGCTGCAATATAACTAATGATCGCTTCTGGGAACACTTGCACCGTCTAGCAGAGTCAGTATCTACTATGAACTTTGAAAAAATCCATGGGGGCAAACATAACTACTGGTCACTACTGGGAACACTGACACTGTCTATTACACGTAACCTAAACAACGAACTCTCAGATCGTCTGTGATAGCAACTATAAGAACTGATCACTGCTGGGAACACTTACACTGTGGTTGACAATAATTCTCTTTCAAAATCGCTGGTATAATCCTTAACAACAATTTTGAGTACTAATCACTACTGGGAAACATCTTCGAGTATTTCTGATATGGTCTATGATTGCAAATATAACTAATGATCGCTTCTGGGAACACTTGCACTGTCTTGCAGAGTCAGTATCTACTATGAACTTTGAAAAAGTCCATGGGGGCAAACATAACTACTGGTCACTACTGGGAACACTGACACTGTCTATTACACGTAACCTAAACAACGAACTCTCAGATCGTCTGTGATAGCAACTATAAGAACTGATCACTGCTGGGAACACTTACACTGTGGTTGACAATAATTCTCTTTCAAAATCGCTGGTATAATCCTTAACAACAATTTATAGTACTAATCACTACTGGGAAACATCTTCGAGTATTTCTGATATGGTCTATGATTGCAAATATAACTAATGATCGCTTCTGGGAACACTTGCACTGTCTAGCAGAGTCAGTATCTACTATGAACTTTGAAAAAGTCCATGGGGGCAAACATAACTACTGGTCACTACTGGGAACACTGACACTGTCTATTACACGTAACCTAAACAACGAACTCTCAGATCGTCTGTGATAGCAACTATAAGAACTGATCACTGCTGGGAACACTTACACTGTGGTTGACAATAATTCTCTTTCAAAATCGCTGGTATAATCCTTAACAACAATTTTGAGTACTAATCACTACTGGGAAACATCTTCGAGTATTTCTGATATGGTCTATGATTGCAAATATAACTAATGATCGCTTCTGGGAACACTTGCACTGTCTAGCAGAGTCAGTATCTACTATGAACTTTGAAAAAGTCCATGGGGGCAAACATAACTACTGGTCACTACTGGGAACACTGACACTGTCTATTACACGTAACCCAAACAACAAACCCTCAGATCGTCTGTGATAGCAACTATAAGAACTGATCACTGCTGGAAACACTTACACTGTGGTTGACAATAATTCTCTTTCAAAATCGCTGGTATAATCCTTAACAACAATTTTGAGTACTAATCACTACTGGGAACACTGGCACTGTGGATGACAGTAAGTCTGTATCAGGAACTCTGATAAATGCCATTATGCAACAGTATATCGATCACTACTGGAAACACTGACACTCTGGATGACAGTTTTTCTCTACTATGAACTCTGATATAGACCGTGAATATCAACGACCAATTCTAAAAACTATTGTTTGTGGCATAAAGGCTGTACAAGGACTAGGATATAGTCTACGAAATCAACTTTACTGTTAATCGCTACTGGGAACATTGGTTCTTTCAACTGTTACAGTACACATCAACAACAGGAAACTTGCCGGACTTAGTCCATGACAGTGAATTGCACTATTGATCATAACTGGGTTCACTGTCATTACTTAAGCTTGACAATGTCTACAAGACAGGAAATGGCATTTATAAGCTCAAGCTTACAGCCAGATCCTGGAATGTATAAAACTGTATATTGATGTACTTATGTTGTAATTGATAAATGAAATATTGTTTAAACCATACCAATGTCTACAAAAAAATATGTTTCAAACAATGAAATAAGCAATAACTTCTGATCGCTTTTTGGGGAAAAACTGTATTGGCTATACTTTGGAAACATCTACGAAGATTCCTGATACGGTCTATCATGGCAAAAATTACATATGACCCATACTTGGAACACTGGCACTGTCAATCACAGTAAGTACTATGCGCTTTAAAAAAGCCCATGGGAGCAAACATAACTACTTATCGCTACTGGGAACACTGACACTGTCTATCAAACGTATCTTAACAACGAACTCTCAGATCGCCGGTGATAGCAACTATATAAAAGAACATAACACTGCTGAGAGCACTTACCCTATGGTTGAAAATAAGTCTCTACTTAAAACTCTTGTATAGTCAAAGACAACAATTTTAACTACTGATCACTACTGGGAACACTGGCTCTGTGGACGATGGTAAGTCTATATTTAGAGGTCAAATAAATTCCCTGAAAGCAACAGTCTTTTGATCACTACTGGGAACACTGACACTCTGGATGAGAGTTTTATTTCTACTATGAACTCTGTTGTAGTCCATTAATTTCAACGGCCCCGACTGATCACTACTGGGAACACTGGCTCTGTGGACAATGGTAAGTCTATTTTAAGAGGTCTAATAAAGTCCCTGAAAGCAACAGTATTTTGATCCTACTGGGAACACTGACACTCTGGATGAGAAATTTATTTCTGCTATGAACTCTGTTGTAGTCCATTAATTTCTACGGCCCGACTGATCACTCCTGGGAACACGTGCACTGTATATGGCATAAAGGTTGTACAAGGACTAAGACATAGTTTATGAAAGAACCTTTGACTGTTGATCACTACTGGGAACACTGGCTCTTTCTACAACAGTGCCCATCAACACTAGGAAACCTGCCGGATTTAGTCCATGATACTAAGCATTTTTGATCATAAATGGGTACACTGCCATTACCTAGGGAAAAAATGTCTACAAGAAACTCTCACTGTTGGGAGCACTAACATAGCCACGACAGAAAATGTCTACATAAATATTTGATGTAGTGAGTGACAACAGTTTTCACTTCTCATCACTACTGGTAACACTGATTAAATGAATTAAAGCAACTAAAGTTATCTATCGCTGCTATGGAAACACCTGCCGTAAGTACTTGGTTCTCTGAGCTAGTCTGAAGTTTAAAATGTTATGACTGATCACTACTGGGAACACTGGCATAGCCAATGACAGCAAGCTTTTCAGGTGAAAACCGATATAGAGTTAAATTGCAACTATTACTGCTGATCATTAATGGGATGAATATTAAAACATTATTGATCACTACTGGGAACAGTTACTTTGCCTATGATAGAAACTGTCTAGATGAACATCTTATCAAGTTAGTGATAGCAGTTGTAACTTCTGATCACTACTGGGAATCTGCTAAAGCCTATAAAAGCAAGCGCTACTATTGATCGCTACTGGGAACAGTTACATTGCCCTATGATAGAAAATGTCCACATGGACATCTTTTCTAGAAAGTGGAAGCAGTTGCTACTTCTCATCACTACTGGTAACACTGATTAAATGAATTAAAGCAACTAAAGTTATCTATCCCTGCTATGGAAACACCTGCAGTATGTACTTGGTTCTCTGAGCTAGTCTGAAGCTTAAAATGTTATTACTGATAACTACTGGGAACACTGGCATAGCCAATGACAGCAAGTCTTTTCTGTGAAAACCGATATAGAATAAAATTGCAACATTTACTACTGATCATTATTGGGATGAATATTAAAACACTATTGATCACTACTGGGAACAGTTACATTGCCTAAGATAGATACTGTCTAGATGAACATCTTATCAAGTTAATGATAGCAGTTGTAACTTCTGATCACTACTGGGAACTCTGCTAAAGTCTATGAAAGCAAGCGCTACTATTGATCGCTACTGGGAACAGTTACATTGCCCTATGATAGAAAAAAATGTCCACATGGACATCTTTTCTAGTAAGTGGAAGCAGTTGTTACTTCTGATCACTACTCGGAACTCTGACTAAATCTGTGAAAGCAATTGCTACGATTGATCGACACTGGGAACACTGCCTCGTACTCAAACTGTAAGTATCATTACTTGGGTTATTGGACTTGCCTGCCATACCAATTGTCACGACTGATCACTCCTGGGAACACTTGCATTGCCAGTGACAGTACGTTTCTTTTAAGCATTCTGATATTGAGTGTTAGAACATTTATTACTTTTGATAACTACTGGGAACACTAGCATTGTCTATGACAACGACTTTTACTTATTATAACTCTGATATGGACAAAATAAAAAACTGTCACTAAAGATCCCATTTCGAAACACTACTGATCATTACTGGGAACACTAATATTGCCATGACAGAAAATGTCTACATAAAAATTTGACGTAGAGTGTGACAGCAGTTTTCCAATCTGATCATTACTGGAAACACTGATTAAATGAATTAAAGCAACTATAGCTACCCGTCGCTGCTATGAAGACAACCACAGTATATACTTCGTTCTCTGAGATAGTCTAAATTCTAAATCCGATATAGAGTAAACTAGCAACCATCACTACTGATCATTTTTGGGATGACTACCACTGTCAAAAACAGCAACCATCACTACAATTAACTCTTTAATAGTCTATAAAAGAAACTGTCACGACCGATCGAAAATCGAAGCAATATTGATCACTACTGGGAACAGTTACATTGCCTTTGATAGAAAATCTCTAGATGAACATCATATCAAGTAAGTGATAGCAGTTGTAACTTCTGAACACTACTGGTAACTCTGTTAAAGTCTATGAAAGAAACTGCTACTATTGATCGCTACTGGGAACAGTTACATTGCCTATGTTAGAAAATGTCCACATGGACATCTTATTTAATAAGTGATGACAGTTTTTACTACTGATCACTACTGGGAACTCTGATTAAGTCTATGATAGAAATTGCTACTATGGATCGATACTGGGAACACTGGCATTGGTAAGTATCATTACTTGGGATATTAGACTTGCCTACCATACCAACTGTCATGACTGATCACTTCTGGGAGCACCAGCATTGCCAATGACAGTTAGCTTCTTCTAAGCGTTCTGAAATAGAGTATCAGAACATTTATTGCTATTGATCATTACTGGGAACACTGGCATTGTCTATGACAACTACTATTTCTAATAATATTATGACTCTGATGTAGACATAATAAACAACTGTAACTAACGATCGCATTTCGAAACACTACTGATCATTACTGGGAACACTTACATTGCCATGACAGAAAATGTCTACATAAACATCTGATGTAGTAAGTTACAGCTGTTTTCATTTCTGATCATTCTCAAACTATGAATATCTTTACAAAGAACATTGATCTTGTCTACCGTATTTAATGCTATTACCGATCACTACTGGGAACCCTACATTGCCTGTGGCATTTAGTTTCGTCTTAGCATTCTGATATAGAGTATCAGGACGTCTTATACTATTGATCATTTCTGGAAACACTAACACTGTATGTGACAGCAACTATTACTAATTATAACTTTGATATAGTCAAAATAAGCAACTGTAACTACTGATCTAATTTCGAAACACTATTGATCCTACTGGGAACAGTTACATTGCCTTTTAAGAAAATGTCTACATGGACAGCTTATCTAGATATGGATAGCAGTTGTTATTTTTCTTATCAGTACTGGGAACTCTGATTAAGGCTGTGAAAGCAACTGCTACTGTTGATCGCTACTGGGAACACTGCATCATTCTAATGCTTAAAGTATCATTACTGGGAACATTGGTCTTGCACACCATACCGATTATCACGACCGATCACTTCTGGAAACACTAGCATTACCAATGACAGTTTCTTCTTAGCATTCTGACATAAAGTATCAGAATATTTATGACTCATTACTGGGAACAATGACACTCTCTATGACAGCAACTGTTACTAATTATAACTCAGATATGGTCATAATTAGCAACTGTTAATACCGATCGCATTTCGAAACACTACTGATCACTACTGGGAACACTTACATTGCCATTACAGAAAATGTGTACTTGGACATCGGACCTAGCAAGTGATAGCAGTTTTCCTTTCTGATCAATACTGGGATTAAATATATTAAAGCAACTATTGCTATATGTTGCTGCTATGAAGACATCCACAGTATATACTTGGTTCTCTGAGCTAGTCTCGAGTTCAAAATATCATAACCGATCACTACTGGGAACTCTAGCATGGCCTATGACAGCAAGTCTTTTCTATGAAATCCGATATACAGTGAAATTGGGACTTTTACTACTGATCATTACTGGGGATCACTAACACTGTCAAATACATAAACTATCAATACAATTAACACTCATATAGTTTACAAAAGCAGCTGTTACTGCAGATCGGATCTCGAAATACTAGAGTAACTACTTCTGGGAACACTTACTTTGCCTGTGGTAGAAAATGTCTAGTTGCACATCTTATCTAGTTTTTGATAGCATTTGTCACTACTTATTAATTCTATTAAAGCAACTACTGCTATAGATCGCTACTGGGAACACCGCCACATCTTAAACAGTAAGTATCATTCCAAAGAACATTGACCTTGTCTACCAAATCGACTGTCACTCCCGATCACTACTGGGAACACTGACACAGCCTATGACATTTACTTTCTTCTAAGCATTCTGATATTGAGAAGCAGAGCGTCTATTACTCTTGATCATTTCTTGGAACACTGACAATGTCTGTGACACCAACTATCACTAATTATAACTTTGGTAAAATCCTAATAAGCAGCTGTAACTACCGATCACGTTTCGAACAACTACAGATCACTACTTGAATTAGTTATATTGCCTATGATAGAAAATGTTTTCATGGATATCTTATCTAGTAAGTGATAGCGTTTATCCTTCTGATCAATACTGCAAACACTGATTACGTCTATGAAAGCAACTTCTACTATTGACCGCTACTAGGAACACTGCTACCTTCTCAGACTGTAAGTATCATTACTGCGAATATTGGTCTTGCCTTTCATACCAACTGTCACGACTGATCTCTACTGGGAACACTATCATTGCCTGTGACACTAAGTCTCTTCTAGGCATTCTGATATAGAGTATCAGAATATTTATTCCTATTGATCATTATTTGGACGACTGGCATTGTCTATGACAGCAACTATCACACTAATTTCAACTCTGATATGGCCATAGTAAGCAATGTATCTACATATCACATCTCGAAACACCACTGATCACTATTGGCAAAACTTACATTGCCATGGCAGAAAATTTCTACATGAACATCTGATCTGGTAAGTGACAGCATAATGGTTTACTTCTTATCACTGCTATGACACCGTCTAAATGAATGAAGGTTACTATAGCTATCCATCGCTGCTATGAAGACAACACCAGCATATACTTGTTTCTCTGAGCTATTCTAAAGTTAGTTTAAAATGTCATTACTGATTGCAGTTGTCACTACTGATCACTAATGGGAACAATTATTAAACCCATTAAAGCAACTACTACTATCAATCGCTACTGGGAACACTGCAACATTTTCAAACATTAAGTATCATTACAAGAGACATAAATCTTGTCTACCGTACCAACTGTCACTCCCGATCACTACTGGGAACACTGGGATAGCCTATGACATTTACTTTCTTCTACGCATTCTGATATTGAGAAGCAGAGCGTCTATTACTATTGATCATTTCTGGGGACACTGACAATGTCTGTGACACCAACTAACACTAATTATAACTCTATTATAGTCTTAATAAGCCACTGTAACTATCGATCGAATCTCCAAACAATACTGATCACTACTGGGAAAAAATTTTTACATGAACATCATATCTTGTAAGTGATAGCAGTTGTTATTTATGATCACTATTGGGAACTCTGACAAAGTCTATGAAAGCAACTATTTCTATTGATTGCTACAGGGAACACTGCAACATTCTCAAACTGTAAATATCATTACTGGCAGCATTGGTCTTGCCTACCATACCAACTGTCAGGACTGATCACTACTGGGAACACTAGCATTGCCTGTGATACTCAGTCTCTTCTATGTATTCTGATATAGAGTATCGGAACATTTATTAATATTGAACATTACTGAGAACACTGGCACTGTCTATGACAGCAACTATCACTAATAATAACTCTGATATGACAGGATAAGCAACTGTAACTAGGTATCATATCTTGAACAACTATTTATCACTACTGGGAACACTTACATTGCCTGGATAGAAAAAAAGTGCCGTTGCACATCTGATCTAGCAAGTGATAGCAGTTTTCACTTCTGATCACTACTAGTAACACAGATTAAATGAATTAAGGCAACTATAAGCATCCGTCGCTGCTATGAAGACAACCACAGAATAAGGAGAGGAACTAAATAAGCAGTGCCTGCTTCCGTTCTCATCCTTCAACTGATTCAAAGTGTATATCTGTGTCATGTATGTAAATAAAGAAGCGAATAAATATGTTTAAACCAACCACAGAATATGATTGGTTCTCTGAGCGGGTCTAAAGTTCTAAGTATCAATAATGGGAACCCTAGCACTACAATTAACTCGCATTAGTCTACAAAAGCAGCTGCTATTGCCGATCGGATCTCGATATACTACTGACTACTTCTGGGAAGACTTACATTGCCTGTGTTAGAAAATGTCTAGTTGCACATCTTATCTAGTTTTTGATAGTAAATGGCACTAGTGATCACTAATGGGAACACTTATTAATCTTATTAAAGCAACTGCCACTATCGGTCGCTTCTGATAATACTGCCACATTCTCAAACAGTAAGTATCATTACAAAAGACATTGATCTTTTCTACCGCATCAATCGTCACTCCCGATCACTACTGGGAACACTAGCATTGCCTATGACATTTAGTTGCTACTATTGGTCATTACTGGGAGCACTGACACTGTCTATGACATCAATTATCACTAATTATAACTCTGATATGGTAATAATGAGCACAACTGGGACACTGCCATTATCTATGACTAAACTTTTGTTCTAAGAAGTCTGATATAGAGGTTACGATAGCAACTTAAATTACTGATTGTTACTGGATACACTGGCCGTGTCTATGATCGCAACTATCACTACAAGTACCTTTGATATAGTCTAAAATAGCGAAATGAGCTACTGAACAAATCTTGAAACATGACTGGTCACTAACGAGAACACCAGTATTGCCTTTGACAGTTAGTCTCTTCTAGGCATTCTGATAAAGAATATTAGACAATATTCACTACTGAGCATTACTGGGGACATTGCCTGAGTCTATAGCAATAACTATCACTTCTACGATGTTTGATCTGGGGTAAAATACCAACAGTCACTACTAATCGCTACTAGGAACACTGACATTGTTTATGAAAATTTAAAGAGTAACTTCACATCAGGAACTGACTGAATCAGATCCCAAACCCTATACCCAACATCAAAGGGAAAGATTGACAAAGACATCCCAACAAACAATACATTACAAGTGATAAGCCGAGTCAGCAGCTCTTTCCCAAATAGGTGGCAACTCAGCTATCTTTATTGAACTAAATGATTCAGACCAACAGAAGGGTTACAACAGACTAAGCAAATTATTCGAAAAACATTTAACAACTATTTTACCTATTTTCTATTTTTATTATAGAAAGGTTAAAATGAGGACACAATAAATTCAACAGCACCGAACATAAAACAAATGCAACCGCAACGAAAGTACCGCCTTGGGACGGTCAGTAATAACTACTGGGGGTTTAAAAGTCTCCTCTGAGATATCACAGAAAGTAAGATAGCAAATATTACTAATGACTGTTAGAAGTGACAGTGGCCCTGTCTACAACAGCATCTACTACTACTGGTATAATTGTCATAAATCGCAACTGTAACTACTGATAACATTTTGAAACACTACTGATCACTACTACTAACACTGGTGTTGTCTATGACAGTATTTTCTACGTATTCTGATAGAGTATAGGATACCAACTATTACTACTGATCAGCACTGCCAAAGTCTATAAAAGTAAGTATCTCTACTAAAAACTTACATCAAGTCTAAATTAGTTCTGAACAGTAAGATCCTTTGGAAGCAAGGAATACATAAAAAAACAACAGAAAATAGCAGACTAGGTTTATTTGCGTCTGTTCATGAAATGCGCAACACCAGCCACGCCCCCCCCGCCCCAACAGCAACAGATTAAGCGGAACTCTATTTCCAAAGAAACTCAAATGAACTCAATGATCCCAAATGACCAGAAAATATAATTTTCACTATGATAATGTACAGGGAGAGGCTATACGGCCGCCGCACGGAACAAACACCAACTGCAGTGAAGATAGATAAGTTCTTAATAGTAAGATATCAAAGTAAGGTACCAACAGTAAATACTGATCACTACTGGGAACATCGGCATTGTCTATCCGATACGTCTCTTCTGGGATACTGATATAAA
>OZ022502.1:43939030-44155536 GCA_963989385.1 Ctena decussata
GGTTAAAAACAGAAAACATACTCAAAAATCATCTACTCAGAAACTAATTGGACGATAAAACTGAAACTTTACTGAAAGGATCTTAGTAATAGCCTCTATTGAATTACTATTTTTTATTATTTTTGTCCATGTTGTTTGTTGCGATGGCAACTTAAAGTTTCCATAGACTTATAATGGGGAAAATGTAAATTAGCATTTATTAGCTCACCTGAGCCGAAGGCTCACAAGGTGAGCTTATAGTATAGGCTTGGTCTGTCGTCCGTCGTACGTCGTCCGTTCACACTTTTAAGCATTAATATCTGCTAAAGCAGCTGGCCAATCTTGATCAAATTTTATGTGTAGCATGGTTGGGGTGGGGGACTGATTGCATTTAGTTTTGGGACAGATTGGTTTTAAACTGTGGTTACCATGGCAACGAAAAGGTAGACTTATAATGGGGAAATGTTGTCCGGGCCCTAGCTTCTTCATTTTTGATCTCAACTTCTGGTAACTTGCAGGTATCCAGGACAGCCGAAACATCTCAGACCAGTTCGAATTTGAGCCAGGTTGGATCATTCTTTTCAGGGTTACTTGCCCTTGTGCAATAAAATATTTTCCCATTGACTTATAATGGGGAAAATGTTGTCCGGGCCCTAGCTTCTTCATTTTTGATCTCAACTTCTTGTAACTTGCAGGTATGCAGGACAGCCAAAATATCTTGGACCAGTTCGAATTTGAGCCAGGTTGGATCATTCTTTTCAGAGTTACTTGCCTTGAGCGATAAAATATTTTCCCATTGACTTATAATGGGGAAAATGTTGTCCGGGCCCTAGCTTCATCATTTTTGATCGCAACTTCTTGTAACTTGCAGGTATCCAGGACAGCTAAAACATCTCGGACCAGTTCGAATTTGAGCCAGGTTGGATCATTCTTTTCAGAGTTACTTGCCCTTGAGCGATGAAATATATAATGGGGGGAAATGTTGTCCAGGCTCTAGCTTCTTCATTTTTGATTGCAACTTCTTGCAACTTGCAGGTATTCAGGACAGCCAAAACATCTCTGACCAGTTTGAATTTGGGCCAGGTTGGATTGTTCTTTTCAGAGTTACTTGCCCTTGAGCGATAAAATATTTTCCCATTGACATATAATGGGGAAAATGTTGTCCGGGCCCTAGCTTCATCATTTTTGATCTCAACTTCTTGTAGCTTGCAGGTATGCAGGACATCCAAACATCTTGTACCAGTTCGAATTTGGGCCAGGTTGGATCATTCTTTTCAGAGTTACTTGCCCTGGAGGGATAAAATATTTTCCCATAGACTTTGTCATCGCTCTGTGCCTTGATTTATGTACCAAATTCGATTTAATTTCACACAAGTGATAAGTATGACAATATCTTGGATAAGATCGTGTTTCAGCATTCTGGGATCAAGGTCAAGATCATAGTGGCTATTTTTAGAAAAACTTCGTCATCACTCTAGCACCTTCATTTATGGACTGATTTTGATTAAAACCTCACACAAATGTTTAATATGACAATATTTTGAATAAGTTTGCGTTTCAGTGTCCTAAAGTCAAGGTCAAGGTCACTGGCTATTTTTAGAAAAACTTTGTCATCGCTCTAGCACCTTCATTTGTGGACCGAATTCAATTTAATTTCACACAAATAATTAGTATGACAATATCTTGGAAAGTTCCCGTTTCAGCCTTCTGGGGTCAAGGTCAAGGCCACAGTGGCTATTTTAGTAAAACTTTGTCATCCCTCTAGCGCCTTCATTTTTGGACTGATTTTGATTAAAACTTCACACAAATGTTTAGTATGACAATATCTCAAACAAGCTTGCGTTTCAGCTTCCTAAGGTCAATGTCAAGGTCACAATGGCTATTTTGAGAAAAACTTTGTCATGGCTCTAGCGCCTTAATTTATGGACCAATTTCGATTTAACTTCACACAAGTGATAAGTATGGCAATATCTTGGGCAAGTTTGCGTTTCATCTATCTGGGTCAAGACCAAGGTCACAGTGGCTATTTTTAGAAAAACTTTGTCATCCCTCTAGCGCCTTCATTTACAGACCAATTTTGATTTAACTTCACACAAGTGTTTAGTATGACAGTATCTTGAACAAGTTTGGGTTTCAGCGTTCTAAGGTCAAGGTCACAGTTGCTTATTTTAGAAAAACTTTGTCATCGCTCTGGCAACTTCATTTATGGACGGATTACACAAATTTTGAGTATGACAATATCTTGAACAAGTTGGTGTTTCAGCATTCTGAGGTCAAGGTCACGGTTGCTTTTTTCAGAAAAACTTCGTCATCGGTCTGGCGACTTCATTTATGGACCAATTTTGATTAAACCTCACACAAATGTTAAGTATGACAATATCTTGAACAAGTTCGCTTTTCAGCATTCTAAGGTCAAGGTCAAGGTCACAGTGGCTATTTTTAGAAAAACATTGTCATCGCTCTAGTGCCTTCATTTATGGACTAATTTTCATTTAACTTCACACAAATGTTTAGTATGACATTATCTTTGACAAGTTCGCATTTCAGGATTCTAGGGCTAAGGTCAAGGTCACGGGGGCTATTTTTACTGTCATTGCAATTATCTGACTTTCCCGGTAAGCCTATTCTGTGACAAACAGGTTGGCAGAATTTTTCAGTTACACTGCATGTGCTGTCGGCAAAGTTTCCTTTGTCTTTGATCAGCAACGTCTAAAACTAGTTGCCGATTATGATGAAACAATATTCTCGTATAGAACTGGTATGTACTTGATATTGGTTTGCATAAGAATACGCAGAATTTAGAGTATAAAGATTTAGATGTTTCCGAGGACGCTGTCAAGTACATTAAAATAGACTAATACTGACGACTCTTAAGATATCTGGTTATGTTGGCGGTGTACCAAATGTTCAAGTTCAGTTTAACGATATGTAAATTTTGTAATTGTTATCACATATACACGAACCGTTACCCTTTATCCATGTACACGTAGAATCCTTAGTGGTGCTATTCAGATGAAAGTGGTGCAGGTAAAAAATTAGGTCACTACGTCAAATCTTAGAAAATCTTAGAAAAATCTTGTGTACACTCTAGAGGGCACTGTTTTTATCCAATTCATGAAACTTAGACTGTTTATTTTATGAAATCTGAGGCAGGTTTGTAAGTGGGTCTTATCAGGTCAAAAACTAGGTCACTAAATCAGATATGAGAAAAACCTTGAATACACTCTAGAGGGCACAGTTTTGATCTAATCTTTGTTCAGAATGTTTATTTTTATGTAATTTAGAACAAGGTGCTCTAGTGACCTCCTTTATTAACCAGTTTTGTTACCAGTATAACTTCACAGCTGTACTGGATTTGTTTGACATCAAAATCTGCACTCTTCAAAAACCATTGGTTTAAGGTTTATGTAACAAATGAGTGAAGTAACAAAATGTGTCTGTTGACAGTAAGATGTCAGGTGAGCTACAGGACCATTGGTCCTCTTGTTTCTGTGTTACCGTAGATATTTTGACAAAAGTTTTACAGAAATGTTCTCAAGAAGCAGACTTCAAAATTCTGTCATATTGTACAATTTGCCTTAGAGTTACAGCACCCCTGAGTGCTGAGGATGAATGGACTCAGGTGAGCTACAGGACCAATGGTCCTCTGGTTTCAACTTCTCAATGGCCTGGCTTGCCCTAGCAAGCTGGTTTATGGGGTATAGTAGTTTTTCTAGGTGAGTAAAATAAATAGGTGGCGTACCACCATTGACATCACATTGTTTTGGTACTGTGTAAGTAGTACCTAAGAAAACAAGAAGATCTTTATTCATTTATTTGAAGGTATCTCATGTGAGAATTATAAAAGATGTACAAGCTTGTTTTGTTGGTTTCAGGTGGAATTGGAACTCAAGCCTAATGATTAGTGATGTTTGAACACAATGAAAATGGACCTATTTTTTTGTTTCAGAAAGAGGCAACAACCCAGGGTTTTTTCCGAAATTGGCCACCTTGAAAGTGCACTGAGATACCCAAGTCAACAATTGGGACGTATCACGGGAAAAGATGGGGATGAAGGTATGGTGAAAGTATGCAAGAACTGTTTGAATTTGCTTGTCCTAAAGACTGAGACAGGAGGCGTCAACAGATTTGGGATGGGCATCATTCTGTTTGTACTTGAACGTAAATATAAATTTGCATGCAAGTCAATGTGCTTAATTAATGGTAATTTAGGGAATCTAGTTATGTGCATATGTGAAATCACAGAAATCAATATAATAACAAAACGGTACAAGATATCACTTTGATATTTGGAACAGGTCATTCCATGCATTTCTGCAACTGACAGAGACCATTTCTATTGTTTTTCTTAACACTTGGGAAGAGTTATAGGCCAGGAAAACAAGGTACCATCATACAAATTTTGTTCCACAGAGAAAATCAAGTTACTTCCCTTGCACTGTTGTTACAAACTGCTCTGTAGTTAGCTCTTCAAGTAAAACATGTCCATGAAATTCAAGGAAAAGGTGCAGTATGCTCTGTATCAATCAGCAAAGACTTCACAAGCCTGATACTTTGCACAGTCTGATCCTGGTGTACTCTTCTGTACAAACTTTCAAGTGAAATCCAGACACACAATGGCCTTGATTGCACAAGGTATGTTTTCTCCTGACATTGTGTTCAAATTTAAGGGGAATGGGTACACTTCAGGGGAAGAAACTCTGCCATTTTCATTGTTGCCTCCCTTCTCAGAGAATGGGGCCAACTGCTAAACTGTTTGACCTAAGAAGCTGAGTTGTATATTAGTATTTCTTGACGTGTGAAATATTTTGGTGACAGTGTGATAACTCCGGGCTCAATAATTACAGTTATTTCCTCAGACTGATAGTCAGTACTAGCAGCTGCTGGGCTCAAGAACCACCGAGCATAGGGTTTTGAAATTTCATAAATGAATGTCATGAAAAATAAGTAAATAAATAATAATGTTCCTGATTAATAAGTCCAGTTCTTTTAAGTTTTGAGCATGTCTTGGCAAAGCAAAGAGAGCTTATGCTATCCCCCACGGCATTTTAATCAGAGTATGCATAAGTGTTCATCATCGGGTCTGCTTTCTCGTTTCTCGTCTTTGAGCAGTTTAACTTCATAAAGCATTTGTGTTTAGGTCTTTTTCTCACACTTTATAAGGGCTAGAGCCTAGAGTATTGAAATTTAATAACACTTACACTTATTGCACATTATCATCTGAATGCCTGCAAAATTTGGGACTTTTACCTATTGTCATGGTCTACAGACTTTGAAAAAATTTAGATTCATGTATGTAAAGCATTTCAGTTTCAGAGTAGCTAAAGGGGTTAAACATTTGGTCAGCTCTTGCATCAGGATAAGAGCATTTGATTCTGAGTTACAAACTGTAGGACACTTTTTTACGCTTCAATGACTTTATGATATTTCTCAGTCCCTGTATGGCTTATACAATGTATATGTATATGGACAAGAACATTTTAACATAGCCATCCATGTATGGATTTAACCTATATTTTATGCTTCTCTTACTGGATCATATTTCTCAGTCCACATATGGATGGTAGTCATTATATACTTGACACCCACTTACATCTAGACTAGACCCTTTCAACACCACCATCACTTTCAGAGTCAACCTCCCATTAGGCAAACTTTCAGAGTCAACCTCCCATTAGGCAAACTTTGTTGTCCTCTGACAGCTCTTGTTTTTCAGCAAACATTACTTTCACTTTCTTCTCACCATGACCTCTGCTACTGTGGAAGCAGGGCCTTTCAACACCACCATTGCTGTGAGAGTTAAGCTGCTGTAAGGTGTGCTTTGTTGTCTTCTGACAACATTTGTTATAAATACGAATTTCAAAATTTGGGATAAAACTTCTCCCTGAAATTCAGAAAATGTCGCAAAACTTCTCCCTGTCTGATAACTTTAGGCTGACCCCTGTGCTGCTGTGGAAGCATAATGCAGGTGTGACATAGCATTCTGCAGAATTCTTGTTTAAGCATCAGAATTAAAAAAGAAGTCACATGTATTCAGGTCTAGTGAGTAAGGTGGATGGTTTATAACATGAACGTTTTAAGATGTAAAGATAGTCTAACATTCTCACATTTGTGGGTAGAGGCGTTGTTAAGAATCAGGTAGACCCATGACGCTTCTTACAATTTTTTCTTTTAACTTGAAAGTTCTTTTAGAAGCATTCAATGACTGAGTGACCAGATGGACATGGCACCTGCATATCTGGTCCCAGAAGCAAACAGTGATTGAGCGACCAGATGAGCATTGTACCTGAATATCTGGTCCTAGAAGCATACAGTGACTGAGTGACCAGATGGACATGGCACCTGAAAGTCTGGTCCACTGGAATTAGAGAAAAAAGCATACATCATCTTTATGAACTGATTGTTCTTTTGGCAACACATGGACGTGCTTCATGTTCTCATTTCCAATTGCTTAGTATCAGCCCTTCTCTGTGGCTCAAATATTTGTATCAAGACGTTGGAATTACTTTTCTGGCGTCTTGTCAGTGACATGAAATTTCAAGTTTTCTAGTTTAGCTCAGTTCTGTGACATTGCACTGACTGGCCAGACATGGCCTTTCATAGAATCCTTGTGTCTATACATGTACCTACCACTTTTTATTTTTTATTTTGCAGCCCATCATGTCTCTTGCGTTCAGTGTGGACAAAAATTTTCTCTGAGAAAGAAGCCAAGCCCATTGGAGACTAAACAGAAACAGTACGGAAAGGAAAAAAAAGTCAAATTATAGAATTTATCAATTGAGAAAAAAATTGTTCTGATGATAAAATGGTTGAAAAAACATTGATATGCATTCACCATGTAATTCAAGTTATCTACATGTAAACTACATGTACTCGTTTGAGGTAGCCTATTTCCAGTGACTGTTCTTAGGTCAGCTGGTGGACATCCAAAAAGTCAGCTAGATGTTTGGACTGAAGACTCAAGATGAAGAGATACACATTGAGGGGAAGCAAATCTGCTAATTTAACATTTTCACCATTCTCAAAGGGGATCAAATCTTAAGTTAAAAAAATTTGCTCCCTTGGACCACAACCTTTTGTTCAAGATTAGACCCGTTTTGGAAGGTCTTCGTAGTCCTGGGAAGCAAAAACAACTGAGAAACATTTAAATGCATCAGTTTACCATAAAACGTTGTAATAACTTAAACTTATGGTTTAAGGAGGCAGGGTTTCCAGTCCTTATGCACAACTCGTGTACATTAAAATTCAGCTAGATTTTGGACAGAAGACCCAAGGGGTTTTGATACATTTTCAGGGGAAGCATCTCTGCCAATTATGCTTTCTCCATTGACAAATGGGGATCAACTCTTTTAACAAAAGGATGTGCTGCCCTTGGAGCAAAATCTTTCATTCAAGAGTAGACCCAGTTTTGAAAGGGCTTCTTAGCAGGGAAGCAGACAAGAAGTCATAAATTGTTACCCCTTTGTAAAAATGGCCGAAAAGCATCATAGAAATATCAAGACATTGTTTGAGGTGGAGATTTCCAGGTGTAGTCCATAGATCAACTGCTGGGTATCCAAAATTCAGCTAGATTGTTGGACTTAAGACTACAGGTGAAAAAATATACTTTCAGGAGAAGCAAGACCGCCATTTTCAATTTTCTTCCATTTTCAATGGGGATCAACTCTTACACAAAAGAATACGTTAGCTTTGTTGAAAAATCTTGCCTTCAAAAGTAGAACCCATTATTTGGGCTTCATAGTCCAGGAAAGCAAACAGGGAGTCGCAAAAAATTCCCGTCGAAAAAAAGTTGTCTGAAAAGCATTGAAATGCATGCCTTCATCCTAGAACCTTTTAAGTTCATCAAAACTTTATGTCTGAGGTGGCAAATTTCCAGTGGTGTCCATAGGTTAACTCCTGGACATCAACATTTCAGCCAGACTTTTGTACTGAACACTCAAGGATAAAGAGGTACACTTTCAGGGGAAGCTACTCAGCTATTTTCAATTTCTGCTCCATCCTCAGTGGGGATCAAGGACAGAATTTGCCCCTTGGAGCAATACTTTACCTTTGAGATGAGACCCCATTTTGGCAGGGCTTAGTAGTTTAGGGAAGCAAATATATGAAGTCACAAATAAAATCCCCCTTGTAAAAATGGCATTTCCATTTTTTGCTCCATTCTCAACAGTGATCATATCTTTAAAAAAAAAAAGAATTTGCTCCTGTTGGAGCAAAATCTTTCCTTCAAGAGCAGACCCATATTTTGGAAAGACTTCATAGATCAGGGATGCAAGCAGGAAAGCGCAAAAAATTCCCTATTGCAAAAATGGCTGAAAAACATGGAAGGCGAATACAGTCACCATGAAACTTGGTTACAGAAAATTTCTTGTCAAAATTACGCTTCAATATTGAATTGACAATCCAAGAGGAAGGTATACACTTTCAGGAGAAGCAACTCTGCCATTTTCAATTTTACCTGCATTTGCAATTGAGTTTAACTCTTAAAGAAAAGAATTTGCCTTCTTTTGAGTATAATCTTTCCTTCAAAAGAATAGACCCTACTCTTTCCTTCAAGAGTAGACCCTATTTCGGTAGAGCTATATAGTCAAGGGCAGCAAGCAGGAAGACATAAAAAAATCTCTTTTTAAAAAATGGACGAAATCATATGGAATGCAACCATTCAGCTGTTTGAGGTTGCAGATTTCGAGTGGATATGGATAGGTTAACTGTGGACATCCAAGGGTCAGCTAAATATTTGGACTGAAGACTCCTGGTGGACAGATACACTTTCAGGGGAAGCAACTCTGCCATTTCCAGTCCTGCCCTTGGAACAAAATATTCCCTTCAAAAGTAAACCCCATTCTGGAAGGGCATCATAGTCATGGGAAGCAGGAAAGCACAAAAAATGTCTTCTATGTAAAAATGGCTTCAAAACATGGAGGCACATCTATTCATCATGAAACGTTATTGAAGCTTTCTTTTTTCTTTTTTTTTGTTGTAAAATGTCAGCTTTAGGTTTGAACAGTAAACTCAGTTTGAAGGTGTACACTTTCATTGGAAGCAACTCTGTGCCATTTTCAGTACTTCCTCCATTTGCATTAGGGATAAAGTCTTAAAAGAATTTGCTCCCTTCGGAGCAAAATCTCTCCTTCAAGGGTATACCACATTTTGGAAGGGCTTCATAGTCTAGGGAAGCAAGCAGGAAGGCACAAAAAATTTGCTCTTTATAAAAGTGCCTGAAAAGCATGAAAGAGATATTTGTAAGTTTTGTCAAATTTTCTTGTTTGAAGTGACAAATTTCAAGCGGTATGCTTAATTCCTGACATACAACAGTCAGCTCGACTTTCAAACTGAAGACTAAAGGTGAAGGGATACAATTTAGGGGAAGCAACTCTGCCATTTTAATTTTTGCTCCATTCTCAATGGAGATCATCCCTCAAAGGTAAGAATTTCCTCCCCTTGGAGCAAAATCTTCCCTTCATATGTAGACGGGCTATGATCATAGCCCAGGGAAGGAAGCAGAAAGGCACAAAATATTTTCCCTTTTGTGAGTGAGTGAGTGAACTCGGGTTTAACGTCCCACCAACAACGAGGTCATATGGGGACGGGACCTCTGTTTAAAGTCTCATCCGAAAGACCGGAGAAGCGGGGGATCGAACCCGCAACCCCTGGATTGGTTTCCCTTTTGTAACTATAGCTTAAAAAACATGGATTTGCATCCATTCACTATGAGTTTGTGTGTCATAAGTTCTTGTTTGAAGTGGAAAATAGTGTATTGGAGAAAACCTTCCTTTCTAGAGTAGTCTTAAAAGCATTTGCTCCCCATGGAGCAAACTCTTTTCTTCAAGAGTAGACCACATTTTGGAAGGGCTTCATAGTCCTCCAAGGGAAGCAAGCAGGAAGGCACATTTTTTTTTTACTAACAATGTCTGAAAAGAAATGCAGGTGATCCATACAATATGAATTTGTAAGCTTGTTAAACCTATTTGAGGTTGCAAATTTTAAGTGGGTATCTGCACCTTAATTTCAGACTTACAAAAACCAACTTGACTTTTGAACTGAAGACTCAAGATGAACAGATATACTTTCAAGAGAAGCAGCTCTGCCATTTTCAATTTTTGCTGCCTTCTAAATGGGGATCAACTCTGGAAGAAAAGAATTGGCTCCCCTTGGAGCAAAATCTTCCCTTCAAGAGTAGACCCCATTTGTGAAAGTCTGTAGAGTCCAGGGCAACAAGCAGGAAGATGCTAAACTATTTCCTTTTGCAAAAGTGGCAGAAAAACATGGAGGTCATCCATTCACCGTGATATTTTTAAGCCCCTAACTTTGAAAAAGGTTGGTGGGGCATATTGCCTCTGGCTTGTCCGTGCCTGAGTGTGTGTGTAAGACACACTTTTTCATACTTGCTGTAACTTCAGAACCCTGTCAGCTAGGGTCTTGAAATGGCATATATGGATTCCTCATTGAAAAAAAGCTGACACATACTTTTATCTTTTCCCATTTGTGCCTCTTTTTAGCTCGCCTGAACGAAGTTCAGGAAGAGCTATTGTACTACCCCCGGCGTTGGCGTTTGCGTCGGCGTTAGCAAAATGTTAAAGTTTTTACGTTAAAGTTTTTTTAGGTGATTGGCAAGGCGCTGTCAGGCGAGCTATCCTGTCCCGGTGACAGGTCTTGTTGGAGTTACGCCCCTTTTAAAAATATTAAATGAACATCTTGTTACTAGCAAGATATGTTTAACAAGGATTTAAGCTATGGCTTTGATGTTTGATATGCTGATTGGGCATGAGGAGTAGATTACCTGATATTTGAGCTATGGCTTTGATATTTAGTGTACTGATTAGGTATGAAGGGTAGATTACCTGATCTACTTTTGAGAGTTTGAGGTGGCAGATTTCTAGTAGCTGTAAATAGGTCAACTTCTGGACATCAAAGTTCAGTTAGAACTCAGGGGAAGCAACTCTGCCATTTTCAAATTTTCCTACAATCAAAACGGGGATCAAGTGTTGAAGAAAAGTATTTTGCTGCCCTTGGAGCATAAACTTCCTTCAAGCGTAGACCCAGTTTTTGAAGGGTTTCCTTGACCAGGAAAGCAAACAATAAGTCACAACAATTGTATTTCTTTGTAACAATGGCTGGAAAACACAGAAGTGCAACCATACACCATGAAACTTTGTTAGTTTGGCAAAAGCTGTTCAAATGGCAAATTTAGAGAGGAATATGCACACATTTACTCAAGATACACTGAAGACTAAAGGTAAAGGTATACACTTTCAGGGAAAGCCACTCTGACATTTTCAATTTTTGCTCCATTCTTAATGGGGATGAACTCTGTAAGAAAAGAATTTGCTCCACTTGGAGCTAAATCTTTTTTCAAAAGACACCATTTTGGAAAGGCTTCATAGGCCAGGGAAACAAACAGGAAGGCACAAAAATATATTCTCCATCGTAAAAATGGCTGACAAACATTCAGGTGTATTCATTCAGCATGGATTTGTATATTGTCAAAACTTCTTATTTGATGGTCAGATTTCAAGTTGCTAACTTCACAAGTTTTTATGCCTGAATGAAAGTTCAGGAAGAGCTATTGTTGTCACCCTGGCATCGGCGTCCCATCCGCATAGGATGTTTTGGTTAACGTTTTTCAAAGACCTATATCTCCTCAACCCATGGATGAATCCTTTTGATACTTGTACTGTAGTTAGATATTGGTCTAAAGTTCAACATGGTACCTCCCCCACCCCACTCAGTGACCTTGGTGTCAAGGTCATGGACTTAGAAAATGGGAGTTTTTTTTTTGACGATGTTTTTGTTAGGTTTTTAAAGACCCATATCTCCTTAACTCGTGGATGGATTCTTTTGATACTTGCACTGTAGTTAGATATTGGTCCAAAATTTTCCAAGCCCCCCAATCTCAGTGACCTTGATGTCAAGGTCATGTACTTAGAAAATTGTCTTTTTATCTGTTGGATGTTTGGTAAAAGTTTTTTAAAGATCCATATCTCCTGAACCAATGGATGGATTCTTTTGATACTTGCACTGTAGTTAGATATTAGTCCAATGTTTTACAGAGTACTACCCCAATCCTGGTCAGAGATCTTGATGTCAAGGTCAATTGGTTTTATTAAAGTTATCTAATTGCACACTGATTCAGAATGCTTGGCATAGATTTAGTTTACACTTGAACTGATGTTAGACACTTTTTTGAGTTTTTACAAAACACTACATGTTTATACTTACCCCACTGGATGACTTTGAAGTCAAGGTCATTGACTTAGAAGTTTGTCTTTAAGATTTTGGTTAAAGTTTTATATTTATGATGGCATAATTTCACAGTGCCACAGTGGAGTCAGTTAATTCTAATACTTGGACTGATGTTAGATAATAGTTGAGGGTTTTGATACATCCTGCACCCCCTACCCCTCAGTTCTTTGACCTCAAGCTCATGGACTTTGAAATTCCATTTGGATGTTTCAGCACAGGTCAAGGTCGAAGTTGCTGTTTTTAGAATAACTTTGTCATCACACTAGCCCCTTCATGTACGGACCGATTTTGACATGATTACTTCTCACGAATGTTCAGTACGACAATATCTTGGACACATTCTAGGATTATGTTAAGGTAACAGTTGCAATTTTAGAAAGAAACAAAAACATACAACTTTGTCATCTCTGCAGCAGTTTCATTTATGGATTGTTTTCGATATAACTTCACACAGTTGGACAGTATGACAAAATCGGATTGCAGCCTTCTTGAACCAAGGTCAAGGTAACAGTTGCTTTTTTAAAAAAGACTTGGTCATCGCTCTAGGGTCTTCATTTATGAACGGATTTTGTTACACCCTGTTAATCCTAATGAACATACCTGCTATAATAAACACCTCCTTCCTCTTTTCCGAAACCAATGTTATATAAACTTGCATAGATTTAGGTAGCTCTTTGAAATGGGGTCTTCTTTTAAAGAAAAGATTTTGCTCCCAGAGGAGCAAATTCTTTTCTTTAAGAGTTGACCCCTTCTGCAAAGGGAAGCAAATGAAATGAAAGAGCTTCCTCTAACAGTATACCCATTCACCTTAATACTGTTCCTAGAGTTATTTTGACGGTGGCTTCTTTTCTTCACTTCAAGCTCTAAATAACGCCCCCTTTTGTAAAATGCAACACCCCGGGTGTTTAATAGGATTTATATGGTAATATGGTAAATCTACCAGATAAGAAGAGGGAATACCTCTAAAAATGTTTTCAATTCTTAACGAAAACATACATTGTGATCCCTCATTAGAACCATTTCAGCAAGACGGTTCTGATGAAGGGTCACAATTAACCTTAAACAAAGGCTGTCATGAAAAGAATATTATAAGACATAATGAATTAAACAAGACGGCCTTTGATTTAATGTCAGAAGGCAATTGTTTGGGCCATGGCCACATTTTTGTTGCAATTTTTATGGCCATGGGCAAAAATATTGGGCCATGGGATTTTTTTTTGTGGGCCATGGCCGGAAAAGTGGCCACGGCCGAAAAAATGTTGCCCATGGGAAAAATTGTAAAATAATTACTAATGTTTATTTTCAATAGAAATGTGTATGGCCTTGATGGGCATTGAGCATTAGTTAGTTAAGTTAGTGAAAATACATTTATTAATTTTGTTATATTTATTTTCCCATGGCCAAGAAGTTGGGCCATGGCCATCCGGTTTGGCCATGGCCACGCACTTTTCCCATGGGAAACTTGATTTTCCCGCGGGAAATTCAATTTTTCCCATGGGCAATCACTTTTCAAATGATCTTTTGGGGGGTTTATCTTTCCTTTAGAAAATCAAAAGCAACTTTTTTATAAAGCACTAAACAAGTACTACAAAAGTATGTATAGTTTTAGTTCCTAGCTCTCTTAGAAAGATGTCCTGAGTTTGACAAATACCGGTGCGACAGAAAAATACCGGTGTGTGTTATTAGTAGTCTTACAAATGGAGGTACCAGTGTTGGCTTCCTCAACTATGAGAGTGTATAATAACACATATTATTGCAAAACGGTGTACAACAGCTTCATGTTATTCCATCATCTCAATTACATATTCAATGTAGCAAATTCAATATCGCTGCAATGGCAATATATATTTGGTACAGGCATGACAAATTTTCATAAAACTAGAGCAAGTGAGCAGGGGCTCACATATACCCCCGACCAGCGCCACCACCTAATGAAACCACCGCCTTATGAAACTACTGCCTAATGAAACCAACCTTATACATGGTTTGAACCTAGAAGTAAACTTAGCCACCTACGAAATTGTTCCATCAAAGTATATTATAAATATCAGCAAACAGTACTAACTTAACACAAAACTTTAATGTAAACATATAAGTCTGTGCCCATGACCTTGGTCACAGCAGCACGCAGATGATGTCAACTAATCTGCATGAACATAGACCTAAACTTAGTCGTATATCAAAAAGGTTTCATCAAAGGATGTTGGAAATGCAATCAATTAAATGCAAATATACAAGTCTGTGACCTTTCGTAAGCAGCTATGAACCTAAATGTTAATCTAATCAAATATCAAAAGGTCCCATAAAAGGATATTGGAAGTACAAAAGAAGAATATAAACTTAACACAAAACTTAAACACATATGTTTAAGTCTGTGACCTTGACCATAGGTCAGCAGCAGCATCCAAATGATGTCAAGTATTATACATGAACATTTAAGTAAACCAAGTCATATATCAAAAGGTTTCATTGAAGGATGTTGGAAATATAAGCAAAGAATATAAACTTAATGCAAATACACAAGTCTGTGACCTTGACCTTTGGTAAGCAGCAGCATCCAGATGATGTAAACTACTCTGTATGAACCTAAAAGTAACCCGTCAAATATCAAAAGGTTCCATCAAAGGATATAAGAAATATTAAAGAAGACTATAAACTTAATGCAAAAATTTAACGCAAATGTTTAAGTCAGTGACCTTGACCTTAGGTCCGCAGCAGCATCCAGATGATGATAAGTATTCTGCTTGAACCTGTAAGTAAATCTAAGCACACACCAACATGCTTCATCAAAGGATATTGGAGACATAAGCAAAATTAAAAACTTAACACAAAACTTTAACGCAAATGTTTCGGTCTGTGGCCTTGACCTTAGGTCAGCAGCAGCATCCAGATGATGATAAGTATTTTGCTTGAACCTGTAAGTAAATCTAGGCACATACCAACAGGCTTCATCAAAGGATATTGGAAACATAAGCAAAATTAAAAACTTAACGCAAAACTTTAACGCAAATTTTAACGAACGGACGCACACACACACACGGACGGATGAACGGACGGACGGACAGATGGAATAACGGACGAACGGACGGAAAGACGAAGACTATATACCCCTTGACATACTTCGTATGTCGGGGGTATAATAAGCATTTTAAGGACAAAGGAATAGAATAGATTCATTTCCATCTAAATTTCTTCATTTGTTTTCAAGGGAAGTAAATCTTGCAACAACACAGTGTAGCATTACAAGTGAAAGCTTTCGCCAAAACATGTTTCTATTACAGTTGTTTGTATTCCATATTCCTTCTTTTGGCATCCTATAAGGGATTTCTTTTGTGAATATCTCCCTCAGTATTTTTACAAAAGTACCCACATGTCACCCTCCCGTCCAATGGAGCTATCCTTTGAAAATGTATTTTTATATGCAAAGAGCGCAGAATTATAAATGCATTTTATTTACGTATCAAACTGATGAGAGGATTACTACTTTTGATGACATAAATGAAAAGCAAGGTGAGCCCGCAAATGCATAATTATTTTTCTAATGCATTTTTAAGGTGTACTTGGCGCGCAACTGTTTGTAACTATAGTTAGAGTATCAGCTGGTAGTGTTGTTTTAACGGGCTATACAGATCCATTTAGATCTCAGTCATCTCATTTAGAGACCCTTTTCTCTCCCAGTGATGATATGCGTTTAGCACCATTTGATTTTTTGCTTAAATCGATAGAGTGATATGTGAAGCTCGTGCTTTCGTCAGTGTCAGTGATTGTAGGCTGCCTTATAAGTGGCTCTCTGATATCTAATTCCGTCCCTCTTAAAGGTTTTTGGTCTAGACTGCCATTAATTTCTGTCGGAAATGGCAAAAGTCCGCTGTTGTCTGCACTTGTTGCATGTGCCATGGCATTGGTGCTATCTGACACGTTGCTGGTTGTTCTAGTTTTATTGAGCAAAGGTATGTTTTGCTGTTCCACTTCAATGTCAGTAATGTTAGCCTCTATATCAGAGCAGGACATCTCATCTTCACCACCGCTGCTCTCGTATGTCAGATGACGACGTAAACTTGCTGGCGTATTTTTCTCCGTGTTGCATTGCGCAACGGGTCCCTTACCCCTTTCGCTAAGCTGCATGCTCCGTCCGAGGTCATCAAGTACATCCAAAAATAATTGTTTTTCTTTTGTTTTGTCGTCCTCTTGGCTATATTGCACTACAGCTGGTTTCTGCAGAGAATCTTGCGGGCGATTATGTATTATTTGTTCATCAAAGGGGACAGCTTCTATAATTTGAAGGTTGGGTAGTGATGAAAATTTACGTTGTTGGTGTGATTTATTGTCCCTTAATATACCAAAATCTGTGGTTGCCTTTTGTTGTTGACGCTGCAAATATGTTGCACTATTTACACCGTTTATCTGTTGCCCAGCTGTCTGTCTGTCCTGTTCATTCGTTCGTATCCTGAACTGGTTCGAAATATATTCTATACGATGTAGTATGCGTAGTAGTAAAGGATCCTGGCTTTGTCGTTCCGGTATATTGTCAGTTGATGAAGGGAAATTTAAGTTGTTTTCTGAACATTTCCCTCTTTTTACTGCTTTTTGCGGACCTTGTTGCAGGGATGCCTTTCTACAACTGAAATGTAAAAGATAAGAAATTCAATTTAATATGGCAGACACTTACCTATCTTGTTCAGTGGGCCAATTTAAATTTACAGCAAAAAGTTTTACTATGAAACTGTCACATCCGACTCGACCTTGTGTCGGGTGCTTTAATTTAAATAATCAACTGATTAATTAATAATTAGGAAGACCATCGATGTAATATCCAACATGACAGTTTTCCAATTGCGTTAAATTTTCTAGATTCACAGACGGAAAATGTAATCTTAACAGACAATTTGCTGTCCCGTTTTCATTGTTATTGTGCTGGATGGCACTTAGAACAAATGGTCCGTGAATCTTTAAAGAATCTTCCAAGGTGGGCATGAACTTTAAAAATGCTCAGAATTGATATGGCAAAATACATACATGATCAAATCCACTTTTAAAAGACCAGATCAATGAAGATGCATGATTTAAAAACAATGTTGTACATTACTGCATTATTACTCAAACAATGCATTTAGTCTATAAAAAGTGGTCATTTTATTACCGTTGATGATACTAAAATATTAGAAATATATCACTTAATAAAAGTAACTGTACTCCTTCAAACAACTTAAAATACTTCAGATATATCTGTTTCCGTGTATTTGTTGCAAAATTAATGGTAAAAAAAAATGGTTATTTGGAGAATAAAGTGTTCTTCACAACCTGTCATCACCGTTATCTTTAGTAGCCTGTAGTGATATCTTATTACGTGAAAAGGGGAACACATGACCTAAAAACATCAAGAAATTTCTCTTCATAGACTTGTGTTGAAACTTGTCGTATACATTATTTAGACATGATAGTGTATTAAAAATCTATTAAGAAAATGGGAGTACATCTTTTAGTTTTTGAGACAGGAGGCCCTGATTTTGAAGATATGCTGGCACTTCTTGTAACTAAAACTTTGCCGCACACGTAAAGTTTGCAATTTATATAGACATACCTACTTAGCTTTTCTTAGAAATTACGATCATTCATTATATTTATTTGAATTTTCATCATATTACATTAAATCAATTAGTCAAAATGTTTCATCTGACAATACGTGTTTTTTACCCCGTTCGGCGAAGCATTGAGCTTCATATATATATTTTTTCAACAAAGAAGTTTACAGAAGAAGCATGCTACATAAGTACTTAAGGTTCATGGATTAGACTGTTTTATTCTAAATATATACGTGTACCCTCTTATAAAGATAAAATTATAATTACAACCCGAAATTCGTGCCTTTTCACTGTTTTAGCTGTTCTGTCATTTTTGTTTCCTACATGGTTACTTGAGAACTCAAGGACTGTTAAAAGTACAGATATTAATAATTGAGATAAGCAAAAATGTTAGTTTTTTATCAGTTTTTCTATAACTGATTTTTTTAGTTTTCCTATAACTGAATAACTTTCAATACCCGTCCACTTTTCAGTTATGTCAGCATGATACTTTCTTGTCTGCTTTTGTTGTTTTTTTCTCAACAAGTAAGACAACGCCTTTTTTTGGACTTGGCAATACCAGAGTTGACCAACAAATCCTACTTGGACACCGTGAAGAAGCTACATTAGCAACTACACTAGAAATTGTGTGCCATTTCGTCGATATCACTTGCCGTTTTAGGCCAACTGAGCCATTGCATCTAGCCACAAATCCTAAATCCTCAGTCAGTCCGCTAAATTGCTTTAAAAGTAGCATGTGCCAAGTAAGTCTTAAAAGGGAAACACTAATATACAAAATGGAATAAAACTGAAGATTTTGATAAAACATAAGAATTTAGGCCATGAGCCAGATATGGTTTACCTCCCCCCCCCCCCCCCCGGGGGGAGTTTTGTAGACCATACTTTTCTTAAAGCCCAGCATCTTAGAAGTATTTTGCAGCATGTTAGCCCTCTGGCGAGTGGGGCGTTAAGCTGTAACAGCCTGTTACATTACGTTACCCATTAAAATAATAAACATAAAATAAAAATTATCAAAAATTATAAAAAAATAGAAGACACTTTCCTATGTTTAAAATTATAATAGAGTCTAATAGAACAATCCAATAGCTAACAGTTATGATGTTTGAAACGTCACTTTAGCCTTCGTGGTGTAATATACGTGACGTTTTTCTTTACTCTCCATTAAAATTGCAATTTCCATCCAAAATACTTTCTTTTTGTAAGTTATTCCTTTAACATTATACCAAATGTTTGTGTATTTGTTAAACAAAATTTATTGATCTTTTCAGATCTGCAAAAATTATTATCCTATCTTGTATACTTTGGGAGAAATAGGATGTTGAACACAGTAACCCCTTATGAATGTTCCATATTACAATTATCACTTTCCGTATAATTCAAGCGCTTGAACTACACTATTGGAATTGAAAACAACAGTAAACGGTAATATTGAATATGCCAGCCTATTTAAACAGCTAGGAGCAGTTCAACAATATTTTGAACGCATTTTAGTCTGCCATAATGATCGATTATATACGTTACGTAGGGCTACTTTTGTTAAAATCATATAATTTGAAGATAGAATCATTTGATTTTCTTTGGTAGCAGTTTCTTCATAAAAGAATCTTTTAATATAAGAGAAAAAAGCATTGTGGTTTATTTTCTATGATAAGCTACTATTAGTAGTAACGTAAATAACATTAACATTTAAAGTATTTTATTATGATACCTTTAATCAGGTTTTTTCCACTGTCTCATTAAAAATAACACATATAAGTCTGGGTGTTCTTATGATATATTGTGTACTTCGACCTATCAACATTTCTCTCAGTTATTACTTTTAGGGATTCATGAGGTGTGTTTTATACGTGATTTAACACAGTATACTTCAAATTGTAATGTTAAGGGCATTGACATATTCTGCACATGTAAAACGGGTTTTGCTGTTTACTTTGTTATCATATCAAAAGTAAAGGTATTTCATAATGACATTGCCCAGTTTGTTTCTTTTACAAATTGTACATTTGAGTTCAAAAGACAGTAATATACCTGAAATTTTGTTATATGCAGCTGAAAAATCCAAAAAATCAACACCAAAAAAAAATAAATAAAAATAAAAAATACTTCAGAAAAGATAAAGCCGCAGCTATTAAAAGCCAGCATTGATTTTGCATATAGGGCTCAAATATAATGATATCCAATCAGTTTGATACCATTAAAAGCTAAGAGGTTTTGACGTGTTTAGTTTAAAACTATAAAATAATCAGTAATCAACAATGTAAACTGGAGTTCTTACTTGTACACTGAAAAACTATAAAGCAGAACAGTAACCTGAAGTTTAAAGGCTTAAGCCAAATACAGCTCTGCATCAAAGCTAATGTAGTTATTTACTGGCAGCGTATACTTACTTTTGTAAGACTATTGTATATTTTACGTTACCAGAGAAAACAACATTGCTGAATCACAGTTAAGAAAAAAAATCTTTTGAAAATAATTAATGGTAGTGTCAATACATTGCTTTACTAAGTTCATTTATGTAACTAACAATTATGTGTCAACCAGGAGTTTGGGAGAATAGTATCAGAAATATTTAATATAGACAAGAGACACTGGCAATTTACTAGTATACTGTAGGTATCTGTAAATGCTATGTTTAAGATGATCTATATTTCTATGCTTTTGTTTCTTGCTCTTTAAAGTCTAACTACATTCAACCATCTGATAAAGAATCTAACTACGTCCAACCATCTCTTAAATAATCTATTCACTAAAGAACATAAAGACACGTTTAGTTGGACAGTAATGTGTTTTTTTTTCAGGGACAGTTTCCAGTAGTTCTGCACACATAATAAAATGGCAAATGAAAATGACAGAATATATTAATGTTGGTCATCGTTGTTCAGATATTTATGAGTAAACCTTAGTTGGTCTCCTTCAGAATATATTTGCCTACACTGTACTTATGTGCTTTGCAGCATAATATTGGGAACAAAAAAGAAAGACCAATCCAAGTAACGTATACGACTTATTTATTGAGAGTTTATGAATTCTTCATTTCCGATATCCTTAACTAGTAATACAGTATTTCTGAAGAGCAAATAATTAAACAATAGAAATAGAGCATACCAATACACGCCAAGGAAGGGCTAACCTAAGTAACTTTCTGCATTTGATCTCCGTGACCTTGTATTACCATATTGTTTACTTTTTAGCAATAAATATGGTTGTAAGCTGCTTATTTGTGATATCTCACTGCTTATCAAATCATCCTTGTCCAAATATGTTAAATAAAGCCCCAATTTTAGTTGTTACATTATTGAAAATTGTCTGACTGAAATTTGTATTTTGTAACACCTTTAGTCCTTGATAGTAACAACAAGTGGGAATAAAACCATGGGGTTTGCAAACTTACCTGACCATTTGAATATTTGTAACAACATAATGAAAAATAGAACTCCTGAACAGGCTGAAGACAGAACGTTGTATGCGTTATAAAGTATATCACTTTCTGTAACCCTTAAATATTCACATTGTTAACATTTTGTAATGTATTTGATGGCCGGGAGCTGCATAAACAGATCACGTAGATCACAAATTATCTTATAAGTTATGATCACGGGAGCTACACATATTTGCTAACCCATGTAAAGCAGTTACTGTGCAAAGAGGCTCGTGGCTGACGATTCGACTGACAGCATAGAAAAATAGTGTTAATGCATGCTGGCAGAGTTGGAACTGCTTTTGATTGCCTCGGCTGGTAGTCTCAGTTGCATATTTGTATGTAGGGTAATTGAATGGCTCAGCCAACAGCACAGGTAGCGAAACTGGTTTTATCCCCATCATAACGAGAACCTAAATATTAATCAGTTGCAGCATATATCAACTTATACTTACTTCATTTAATGCATGAAATTTAAAAAAAAGCATTTTTATGAAGTCACTTTTAAGTGAGACTGAATTGAAGGCAAGGTCGAACTGTTTCAGCTGTAACAATCTATGTGCGTCTTGCTGAACTCTTGTGTATTTCAAAGACGTAAATTTGCCATCTGACTACCAGTGGTAAGCTCATACTACAGCAATAAATACTTCATGCCGCCAGGGAACTAAAAGTTTGATAACAGATGACTCACAAATCTTATTCCTCGGCATATTACAATTATGTAACGTAATGTTACTGTTAGATTGTTTCTCAAATATCCACTATTAGATGTTTTTTTATAGTTTTAGGACACATAACATGGACATTTCTTCATATTTACATATACAACAGTATCTACTGAAGACAAATTAAAGATAACATTGAAATATAAAATGCAGCTAATGTTGGCTTTCGTAGCTGTTCTTGTCATTTTATAGGTTAAATTCTTCAAAAATAAGATAGTTTCTATCCCCATTTAATGTATCCACTGCTAATTTAACTGCTGCTTAAATTATCTAAGCTGGGCATGAATAAAAGAAGATTGATGGAGCGAGTATAAACTTCAGTCCACCAATTCAGCGATTCAGTCTGATTCAGTTTTTTTTTTTCGTACTTTTGTTTTGGTTATATACGTTACATATTTATCGTGACTGCTGACGAGTTTTGTAAGACTTTAGACTGTTTCTTTTTTATAATAGAATATTGAAACAGTCATATATATGACATTAACTTTTCGCTACACTTAAATTCTTAAAATTTGCTCCTTATATTACATGTATTTAGACACTGAAGGGAAAAAACGTCAAATGCAATGTAAACTACGTTATATAGGCAAGTCAACTTAGCCTTGACAATGTCAATAACTTTGAAACAGTGATTTATGTACTAGCAGACAAAACCCAACATTATTTAGGGTGAATATTAGCATGTGTACAACAATGCGTATCTTCTATTATCAGAAAATCATAGGGTACAAAACTCCCCCTGGGGGGGGAGGGGGGTCTATGGTCAGCTCAAGGTCTAATTGGCGAAAATTTCATGAACATCGGACATGAATTTAAAAATATATGATACTTTGTATACATCAAAATATTGAGCTGGGAAAACCAATCTGTGAGTAAATGACGTCATAAACTGGTAGTGAACATGACCAACGTAAGCGGGGTATTATACGCACATTTCTGAGTGAGTTTCAGCACTAGTCAGAATCTCCGGCAAATCTATATCCCTGAACATCAGCCACACACAGGTACTAATGTGTGCACAAAAATAGTCTGTAACTACTAATCAAAGGAATCTTACTCCAAAATTAAGTAAGGAGAAGCAGAAGCATCATTCCGATACTCAATCACGAGTCTCAAGCTAAGGTACATTGTTATAAAGTACCATCAAAATATTTCAAACAATTACCTAGTAATGGCGCGCATAAACATAGTCTAAAAATAAACAAAGGGAAATAAGCTAAAGGGCTCTCTAGAAGAAGGTAAGAAGAGGCAATAATTTTTATATGACACACATTATCTTAACCTCATCTACAAAGTTTCATGAAGATATTCCAAACGTTAACCAAGTTAGGGTTCTCAAAAGAATAGCCTTACACACTAATCAAAATGACGTTTTCTTGATTCAAAGACAACTACCTAAAATATTCGTTCATTTCACACCGCAATAATCTATTATTATACGTATCTAATGTACACTTTTGATAAAATCAAGTACATGTATTTGCCTCTTGTTTCCCTATCATTTAGTCAAACACTAACGAATGAGTCCTAGTTGTTGAATTTCAGCGTTAGAACTAATATGGGCCAGCTTTATTTGAGCCGGAACCCCACAAAACCAAGTAAGTGGCATGTGCGCCCAGCGAAAACTCAAATCAGCTTTGGCATCTGCCCAGACTGATCAGAGTCTTCGTTGTCTGCATGGAGCTTGCTTAGCTCCTTAGCTAGCCTTTAAGAGCCCAGCGAAGACTCTGCTCAGGCTGGGCGGATGCCCAAACTGATCAGAATCTTCAATTAGCGCACATGCTACTTTGTTTGTTTCCTCCTGTCGCGGCTTATTTCTGAATGGTGGTGTCCGCGATCGGACGGTGCTGCCTGTGAATAATTTGAAAGGTCCCTCAGGCCTTTTCCACAGAGTTCAAGCTACACTGAAGCATTTTCGCTCCAGTGCAGACTACTCACATATTTTTCTGCTGCTGATCATTATTTGTGCTTCCAAAATTTTTAAACCCGTGTGTTGCAAGGATAGTTCATTATTCCCAACTTACAAATTAACTGTTCGCTCGCATAGAGGTCACATGGACACTAACGATGTTTGCATAGCTGCCATGATCGGTCATATGAAATACCGGAAAACTGAGCCACGAGTTAAAACAATGTATTGAAAGGTACATATAATTGAAAACAATGTATTGAAAGGTACATATAATTGAATAAATTGCAGTTGTTTCGTCTTTTCAACAGTATTTCAACCATGGAAGGTTGACAATGAAGGTTGTGTGTAGTGGAGACCCGTTTACGATTGAAAAGATAGCAGACTTCACTTGACCAGGCCAGCACTTTAACCCACTCAGTCACTGGGACTCCAAATATCACAAGGTAAGCATTAGGAAAAAGTTCACGGTAATCGGTTGTTTAAAAATTGTAGACATCTGAATTAAGTGAATACCACACTCTATGCAAGCTACACGGTCGTATCATGTACAAAAAGGACCAAAATTACCGCTGTCTGTCAACGTAGATTTTTTTATACATACACTGATAATACCTATTGATTTTGTATGTTGATTATAACCTATGCACACATAAATGTGCAGGAATCGATAGTGTTGAGCTTTTGCTATCCCACATGCGTGTCACTCGCATACGATATGGGGGTGGTCTCTATTCTTTCAAGAAAAATGACCGGGGGTCAATATTGTATAGGTATTTTCGAGGGTGGTCAATTTTTATAACGGGAGTCAGTTTTCTTTAGAAGAGGGGTCACTTTTTCTATAGAATAATGATCGGGGCGGGATAAGGTCGTTATACTACGGGTCACTACTTCGCTCCACCGGCCGTGGCTCGAACCCACAGCAGTGAGAAACCTAATGTTTAAGAGTCAGTGCTCTTATCCACTAGCTCACGGAAGCTCGTCTCTATTCAGAATACTAACAAAATACCCTATAAGTTATCAACAAAGACGACCAATGGTGCTGTAGCTCACCTGATACCTTACTGTCAACAGGCACAAATTGCCATTTCCCTCATTTGTTACAAATTTCAAACCGGTGGAGGAGTGCATGTTTTATATTTGAAATTTCAGTGACTGCTACAAAGTTCAAGAACGACCATGGCCTTTGCTGGCCTTATGGCTTTATGTATTCATTTAGATAAGTTTAATTAACAATTATCATATCTGGGCTTAAACCGTTTCCATGAAATCCAATGTTTAAGCATTTTTCAAAATCAAAACGTAAGGAATCAAAGTTGACCTCACCATGAAATAGGTCAAGATCATTAACCTTTTGGTTCTGGGGAATAAAAATCTTAAAAAGTTCCTTCAAGAGCAGAGAATACATACAGAAATAGGAGCATGGGCCAGACTACGTAGTTTCGGCTAATAAAGCCTCGTCAGTGACCCTGACAATATCTGGTACGAAACCAGAAAAAAAATCATACAGTAATTTTTTAATTTTAATTGGGCAGTGGATTCAAAGATTAATTAGTTTCAAAAGGATCCAAAAAATATAAGGGACGATGATCTAGAATATTAGTCTAAATAGATCTCAAATTTTTGGTTTTCTCAGAATCTATCCCCCGATATCAAAGGATGTAAATGAAATATATTCTGCACTCATGCCGTGTACATGCTCTTAGAGAATTGACCCCGACCGACCCGACTTACTGCTATATAAACTAGGGTTACTCGGGGTATCGATTTCACATATGTTTCTAATGAAACTGGTCGTATAATCCTCCGGTATACCAATAAATGATACAGAATTATGCAAATTCGCAGCAGTGCCCCAGGTGGTGAAGATTACGCTGTAAACCGATTTTCTCTAGTTAAAAGTAAAACATAAATATCCCGCATCCTAATCTTGATATAAACTAGAAAATCGAAATCCTCGTTAAAAGTTATGTTGTTTAGGCGTTTTGAACGGATTTCTAAGTTAAAATTTAAGCGTTTTGTAATATAACAATTTTGTAATGGCACGGGAACCAGCGAAACAGTATTCCCTATTTTACAGTCTTTATAAAAAAATAGTTCCAGTTGTATTGCAAACTTATTTTCGTGTGATACTTCAAAATATGTCTTTAAACACACTGACTGTATTTAGAATAAAAGTAGACAAACTTTTATCATTGGATATGCAATTTTCTAGAGTATTTTATGAGAGCGTTATTTAATCGGCGCACTAATACCGTGAATCAGGTTTCAGCAGCACCGCTGATAAAAATACTATATGCTGGAATTACCTGTATTAATAACCGAGAACCAGAGCTATTGGCAAAAGTAGTTCACAGAGCATCCTGCAGTGTCCAGATAATTAGGGGATGGCGAAAACATCTGGTCTGATTATCAGTAAGGCATAAATTTTAGGTTATTTTTCTCTAAGAGGATGTACACATCATGTATGGATAATGTACGGGGAGACATTTTACGGCCTCCACAGGGCACAACACCAGCAGCAGTGAGGTAAAATTAAAATCTTAAAACGTTCCTTCAAGAGCAGAGAATACATACAGAAATAGGAGCATGGCCCAGACTACGTAGTTTCGGCTAATAAAGCCTCGTCAGTGACCCTGACAATATCTGGTATGAAACCAGAAAAAAGCATACTGTAATTTCTTAATTTTAATTGGGCAGTGGCTTCAAAGACTGATTATTTTCAAAAGGTTCCAAATAATATAAAAGACGATGATCTAGAATAATAGTCTAAATCGATCTCAACTTTTTGGTTTTCTCAGAATCTATCCCCCGATATCAAAGATGTTTTTAAAGGAATTTTACCATACATTGGCGAGGCGGCCATCTTGGTGTGACCAAGACCATCTTCATAAACGTTTGTCCCTATGACTATCGGTCCAGTGGCTTCAGCGGGGAAGATATTTGAAAATCTCGATGACGGACAGAACGACAAAATTACATTGGCCGTCAGTGAAAATGTTTACTGGCAAAAGAATCTCAATAACATTGAACAAATGTTAAAGGAGATCTTGACCTTTAGCAACATAATATTTTCTTCAGAACATTTAGTTGACCAAATATACCAAATATTATACCTTAGACTTATATATTTTCTAAGAAATCCACTGTTTAAGCATTTTTCCACATAAAAGCATAACATTCCTAAGTTGATCTTGCCATAAATTAGGTCAAGGTCAATGCTTATATAAAATATAAAGGGGCTTGAGTCTCCAGTGCTAAACAACAAGCCACAAGGTCATTGGGCATTTGGTTCTTAAGAAGATTTTTGAAAGGTTTTACTACTATATATGGGCCATCTTGATCATGTGACCAAGACCATGTGAACAAACTTTGGTTCTTATTACCCAGTAAAGCTCCATGTCACATATTGCTCCAATCGATTCAGTGGCTTCAGAGGAGAAGATGTTTGAAAAAGTCGACGGATGACAGAATCTCAATGACCTTGAACAAAGGTCAAAGAATGACCTTGACCTTTAGCAACATAATATCTTCATTTGCTCGATTAGTTAACCATACATACCAATTATTATCTTTTAGACTTAAATAGTTTCTGAGAAGTCCACTGTTTAAGCAGTTTCCCATATAAAAGCATAATACACCAAAATTGTCCTTGCAATAAATAAGGTCAAGGTCAGTGCATGGTAATAGATTGTATAATCTATGATGGACCCGAGTCCCAAATGCTACATACCAATCCACGATTGAACTGGGCATTTGATTCTGAAGAAGATTTTTTTTAAGGGTTTTAACAAAATATTGGGCGCGGTGGCCATCTTGGTCATGGGATCAAGACCATTTGAACAAACTTTGGTTTCCGTGACCCAGTGAAGCTCCATGTGAAATATGGCTCCAATCGATTCAGCGGCTTCAGAGGAAAAGGTGTTTGGAAATGTTGACCGGCGACAATATCTCAGTAACCTTGAACAAAGAGCAAAGAATGATCTTCATTTGCTCATTTAGTTACCCATATATACCAAATATTAAACCTTAGACTTATAAAGTTTCTGAGAAATCCGCTGTTTAAGCATTTGCCCATATCAAATCATAACGCATCAAAACTGACCCTGCCATAAAAAAGGTCAAGATCAACGCACGATCATGATTTGAATAAAATATAATGGGCCCAAGTCTCAAATGCTACATACCATGCAACAAGGTCATTGGGCATTTGGTTCTGGAGAAGAAGGGTTTTGAGCTGTTTTACCATATATGGGCGTAGCGGCCAGCATGGTCATCTGACCAACACCATCTGAACAAACTTTTGTACTTTTGACCCAGTAAGCTCCCCATGAAATATGGCTTGAATCGACTCAGTGGCCTTAGAGGTGAAGATGTTTGAAAATGTTGACAGGCTACAGAATCGCATTAGCATTGACGAAAGGTCGAAAACTGACCTTGACCTTTAGAAACATAATATCTTCATTTGCTCATTAAGCTAACCGTATAGACCAAATATTAAACCTTAGACTTATATAGTTTCTAAGAAATCCGCTGTTTACGCATTTTTCCAAACAAAATCATAATGTACCAAAGTTGACCTTGTCATATATTAGGTCAAATTCATGCACGGTCATGATTTGTACAAATTATGATGATCAAGTCCCTAATGCCACATACCAAGCCACAAGGACATTGTGCCTTTGTTTCTGGAGAAGAAGATTCTTGAAGGATATTTACCATATATGGGCATGGCGCCATCTTGGTCATGTGACCTATACCATTTGAACAAATGTTTGTTCCTTTGACCCAGTGAAACTCCATATGATAATGGTGATCATACTGCATTGATATAATATTATTAACTGTTTATGTATAAAAAAGCTACGTTGACGATTATCAGTGATTTTGACTCTTTTGGTACATGCAACGTGTAGTTTGCATTTACGTTACGTACAGATAATAATTTCACACTAGTTGGAATGATTCGCAGGCAGCACCACCTGATCGCGGGCATCACCATTCACAGACAAGATCTTCGCAAACGGCACATAATACGCCCGTTTTAGTGTCAAGAAGGAGTTAGAGAATGAGCAAAATTGTTGGCAAATGGGAGGGCAGGCAGAAGAACAAGGGCAACACCTCTTTAATTAATGCCTGCAGCATTATTAAAAAAATTTAACACAACAAATACAATTTATAGTATACAAAAAATCAGCTTCTAAGGTGAAGCGGCTCAGACGTGGAGACATGCAAAAGTCAAACAAGGGGAATATTTCATAAACTATATAAACTAGAGTTACCGTTCTTGGTCTTAATACATTCTCTTGACAATACACGTCACCATTAAGTTGCGTTAAAATATTTTAAACGGTTTAGGAGTAACAAAGAAAAAAAAAGGATATTTAGGCAAGGACAGGTGATTAAGGAATAAAGTCAGCCAGAGTTGTGGTTCTTGCTAAGGATATATTGTCCATTATTTTACACATTTCTACAAGGTTTCATTGAAATATTTCAAAGGTTAAGGAGTTATGGGGTGAATGAGAATAGCCTCAAAATACTTATGAAAGGGAAATTACCCTAAAATTAAATAAGGGGGAGCAAACATACTTATATGTGACACATCGTCTTGTGATCATGCACATTGCTATAAAGTTTCATCAAGATATTCCAAAAGTATCCAAGTTATGGCATGCACAAGGTAAGTAAACAAAACATTGCCTGAAAAATCTAACCGAAGGGACGTGTTACGCAGAAGGTTTTACACACGGTCGACACGGGTGTAGAGCCTTATGCGTCGCCAGGACGGCGGAGGGTGATTTCCGGTTAAAGGGTTATCTACCAGTGTATTACACTAACAAGGAAACTCTAACAACGTTAGAATTTTTTGAAGTTTATATATTATGTAAATTCTATATACAACAATACAATTTACAATTGTCACAATTACAATAATATACAACACATATCAGTTCATGTCGCTGGCCCAAGTAAGGTGTTTGTTTCAAATCTGCAATTGATTTGCGTACAATACGCAAATAGATTACCGTCTGACGTCAACACCGTACTCGGCTCAGCGCCATGAACTAAAGGAAAAAACAAAGAACAAAAAAACGTTAGTTTGAGCTCATACGAAAAAAACAAGGCCTTATGTTGGTAGACTTCACTTTGTCGTTCCTTGGATCATATCATGGGCCAGTCCATATAACACGAGGAACACCAACTTATATTAATACGCGCACGCTTATATACTGGTCGCTCCCTGGATCGTACCAGGGACCAGTCTATATATAATAAGACACTTTAGTGGACGAACACTGTCCCACTTTCACCTCGCAGTAATAACATGGACTTCGCCTACATTTTGTGCTTCCCGCCTCTGCTTAGGAAACATGCACAAACGGCGTTGTAACTGCCTCTACCTGGGTTGGTATTAACGTGGAGATTGGTATAGGATGTCCAGGTGAGACGTGGCTCTAAGCCCTAACAGCTGACTGCCGGACTTGATGTGCCTAAAATAACGAACTTACACTTAATACATTGTAACTACATAATAACAATACGTAAGACTTGGGCCTGTCTTAGAAATACCGTACAACGCCCTCGGCGAATGCCGAGCATAACGTGCACACGCCAGTCGTGTCACTAGACACAACTCGCGATCACGATGTAAAGCCAAAACTGTGCTTACCACTTCCGCCAGTGAAGAAACGTAGATCCTACCACGCATGCGCGTCGAAGGATCTGACGCCAAACATTGTCAAGAAGTATACTGACGCCAACAGGTATTACCATGACATATCCCACATAAAACATGAATGAATCTAAACAATGACCTATTAACATTTAATTGATTGACCAAAATCTAACTCGCATATCTTTAAACTAAGCGTATTACCAGTTGCCATATAATATAATAACTGAATAAGCGTTTCTAACACATTTGGGATCATAACGTTTGATCTGACATCATGACATCAATGATGTTATACCATATGACGCCGTCTAGTGAAGGCAAATCAAACGCATGATGACCAAATGTTACCATTATAACGTATGGAAAAACCCTTAATGCGGTGCATGCAAGGACGTCACTTGACGTCGCGAGTATGTAAATTAGTTCCATTACAAATCAATCTACTTCTATAGACCACGTATACGTGAAACTAATATAAAAAGTGCTGACGTCGCAATAACATGATGCAACTGACGTCACATGAATAACATGAATGCAATTGACGTCACTGGACGTCAAATAGACGCACACCAGTGAGATTAATATAAAAAGTGCTGACGTCACAATAACATGAATGTAACTGACGTCACATGAATAACATGAATGCAATTGACGTCACTGGACGTCAAATAGACGCACAACATTGCAACCAACATCAGTGATATAATATATTTCCGTAATTTACAAAACTTCCCAATATACAAATACAATGCGCAGCCTGGTCATTATCTACAAAATCTGTCGACACATGCGCAGCATGATCACTATCAACAAAAACAGTCGACATATGCGCAGCATACCATATCAATCAGAAGTTTTCATTCTTAGCCAAACTATTCTGAATAAATATAATAAAATCTTACCCTTCAGATCTTAACACAGAAACTAGGCACACGACAATATAACGTCCTCAGTATAAGAATTAAACAGCCACGTCTAATTTTTCATTAAAGAATAGGAGTATAAATACTATGCATCTCACTTTTAAATCAAGAGACTCGTGCAGGTACTCCCCTAAAAACCATGCAATACGCTGTCCACAAGAGGTATTCACAAACAACCCATGCATAACGTAGCCACAATTTCCGTAAATGTTTTATTACCACAGTTGCCCTACAAACTGTAGCCCTACTGATTGAAAGGATTAAAATAATTTCGACGACATAGTCGACGATCGGATCCATTTCGTAACATAGGTTTCCCCTTAGGGAGAAAAAAACATAACAAAGTTTCTTTTCTGAAATAGTACAAAATGCGATCGAATCGTAGGCTATGTCAAAACTGGAAAACTAGCTAAATACACAACAACGGTGCGATGCATAACGTGGCCAAACTATCTACTAAGGTAGTCCGCCCCCAAATTATCTTGGCCACGGATTTACCTAATCCCAAAGTCAATCAATTCTCTGTGCCGTACCTGTCGTGCCTCAAATGGAATGGGGAAGTATGGGTAAGTCTGATCGAACACTAGGTGGAAAAAGCCACCTTTAAGTGTATCAGACGTAAAATTAACGTTGTCTTTGACATTACACCTACTTCGCACGACAGATCCCACAGGATCCGTTGCCTCTGCCTCTAACCTACTATCGCCACCATGTTTTTCCATATTCGTTTTCTGAGTCGACGTTACGTCGTCGGGCTTTACGTTTTCACGTATGAAGTCATATTGGGATACGTCCTCTGACGTACAAATGTTAACTCTTTGGACATTCGGATCACTGTGATCCTCTGATCTAACATTGTCACGTGCATTAACAACTGCAGACGACACGTTCTTTTGACGTTGAACGTACTGCTTAATCATGTTAGCAGGATAAGTATTCACGACGCCCTTGACGTTAATCTTGTAGTTCATTGCATTGACTACTTCGACAACTTCATATGGCCCGTTCCATTGAAGTAACAATTTATTGCACTCATTCGGGAGTAGCAAAAGTACTTTGTCTCCGACGTCAAACTTACGCGACCTCGCGAGTTTATCATAATAAGCATTCTGCTTTACGTCCATTTTCCGGACAATATCCTGTGCTTACTTACACGTTCTTTCTAAACGTTCTTTTAGATCAATAACGTACTGATACGTCAATAACGCACGTTGGTCAGTTTCCTCTACAGACCACAGTTCCTTTAATATTTGCATAGGACCCCTAACATTACGTCCATACAACAGTTCAAACGGGGAAAAACCTAATGACTCTTGCGGAACTTCCCTTACTGCGAATAATAATGCTGGGAGATACCTGTCCCAGTCATTCGGACGTTCTACGCACATTTCACGTAATATCTGCTTCAATGTATCATGGAATTTCACCACGGGTCCTTTACCAGTAGATTGATAAGGAATAGTTGTCAGATCTTGAAGCGACAACAACCTACTAACCTCTCTCATGACGTCAATCGTGATCTTACTATCATGCTCGATTAGCATTTCACTCGGTATTCCTAATCTACTGAACATCTCAACTAACGCTTCGGCTACGCGTTCCGTCTCAATGCCGGGTAACGCTACCGCCTCGGGATATCTCGTCGCATAGTCTATCATTGTTAAAATATAGCGGGATTTTCTGTCCGAACGAGGTTCTATCGGTCCGACTATATCAACAGCGACTCGTTTAAATGGTGTGTCAATCTGTGGCAACTTTCCTAACGGTACCTTAGTGACACGACCTTTTCGAATAGTCCTTTGACATATGTCACAAGATTTACAAAACCTTGCCACATCACCACAAACTCCAGGCCAAAAGAACTCAGTTAACACTCTATCCATAGTTTTCTTTATGCCCAAATGACCTGACATCAAGGTTTCGTGCGCCAATCTTAACACCTTTTCACGAAAACCTTCAGAGATAATAAGTTGCAAAGTGACCTTGTTTCCCTTAGTAAACTGCCTATACAATAAATGTTTCTTTCGGATAAACTTAGTTTCACCCCGGTTCAATCCACGACTAATAGTCACATTCCCAGATTCCACTCTTTGCCTTATGCCATTCAATTTCGGGTCAACAACTTGGGCCTGCCTCAACGCCTCCTTATCACTAGCAATAATTTGATCAGGAACTTCAAGTTTCTTATAGACCTCTTCACCTTGCTTAGCTTGTGACCTAGTCACTGCCGCCATTGCAAAATGGGACATATCGGGAAGTTTTGACCCGTCAATATTTCCAATAACCAGGTCATTCAATGTATCTTCCATGCACAATGCCTCAGTTTTTCCTGTGAAAAATGGACAATCTATGTCAACCATTGCTAAGGGATACCTTTGGGTAGATTCATCAATCAAAGTTACATCAGATTCTCTACCAAGTAACTGATCATTAGAAACCAAGTTTCTACGAACGACACACCCAGTACAACATGTGTCCCTTAAAACTACAACAGTCTTACCATTAACCGTACCCTGCGCTGTTGGTAATCGCGACCTTAATAAGTAACAGACACCTTCCCTATCCACGTTATCATTGATTAGTGGACTTTCTTCCTTACTCTTATAGAGACCTTCAATTTCATGAGACCTATTCATTGTAGTTTTACAAAAGCTCATTTGATGTCCGCCACCCCGACCACGTCCGCGGGAATAACCCCGACCACGGCCACGATCTGAATTACTACCCTTCGTCTGCACAGTATCGCTCTTACTCTGTTATCTTTGTGTCTCATCTTTCGGTGCATAGCTACTCCCCTTATTTCCGCTTTATCCGCTTGCACTTGCACCTACTTCCGCACTATATGCTTGCTTCCTATCGGGATTCTTAAAAGATTTATATGTTAAATGTCCCTTACCACAAATACTACATTTTATCTCTGGCTTCGCACTCGGCTTATTATCAGATCTACTCTGAGTTACGCCCTTACTATCACGCTGCCCCTTATTAACACAAGCGTAGACACCGCCACGTGCTTCTGCAAATAAATCTGCTTCCCTAGCCATCTCACCTAGATTCGTGAATGTTTTCGGTTTCAAATGAACATATAGTTCTTTACTACAGGATTCTAAAAACTGATCTCTAGCGAAAAAATCGCAAACAGCTTCGTAAGACTGGTCTACTTTCGCCATTTTCAACCATTTATTAAGATATGACCTACGTCTACTACTCAACTGAATAAACGTTTCGGACTTTTCAGGCCTATCATAGCGAAATTTCTTCCTAAAACCGCGTTCAGTCATATCGAAATTCTTTAACAACGCATCTTTCAACTTTTCATAATCCGCTGCATCATCTACTGACAATCTATCGTAAACATCAGGCGCGCGACCTTTAAGTAATGCGCTTAAATATGCAGCCCAAACGTTTTTATCCCATTTATTCGCCGTCGCGTATTTCTTAAACCTTGATAAGTAACTATCCATTTTGTCCTTGCTTTCATCAAAATACGGTAACTTCGGATCTCGCGCATGCGCTAACTTTTCAGACTTCTGTTTTTCTAATTCAACTCTAAACGTTACCTTCTGCAACTCTATCTGATTCTTTAACTCACGTTGCTGCAATTCAAAACTATACTTCAACTTTTCTAACTCAACTTCGCTCGACAACTTTGCTTCCTTATCGCTTTCGACTTGAGACAACCTAGCTTCCCTATCTTTCTCGGCTTGCCGCTCTATACTTTCAATCCGCGCCATCTCGATTTCCCTATCCGCCGCAATCTTAGATTCTTCCGTCGCCCTATCCGTCGCAATCTTAGCTTCTTCCGTCGCGATCCTAGTCAATTCAATTTCCCTATCTTTTTCGGCCTGCGCGATCCTAGCTAACTCAATTTCCCTGTCTTTATCGGCCTGCGCAATCTTTTCTTTATCAAGTTCCCTTACCGCGTGCCTGTCTGCCCTCTCAGTCTCTTGCTGTTGCTTTACAAAATCCTGCAATACCTGCCCCTCATAACCTAACTCCTTTCCCGTCTTAACTAACTGATCCATGCCGCTTAACGTAATGCTCACGTTAACTTAACTGAAACCGACGTTCACTTATAGTCACACACGTTAACTAAAACGTTAACAATAATAATAACAAACTAATCCAACTAAAACGTTGAATAATTAGTATACTCGCGATCTGGACGTAGCTATTAAAGTAACGTTCATCACAGACCGGAAATGACGTCATAAACTGACGTTGACTTTACCGAGAACCTCTTTTCACTATCATATGACACAATTAGATGACGTAAATAACCCACATTACAATTACGCCCAACTTGATCTAGCGTATCGGATATACAAACGTAACATATGTAACGCAACGTATTAACACTGACACGACAACTGTACGTCCTACATTACAAAACCTTATAAGATACCTACGGTAAATCAAACTTAAGATTCCGCTAGTAGGTTTAATTAATTGTAACGATATTATATTACGTTACGAGTAACCTACGTTACTAAATCAGGACATAAAATGGACCTCAGTAACGGTTACGACACAACGTACAAACGTTTAAATTAATAAACTAACAGATTGTCATGCAACACCAGTGCCAAGGTACTCAAATGGACCTTAAAACTAAATATGTATCATCCGTGCCAAGACAATTCAGGTCTATATACCTCAGTTTCCCCACTCAGATATGCAACCTGTTACATTCTATCATAAATTAATGCATGGGCTATCGCACTTCATCACTCGGGGAATAAGGATAGTTGACCTTAATTGAGTGTAGGTTACATTTACAAAGAATTTAGTGGCAAAATTGCTCTCCAAAAATTCACATCAATGCAAACAGCCTTACGTCACCTTAGAAAAGAACAAGCAGAAAGTCAAATAAAAAAAATGTCTGACAAAATTGTGCCTAGATTCTATATATATTGTCAATGTCTTACACTGGCAGATATTAACCGGAAACCAAATCCCACTTCTGACACCATGTTACGCAGAAGGTTTTACACACGGTCGACACGGGTGTAGAGCCTTATGCGTCGCCAGGACGGCGGAGGGTGATTTCCGGTTAAAGGGTTATCTACCAGTGTATTACACTAACAAGGAAACTCTAACAACGTTAGAATTTTTTGAAGTTTATATATAACGTAAATTCTATATACAACAATACAATTTACAATTGTCACAATTACAATAATATTCAACACATATCAGTTCATGTCGCTGGCCCAAGTAAGGTGTTTGTTTCAAATCTGCAATCGATTTGCGTACAATACGCAAATAGATTACCGTCTGACGTCAACACCGTACTCGGCTCAGCGCCATGAACTAAAGGAAAACACAAAAAAAAACGTTAGTTTGAGCTCATACGAAAAAAACAAGGCCTTATGTTGGTAGACTTCAATTTGTCGTTCCTTGGATCATATCATGGGCCAGTCCATATAACATGAGGAACACCAACTTATATTAATGCGCGCACGCTTATATACTGGTCGCTCCCTGGATCGTACCAGGGACCAGTCTATATATAATAAGACACTTTAGTGGACGAACACTGTCCCACTTTCACCTCGCAGTAATAACATGGACTTCGCCTACATTTTGTGCTTCCCGCCTCTGCTTAGGAAACATGCACAAACGGCGTTGTAACTGCCTCTACCCGGGTTGGTATTAACCTGGAGATTGGTATAGGATCTCCAGGTGAGACGTGGCTCTAAGCCCTAACAGCTGACTGCCGGACTTGATGTGCCTAAAAATAACGAACTTACACTTAATACATTGTAACTACATAATAACAATACGTAAGACTTGGGCCTGTCTTGGAAATACCGTACAACGCCCTCGGCGAATGCCGAGCATAACGTGCACACGCCAGTCGTGTCACTAGACACAACTCGCGATCACGATGTAAAGCCAAAACTGTGCTTACCACTTCCGCCAGTGAAGAAACGTAGATCCTACCACGCATGCGCGTCAAAGGATCTGACGCCAAACATTGTCAAGAAGTATACTGACGCCAACAGGTATTACCATGACATATCCCACATAAAACATGAATGAATCTAAACAATGACCTATTTACATTAAATTGATTGACCAAAATCTAACTCGCATATCTTTAAACTAAGCGTATTACCAGTTGCCAAATAATATAATAACTGAATAAGCGTTTCTAACACATTTGGGATCATAACGTTTGATCTGACATCATGACATCAATGATGTTATACCAAATGACGCCGTCTAGTGAAGGCAAATCAAACGTATGATGACCAAATGTTACCATTATAACGTATGGAAAAAACCCTTAATGCGGTGCATGCAATGACGTCACTTGACGTCGCGAATATGTAAATTAGTTCCATTACAAATCAATCTACTTCTATAGACCACGTATACGTGAAACTAATATAAAAAGTGCTGACGTCGCAATAACATGATGCAACTGACGTCACATGAATAACATGAATGCAACTGACATCACATGAATAACATGAATGCAATTGACGTCACTGGACGTCAAATAGACGCACACCAGTGAAAACTAATATAAAAAGTGCTGACGTCGCAATAACATGAATGCAACTGACGTCACATGAATAACATGAATGCAATTGACGTCACTGGACGTCAAATAGACGCACACCATTGCAACCAACATCAGTGATATAAACTATTTCCGTTTTTTACAAAACTTTCCAATATACAAATACAATGCGCAGCCTGGTCATTATCTACAAAATCTGTCGACACATGCGCAGCATGATCACTATCAACAAAAACAGTCGACATATGCGCAGCATACCATATCAATCAGAAGTCACATTTTTCATTCTTAGCCAAACTATTCTGAATAAATATAATAAAATCTTACCCTTCAGGTCTTAACACAGAAACTAGGCACACGACAATATAACGTCCTCAGTATAAGAATTAAACAGCCACGTCTAATTTTTCATTAAAGAATAGGAGTATAAATACTATGCGTCTCACTTTTAAATCAAGAGACTCGTGCAGGTATTCACCTTAAAATCATGCAATACGCTGTCCACAAGAGGTATTCACAAACAACCCATGCATAACGTAGCCACAATTTCCGTAAATGTTTTATTACCACAGTTGCCCTAAAAACTGTAGCCCTACTGATTGAAAGGATTAAAATAATTTCGACGACATAGTCGACGATCGGATCCATTTCGTAACAGGACGTTACTTTAAAACAAAGCAAGAAAGAGCAACCATTTTTGTAGGCGATCCATTGTTGGGACTTCATACACATTGCTATGAAGTTTCATCATGATATCCCAAATGGGGTAGGTGGAGCTCTTAGCCTTGGCAGGCAGTCCACCTAGGAGTTCATTGCTAGGTCTCTAAACAAAAACTATGAACAAAACCTGTGAACACAGCACCATTGGGTGGAAGTCTTCCTAGAAGAAGTCAACGGCCAGAGTGGAACTCAAATCTAAATCAAGTGTTAGCAGCCAGACCCAAGCGAGCCCTACTCAGCTTGGTGGAACAGCTAGATTAAGGGGGTCACTGATAGGTAGGGACTGACCCGATCACTTTGACTCCTTGAGTCTGGTTGTCTATATAACAGGCAGTGGACAAATCAGTGACTTGATGGGAGGAAATAAGACGATCCCACCTCCATGAGTCTCCCAACCCTATGGGTCAACAAGGGGTGGTGTAAACACAACATCACTGGGCGGAAGTCTTCCTAGGAGAAATCAACGGCCAGGGCGGAAGAACATTTTTAGTCAACGGCCATGTGTTCATTACCAAGGCGAGCCATACAATAATCATGGATTCCGGCTGTGGTCAACATATATAGCCTGAAGAGGGATGGGCTCCGTCAGGCTGAATCCTGCCTTTGAAACACTATGGTAGACAATCTAAATAAGGCCTTAATACCGGATCGGTCGCAGCCCGGGTTAACAATGACCGCGCCTACTGTTGGACACCGGGACGTAGATGACAAGTATGCAACTGGTGAAACAAAGATCAAGAAAATCAGAGGTAGGGAGAACATCTCAATTGGCGCCTGGAACGTGAGGACTCTGAGTCCAGCTTGGAAGCTTGAAGAGCTGACTCATGCAATGGACAGGTATCACTGGAACATACATGTACTGGGGCTCTGTGAGATGCGCTGGAAAAACTTTGGTGAGATGCCAACAGACAGACAAAAGGATTATTTCAGTGGAGAAGAGGACAAACATGAGTATGGGGTTGGATTTCTTGTGCATAAGGACATGGTGAGTGCTGTCTTGGGATGCCGACCAGTCTCCAGCAGACTGATTTCAATTCGCCTGAGAGCAGCACCTTTCAACATCACCATCATACAGGTTTATGCACCAACATCTGGACATGACGACAATGAGGTAGAACACTTCTACCAGCAACTCCAGGCAATCATAGACCAAACACCCAAGAAGGACATTCTGGTTGTACAAGGGGATTGGAATGCTAAGGTTGGAAAGGATGCACAGGCAGACTGGGAAAACGTTTGTGGACCCTACTGCAATGACGAGACAAATGAGAGAGGTCTCAGACTTCTAGTTTGCAACCTGTAACAGCCTAGTACTGACAAACACCCTTGGCCCTCACAAACCATCAAGAAGATGGACATGGCACAGCCCAGATGGGAAACACAACAATCAGCTTGATCACATCTTGGTGAGTAAGCGCTTCCAATCAGGAGTCAACATCCATAGGACAAGGAGTTTTCGTAGAGCAGACATAGGAAGTGACCATGACCTGGTCATGATGACCTTCGGAGTTCGTCTGAAGAAGGCTAGGAAGTCAACCCAGCCAAGATTAAAGTTTGATCTTGAGAAGCTAAGGGACCCAGAGGTGGCATGTACTTTTCGAGCAACAATAGGTGGAAAATTTGCACCACTCATTGGTCTGAGGGATGATGACATGGACATAGATACCATGATTACCACCTACAATACAGTAGTGACTGGTGCAGCCAGTGAGATACTTGGGAAGGAAAGTCGCAGGAAAAAGCCATGGGTCACTAGAGATGTTCTCGACCCCTGTGATGAGAGGAGAAATTAGAAGAAGAAGAGGTATGAAGCCGGAGGAGCAGAAGAATACAGGGAAGCAAACAAGAGGATTCAGAAGGCAGTGAAGAAAGCAAAGGAGGACTGGATAGCTAGTCAATGCGAGGAGATCGAAACTTGCCTGAACAAAAACAACAGCAAGAAAGCATACCAGCTGGTGAAGGATCTAACTTCAGAGAAAAAGGGTAGATCCACAGCTATCCAGGACAGGTCTGGGAAATGCCTTACAGAAGAACAAGAGATTCTCAGCAGATGGACAGAATATTGTTCACAATTATACAACCATGAGACTGATGGTGTCAATGCGGTTTTGGACTGCAATCAGCCCCCAGAAGAAGATCAACAACCGTTCCTTCGTGAGGAAGTTGAGATTGCAGTAGCAGCACTGAAGAAGGGAAAATCTGCCGGAGTTGATAATATACCAGCAGAACTTGTTCAAGCTGGAGGGGAGACCATGATTGGTGTTTTAACAGATATCTGTAACAGGTTCTGGAAAACAAAAGAATGGCCTACCCCATGGACTCAGTCGATGATTATTACGCTCCCTAAAATGCAACCTACAGCTCTGCCAGAACTACAGACCCATCAGCCTCATCAGTCATTCAAGCAAAGTCATGCTGAAAGTCATCTTGAACAGGCTTAAACCATAAGCTGAAGAGATAATCGCTGAGGAACAGGCTGGGTTCCGAGCAGGTAGGAGCACCACAGAACAGATCTTCAACCTTAGAATCCTGTGTGAAAAGTATCTCCAACATCAGCAGAATCTGTACCATGTCTTCATTGATTTCAAAAAAGCCTTTGACAGGGTATGGCATGCAGCCTTATAGGCAACCATGAGGAAGTACAATATCAGTGCAAACCTAGTCCGCACCATTGAGCAGCTATACGACAAGGCTACAAGTGCAGTGCTAATAAATGGCAGCACAGGAGAATGGTTCAGAACAACAGTTGGAGTAAGACAAGGATGTCTTCTGTCACCCACCCTCTTCAACATTTTTCTCGAACGGATCATGTCTGATGCTCTGGAAGAACATGACGGAAAGGTTAGCATAGGCGGCAGAAATATTACCAATCTGCGGTTTGCCGATGACATAGACGCTCTAGCTGAGGAAGAGCAGGAACTAGAAGCTCTAGCTGAAAGTCTCGACCAAACCCGCACAAGGTATAAGATGGAGATTAGTGCTGAGAAGACCAAACTGATGACAAACAGCGCAGTTGGCATCCAGAGGGAGATCAAGGTAAAAGGGCAGACACTGGGTACTGTAAGCAGCTTCAAATACCTTGGAGCAGTTGTATCAGATGATGGCTCAAAACTCAAGGATTGCACAAGCCACTTCAGCTCTTGCCAAGCTTAAACCCATTTGGAGAGATAACAACATATCTCTTGGATCAAAGGTGAAACTTATGCGCTCCCTTGTCATTTCGATATTTCTGTATGCCTGTGAACCGTGGACCTTGACAGCAGAGTTAGAGAAAAGAACACAGGCCTTTGCGATGAGATGCTACCGAAGGTTACTGAACATTTCGTACAAGGACCATATAACCAATGAGGAGGTTCGCAGGAAGATCCAAGCAGCCATTGGAGAATATGATGAACTCCCGACACTGGTCAAGAAACGGAAACTAAGGTGGTTTGGCCAGGTTTCAAGGTCTTCTGGTTTAGCAAAGACAATTCTTCAGGGCACAGTGAAAGGAAAAAGAAGAAGAGGTAGACAGAAGAAGAAGTGGGAAGACAATATCAAGGAGTGGACAGGAATGGATTTTACCAGCTCAACTAGGGCAGCTGAAGACATGACAAGGTGGAAAGGGATTGTTTTGAAGTCATCTGTGGTGCCCCAACGACCTAGTAAGGTTATGGGATAGAATAGAATAGAATCCCAAATGGTTATCTACTTATGGCGCGCACAAGACTAGTCGGGGAAAATAATCAAAGGAGCATAACTTGGAAACTTTGAAAGAGGGAGCAACCATTCTTCTACGCCACACATTGCCCCGATCTAATAAATATTCCTACAAAATTTCATGAAGATATTCCAAACGGTTACAAGAATGTTGAGGGACAGACGGACATCGCCATGCCATAACACATCCGTTTTTGTTTTTCAAAACGCGCGTATAAAAAGTGAGGAGCTCAAATAGCTTAGTAGGCTGAGCGCTGGCCTGCTGTTCTAGCGGGCCTGGCTTCCATATTCGTTGTGAGCGGAAATCTCTCCAACCATGAACGGGGGTTCCATTTCACATAGTTTTTCATTAATACCCTCCCACCGTCCTGATATAACTGAAATACTTTTAAAAAGGACGTCAAATCGGAAGTCATCCATCCAATTGTAACAAATAAAGCTGTTCGACTTAGGCGAGAAATTTATAATGCTTCTATCGCTGAAATAGGCAATCAAATTTACCAGCTATGCAGAATTCGTCCAAGTTTGACTATTATAAATGAAACTATACCGAATTTAGTGCGACAGACGCACGTTTCCGTATTTTAGTTCTTCAGTGTCGCTATACCCCAAAAATTTAAAAGACAACAAGAGGTCCATGATGGACCTAGATCGCTCACCTGAGTTATGATGAAATAACATGGAAGATCGTCTATTTGATGATGGTTCAATTGGGGCAGTTTTGCACTTTCTAATCTATATTCTGACAAAGTTATCATGCGAACCGAACAACCAACTAAATGTTTTGTACCACTTCAGTAACTGAGGGTGAGGTTGGGCCTGTAAAATCGATTTAAGCCCCCCAGTAATTCATTACTGACCGTTCCAAGGCGGTAGTTCTGTTGTGGTTCTCTGTTGCCTGTTTTTGGTGTCAGAGTTTCTGTGATGTTTTACCTTATGTATGTTCTTATTATTTTTGGTTCGGTTTGGGTTGCTGAGTGGCCACCTTTTGGGAACAAGCTGCTCACTCGGTTGACCATATGTTCTCTGTATCTTGATTATTTGTAATCTTAGTTGTTTCCAACTATGGTTTGAGGGCTGGATTTGGATTTTGATTTTTCCCAGTTCCTGGTCTTTGCATACTTTTTACTTTCATTTAGATTGGATCAAAACTGTGCCCTCTAGAGTGTACACAATGTTTTCTAAGATCTGACCTGGCAATCTAGTTTTTGATCAGACATTATTCAATTTCAAACTTGGCCTACAGTTCATGAAGTTACACATTCTGACAAAGTTTCATGAAGAGTCAATGCAAAATAAAGCCACAATTGTGTACACAAGGTTTTTCTATGATTTGAGTTACCAGTAGTTTTAGACCCGACAATACAAAAATGCCATTTTTCAATTTTCCCCATTATAAGTCTATGGGAAGTCTAAGTTGCCATGGCAACCAAACTAACAAGCAGATTTTCATAAAAAACACAAACTTTCAATCCCCCAGCCCAAGGATGCTACTGATGAAATTTGGGGCCAATCGGCCTAGAGGCTTCAGAGGAGACGTCGTTTAAAAGTGTTGACGGACAGACGACAACAGACGACATACGACAGACGACTACGACGACGACGGGGACAACTGCCTATACTATAAGCTCCCCCGGAGCCTTCGGCTCTGGTGAGCTAATAAAAAAAGACAAGTGCCCACTTTTTGTTGTCTAGTTTTTGGCAATCATAGGCAACTCTGGATGCCTGTCTCAACTTATAAAATCCACGCCTGGTAATCTATCACAGGTACCTCCTGTGAAAGAACTGATTATCGGTTGTGACAGGCATCCGGAGCTACCTGTGACTGTCAAAAAATAGACAACGAAATGTTGATAATCACCAAATGATGGAGTCTTTAAAAGTAACTTTAGGTACCTGTGACGGCATGGAGGGTCCTCGCCCTCCGAAGAAGAATATAGTGAAAATATGAAAAGTTATTGCGGCTGCAAATGTAATACTTTTTCATCTATAAACGACTGCCTGGAGGTTTCCGTTCATTCAAATAATCTATCATCATGCGTATATAATGAATTTCCATTTGAGAATTAAAGCAAAATGTTAGTTTTTTTTTTTTTTGTTTCTCTTAGTCAAACATTGAAGAATTATGCATATGTTTTAAAATTAAACTGCCTTTTCAAGTGTATGACTTGTTATAAAATGCATAAGTGAGAGTCAACCTTTTTGTGAATGGTAATCTCTGCGATCGGAAAGATTTCTAACGTGAAAGTCATAGGGAATGCAATCTGCACGTATGGTGTACATGTACTAAAATACCAAAATTACGAATGCCTGTCAACTTGATAATTTTTTACATTATCTGCTAATAGTATCGCAGTATGACGACAATAACCGGTGAACATATAATGAACTATCACGTGTAGTATAGACAGTGTTGACCTTTTGGTACATCATACGCGTGCCGCTTGCATGTGTTGCATGACGCTCACTCTATGTGTTAACTGTGTGGAGACAGGATTGGGAGGTGTTAAATCTGATCCAGTTTTTTTTTAATTTCCAGCGCTAGCAGGCAAACCCAGTCATCTGGACTACCTCCTTTTGTATGTGCTTACTGAAGATTTTGTAAAGTTCAAAGTCTCCCAACAGCCACTATGTAGCCTCCATCAAATTCATTAACAAAGAAAAACAGAATTTTACTACACTACTAGAAAGGGCTGAATTCACGAATCCTACATTTTGGCCCTGTAAAATCCCATTTTAGCAATATGTGAAATTTGTTTCGTTTTGTACCTTTTTATATTCTACAATAGTTTGTCTCCACAACTACCCATGAAACATTTACCAGCATTGCCTTGGGTGTGATAGAGCTCTATCCAATCGGATCCCATAACGCCTGAAATTTGTCATTTTTTCATATTTGCACATGTAAAATGCAGTTGAAAAATATGAAGTCCCTCATGCGACACCTTAATATTTGGCAGGATGACTCTTAAATGAATGAAGAGTATCTCGTAAAAATTTGAAGGTGTCGAAGTTGGGACTTCATGGTCTAATAAAAACAAAATGTAAATGTGCCTCTTCGTTCTTTTCTACTAACGCTGCCGAAGTTCGTTTGGTTTTGGGGTGAATATAATCAGACAGGAACTGATTCCATCAAGACAATATAAAATGTGATCAGTAGAAAAGAAATGGATACGATATTTCATTCCAAAAGCCGATGAAATCGCCGTTTTCAGTAAAGAGAAACCACCGTTTCCGAAAATTACGCGACATTGAGAAATAACTGAGAAAGACGCGCCAAGTTGTAACGTCACGGTTTCTTACGTCACAATGTAGCGTTGGGTGACGTCATTGGCAGAGAGTACCGTGCCGTGAGAGACAGCTGAATTCAATGTTAATTGGTCGTATAAATCATATTAACGTCCCGGGGCCGTTGCAATTTACGAAAGTGGGGGAGGGGGGGCCGGGGGGCGGGGGGCGAAATTGTAATAAATAAGCAAAATACCTCTAATAAAAAGTAGTTTGGTTAAAGAGTATTCTCTAAATTTTTGGCTCGGTTCAACTCTTAAAGGAAAGAATTTGCTTTTCTAGGAGCAATTCTTTCCTTCAAGAGGGGACCCCATATCAAAGTTCTACCTAATCTAGACAAGCAAACAAGGTTTTCATGCAAGAAAATATAACATTATTGAAGGGGTGTTTATTAGAACAGGGGTGTTTATTAGGATTAATACGGTATTCTAGCTTTGCTCCGCCTAAACTAAACTCAGCGAATTCGACGAGAAACATTGATCTACGGGGAAAACGGCTTTCACTTCCAAATCCTTCGGACGAGCGGAAGATGGGAGCACATACCAGACAGCTTGGCACCCATGACTGAAATAAGCTAGAAGGATTCGCGGCTCTGTTTTTCTGACCCAAATATAGCATTTGTTCAGATGTACGAGTAGGGTGTAAGGGGGTCCACAGAATAGTAAAAGAAGAAATGTTGCGGGTGAGAAAGCAATTAAATTTGCAAAGCGAGAAAAGTGATAAAAATCTCTAACCATTATTCCACTAACCATAATATGCATATTTACTGTGCATGCAAATGGATAGATGGATGGACGACTTGTGATTTTACGTACTTTTCAACAGTATTTCAGATGTATCAGGACGATGGGATTATGATAATGAAAGGCTATGTGCAATGGAATCCCGTTTACGGTAGGAAAGATTCTCGCCTCAAGCGGGATTCGAACCCGGTCCGCTAGATCAGTAGGCCAGTGCTTAACCCACTGAGCTACCGGGGCTCCTTTTCGCATGTAAAAGAAGTATGTGAAGTGATTTCCAGAATGATAAATGCAAAATCGGAAATCGGTAAAAGAAATGGCTAGGTTGGTCTTCTGATGCCCATTTGCAAAAGCAATAAAAGTAAAAAGTTGTAACCATAACGCCCAACTCACATGGGAATTTGCAGACCAGAAGCCTGCAAAATTTCAGACTGAATACATGACAAGCTGCAGGAGGTGCATTTAAGTACCGTCTGTCAAAGGGAGGGGGGGTGGATTGGGGGGGGGGAGGATATGGAACTACGGAAAGGTGAAGACTGTGTCCACTCGCTGTTCTTTGTAAAAGCAGAGGACAAAAAAAGGGAAAGTAATCAATAAAATAAACAGCAATTTATATAATTAATGAGCTGAAAAGAAGTTGTTGTTGTTTTTTTTTTGGTTACTCGCATAAAACTTCAAATGAAATAAGTGCATTTTACTTTTTACTATAAAAGAATATTTAAGCAAATATTTTAGTGGGGAAAAAAATAAAATGCTCTTAAATCTGTGATCCCTCGTTGAATTGCTAGTGATAAATTTTTGTGGGGTGGTTACTGTGCATCAGGTCAGAATTTAGTCTCGCATGAGATGGGTGGCTAACTTTTGATTTTATGTCCGTTTCAACAGTATTTAAGTCATATCAGCATGAATGGAGAGTGATATTGATAGATTATGTGTAGTGGAACCCCAAGGATTTCCGCTTCCTGAAATATTTCAGTCTACATTGTGTACATCGAGCCGTAATCCAGAGAGATGGAGAAAGAAAAGACATGCTGGGGAGAATAAAATGTCCTAAAAATCCGCACCCGCACCTACTTCATGCACAGTAGGCCCTTGCTTCACTGTTTACCAAATTAGTCGGACTCCTTGACACTGAAAACTACCCGGCACCATCGTCCGTCCACAAGCACTTAGGTATGTGCCGAATTTTGACGGATAACGACATAGGAAAGAATATCATCTGTGTTTATTATTATTATTATTTCTTCTCAGAACATCAGAACTGCAAAACTAATCTGATAAAAACATAAACAAATTGTCATGAATGACAAACAGCAGTTTTGCTCGGAATTAGTTTGCGCTTCGCATTTCGTCCGCAAAATAAAACGTACGTACTTGTAACAAAATTTTGTTTTGAGGACAAAATTCTAAATAAAAACTTACAGGACTCAGAAATAATAGTGCCTTATCAAATATGAATTGAAATCCACATACTTTCCAAGCTCTTCAACCGTCAGTAGTACATGTAATACCTTCACGCAGGACAAACGCGCGGCGTGTGTGTGTGTGTGTGGGGGGGGGGTGAAGTTAATTATAAAGATTAACAAATACATACGAGCTCCCACAGAAAAGAAATAGCAACATCTAATCGACCTCATTAAAGAGTGGCAACACAGAGCAAACGGAAACGCGCTACAGAGCAAACTTTTAAGTTGAATAACGTCGTTAACGTCATAAAGTCATTAAGTACGTCGCGTGGGGTAGGGTATTTTAATGACGTCACAATTGCGTATTTAACACCTGAGACTTAAAAAAATCCATTTTCAATCACAGGAAACATATAAGTATGATATAGTAAAATTTCATCAATTTCTGAGACAGGGCCGATTTTGTCTCTTCGTGAACCTTGTCCTTTGTGTCTGTTAGACACTAAGCGCCACCTGTCACAGGTCATGTGTACATCCCTAAAGCACTTTTTAAGCACAAACACCATCTACAAAGAATCCACTGAACAGGATAAAAAGAAAGATTTTAGTGAAGAATATTGCTTGCGCTGGTCTCAGAATGGTAGAACTTAAATCATTTATTAAAGCTTTAAAGATATCATGGCTTAGAAGAATACTCCAACAATCGAAACCAAATGAATGGACAAACTTTTCTTTCCAACGAGACAGAGTTTGTTCTATTTTTAGCGGTGCTGGAAAATTCTGTCTTGCACATGGGCTGGGACAGCTCACACGAGCTTGAATTCTGTGTATCACTAAGCGCTCATTGAAATCCGGTGCGCCCCCATTGGCGATTCTATACGTTACGCATTATTTGTTCAAAGGAATGAATTTCCACATCAATAAGATCACAAGTAATGTTATTCATTCCTCATACTTCCATTATAATCTGTTTCTTTGTCTTAAAGTCCGAAAAAGATCCGAAATAGTCAATGTTTCACCGTGACAAACACTGTCGAGGGTGCCGCCATTTTGAAGACGTTTCCAACTGACGTTTAAAATGATGTTCACGTTACGCCACAATTAACGTCATACACGCGCCATACAAGCGCTTGCTGTAGTGATTTCAATACAAATTCTGTTCTTTGATATGAATTTCAATTAGAAAATCAAAAAATGTGGATTTGTCAAGGACCTAGTTTTTACTTGTGCACTACAGAAGCTACAGGCTGACACGGTTGTACTACATATACTTGTACACGTTTGCATGAAATAGGCCTAATAGTTCCCCGTTCAGTTTGAAAACATTGTCGTAGGGCAAGCCTCGTTTCCTATACACCCCGTGTGCCCTCGAGTGGGGATTTCCCTGTCTGCATCGGAGACCAATGACAGATTCTATTTATCTCTGATCAATTTTAAATTTGTAAACTTTTCTCTATAGGTGGTGCCTATGCAGCTAAAGCAAGTTGTGACCTACAAAATCCATTTTGGAAGGACTTAATGCACATTTGGGCAGAATTTTGTAAAATTAAACCTGTATAGAACATAGGCCAAATTTTGAATCTCCGCTATGTTATAATGAAAATATAGGACGAGGAAAAGTATTTTTAAAGATTGGCATGAAAAAGGCATTAGAGAAGTCCATGGTATTGTAGCCGAAAGTGGTGAATTTTATTCTTTTGAACAAATGAAAGTAATGTATAATATAAAAGGTACCTTTTTAGATTATCACATCTCTCAATCATGGAAAACTCAAATAAATAATAACTTCGTTTTTATTTTAGAAAATAAAAGAAATGTCATATGTTATTTTTATGTTAAGAAACTGATTAAGGCTAAAAAAGGAAGTAGAGTATTCTATGACACTTATGTAGGCATAAATGAATATATTCCATAGGGTAAGTGGCAAGCGGAAATAGGTGACATTAGTGAAAATAAATGGAACGTATATTTTCTAAATATAAAACAGTGGCATGAAGTTAAACTTCGGGGTTTTCTATAAAATAAACAATAAAATTCTAGTTAAAAATTCCTTTCTCTCTAAAATTAATAAAATTGATATTGAAGTAAGTTCTTATTGTAAGGAACAACCAGAAAAAATATACCACCTGTTCCTGTTGGAACTCGGACAAAACGGACAATGGATAAAACGGACCAGAGAAAACGGAGTGGCTTACATACTTCAGAACAAGTTATGCAATGATATTCAGCCACATGCAGGGCTTCTGTTCACTTGTATAGGATATTTCAGTCATTCTTTCTGAGATATATGGTACTCGACAGACTTCAAGCTGTTTATTTAAAATGGTTAAGTAGAAAGAACAAGAGGGCCAAGAGGCCCCGAATTGCTCCCCTGAGCAAAAAGATTAACGGTCAAACTAGGGTCACCATTTGAACAAACCTGATAGTTTGCAACCATTTCTAAATGGTTCTGAAGAAAAAGACTTTTTAAATATTATTCCATAAATTGCTATGGTTCAACCCAGAACCCCCTGGGGTCAGGCCATTTTGGACCCTGGGGCAAACATTTGAATAATCTTGGTAAAGGACCACTAGGCAATGCTACATACTAAATTTCAAGCATCTGAGCCAAGTGGTTCTGAAGAAGAAGATTTTTGAATATTTTTCTACGTGTTTCTATGGTTCAAACCCAGGCCCCTGGGGCAGGGCCATTTTTTAGCCTGGCGCCATCATTAGAACAAACTTGGTAAAGGACCACTAGGCAGTGAATCGTACCAGATGTCAAGCATCTGCACTAAGGGGTTCTGGAGAAGAAGATTTTTAAGTTTATTTTAATTTCGAACCCGAGACTCCCCATCCCAGGACCAAACTAGATACCAGGGCCAACATTTACATAAACTTTGTAGGAGTCCATCATGAAATGCATCATACCAAACTTCAAGCATCTGAGCCAAGTGGTACTGAAGAAGAAGATTTTTGAATATTTTTCTATGTATTTCTATGGTTAAAACCCAGGACCCCTGGGGCAGGGCCATTTTGATCCTGGGGCCACCATTTGAACAAACTTGGTAGAGGACAACTAGGCAATGCCAAATACCAAATTTCAAACATCTGAGCCAAGTGGTTCTGAAGAAGAAGATTTTTGAATATTTTTCTATGGTTCAAACCCAGGACCCCCTGGGGCGGGGCCATTTTAGGCCCTGGGGTCATCATTTGAACAAACTTGGTAAAAGACTACTAGGCAATGCCAAATACCAAATTTGAAGCATCTGAACCAAGTGGTTCTAAAGAAGAAGTTTTTTAAATATTTTTCTATGTATTTCTATGTTTCAAACCTAGGACTCCCTGCCGCAAGGCCATTTTTAACCCTGGAGCCACTATTTGAACAAACTTGGTTAAGGGCCACTAGGCAATGCATCATACGCAATTTCAAGTATCTAAGCCTTGGGGTTCTGAAGAAGAATATCTTTAAATATTTTTCTTTGAATTTCTATGGTTCAAACCTTTGACTCCATGCCAAGGGGCCATTTTGGATCCTGGGGCCACCATTTGAACAAATTTGGTAAAAGACTACTATGCAATGCTACATATCAAATTTCAAGCATCTGCGCACTGCGGTTCTGAAGAAGAAGATTTTTGAATATTGTTTTATGTATTTCTATGGTTCAAACCCAGGATCCCCTGCCCCGGAGCCATTTTAGACCCTGGGGCCACCATTTGAACAAATTTGGCAGAGGACCACTAGGCAATGCTACATACTACATTTCAAGCATCTGAGCAGAGCAGTTCTGAAGAAGATTTTTTGAATATATTTTTCTATGGTCAAACCTAGGACTCCCTACCCTGGGGCCATTTTGGACCCCGAGGCGACAATTTAAACAATCTTGGTAAATAACTATTAGGCAATGCTACATACTAAATTTCAAGCATCTGAGCATTGCGGTTCTGAAGAAGAAAATTTTTGAATATTTTTCTATGTATTTCTATGCTTAAAACCCAGGACCCCTGGGACAGGGCCATTTTGGATCCTGGGGCCATCATTTGAACAAACTTGCTAATGGACCACTAGGCAATGCTACATACCAAATTTCAAGCATCCGAGCCTGGCAGTTCTGTAGAAGAAGATTTTTGAATATTTTTCTATGTATTTCTTTGGTTAAAACCTAGGACTCCCTGCCCTGAGGCCATTTTGGACCCTGGGGCCACCGTTTGAACAAACTTGATAGAGGACAACTAGGCAATGTTACATACCAAATTTCAAGCATCTGAGCCATGCAGTTCTGGAGAAGAAGATTTTTAAGTATATTTTATGTTCAAACACAAGACCCTCTGCCCCGGGGCCATTTTGGACCCTGGGGCCACCATTTGAATAAGCTTCGTAGAGGACCACTAGGCAATGCTACATACCAAATTTCAAGCATCTGAGCCAAGCAGTTCTGGAGAAGAAGATATTTAAGTATATTTTAGTTTCGAACCCAGGACCCCCTGCCCCAGGGCCATTTTGGACCCTGGGGCCACCATTTGAACAAACTCGGTAGAGGTCTACTAGACAATGCTTCATACCAAATATCAAAGCCCTAGGCCTAGCGGTTTCAGAGAAGATGTCATTTAAAGCAAATTGTTGACGACGGACGACTGACGACGGACGACGCACAACGGACGACGGACACTGGGTAATCACAATAGCTCACCCTGAGCCAATGGTTCAGGTGAGCTAAGACCTGCATATACTATTTCATTTACTCTCAGGCTCTTTGCCTACTCACCTCTCTTCTCTTTGTTCTCTCGAATAGTTCAGAAATAATATTCGCTGTTAAATGGTATTCATATCTATATGTATTTATGACAAGGTTGTATGAATATGTCTGCAGATGTTTTTATTGAACAATGTTTATGCTAAATAAAAACAGAATCCACTGAAAACATTACACAAACTTCTGACCCTATAGTGCAAAAATTGTAGCCCAAAATGACTAAGTTTGAACGGCCATAATTCCATAAAATTATACATTTTTTTTCAATCAAAAACAAGCATGCTCATTTGCAAAATGTCCACAAAAATATACAATGTCTGAAAAACAGCCACTGAAAATTGTGGGAGGAGTTGATTTCACAAATTACCCTACAATGCAAACACATGCCGAAAATGGCTAAGACTTCAAAAGACCATCATTCTCTCAAAATCAATTCTAACCAACAGAAAACCACATGTACATCTTCAATATGTCCACAGCATGTATGCAATGTTAAAAAAAGATCCGACGATTAAAACTAGTGAGGAGTTGATTACACAAAATACTTACCCTACAATGCAAATACATGCCTAAAATGACTACAGTTGAATCTCGGTAGTACGAACGTCGATTTTTCGAAACTACCGGGTTTTTCAAAATTTAATCACGGTCCCGATCGTAAGCCCATTAGTTCTATGCAAAAACATTTCCACAAATTCAAATTTCGATTATTCGAAAAATCGGATTTTTCGAAAGACAAATTAGGTCCCGATGGGAGTTAAAACACTATAAATATCCCTCTATAATTCGAAATCAAAATTCATGCTCCAATTTTATGCCGGAAAATAACACCTATTGTCATCGATGAGATAAATATTTACGAGGGTCATCCAATAGGTCTTGCAAACGCCGTCATTACTGCTTTATTAATTGAGGTAGGATTATCAAATTACACCATAAACAGCTTACGTTTATAATACACAAATGTGCTAAAAATCATGTGCCATTCCTTTCCCAGATATGGGAGGGTTTTGAATGCAAAGGTGTCAGCGATACCGGCGGTGAAATTGCACAAGCACGACGTCTTTTACAAGAGGTTAGGGGAAGAAACTTCCTGCATATGTTTATTATTCTTTCAAATTACAAGAATTCATGTTCTAAAGTAATTGCCTTATATTTAAAAAATCAAATAAGAGACAATTACCACTTCACTGCCACTTGTACAGGTAATTATCGCTTCACGACCGCTAACGATTTGATTGTTTATTTATTAATTTCTGTTGAGCAAACGGTGTCTGTCTGATTGCATAATTGACGGGGATTTCGTAAATTTAAAGGCTAAATGTGACGGCTTTTGTAGCCGCCAAAGGCTCGGACAAGCATACGCATCCGAACTTTGGCTTCCTTTGGTTTGTGCACGGATCATACGGTTTGCACACGGAACTACACAGAGTCTCTAGCTTCACTGCGCAGACTGACTGATTGGTTTGAGTATTCGTTGTTCCCCAATACACTGATTCCGAATGATTGAGGAACCTTTTCCGTGACAGGGTTCAGATGACCATCTTGAATCGTTTTCCTGAAAACGAAATTAGTCCACTTCTCGGAAACATAAAGGGAAAGTGAATGTACAGTTAAGTCCAAGATAGAAACAGCAGCTAGCCTGTTTCCGTTCAGTGATGCTTTGATCTTCGCCGACGCTGCATTGTCATAAGCAGTTGATTTGCAGAGCTGGGAAAATGTTCGGTAGCTGTGCTGTTTTCGGGCAATACATATGTACATGTTTGGCTGTACATGTGCCAAACATGAGGGGTGGTCTGGCGATATAAATGATCGTGGATGTTTTGGATGTTCCCGATATGTAATGTTTATTATTGTACGTTCTGATTTTTTTCAATGATTTGCAAATCCATGAACGTCATTTAGGGAAGAGAAATAAAATATCGGACTGTCTTAAAACCGCCGTAAACAAGAATTCCGGAAATGTACGGAAATTAACGGGAAAGGTCGAATTCAAAAATTCGAACTACGACTAATTCGAAAGAAATAGTTAGGTTCCCGTCAATTCGAAGCGGCATGCATATGATGTACCAAACGGACAACACTGTCTATACCTGGACGAGATAGTTCGTTATATGTTAACCGGTTATGGTCATCATACTGCGTCGATAGATACTACCAGAGTATGTATAAAATAATCTACGTTTACGTGCATTCGTTGTTTTTTTTGTTTTTTTTCATTTGGTACACCATACGTGTAGCTTGCATTGCCTGTGCCCTTTTCATAACGAGCAACTACAATTTCAGACGGGTTGAAACAATTAATAGGCAGCTACGCACGATCGCAGGCAGCAACATTCACAGAAAAGAGAGAAAAAATAAAACAATGTAAGAGGTCGAACACTGGTTGATTACGTCATTAGGCGGAAATCGCCCTCCGTCACATCAAACGATACACCTTCGGTGTTGAGTGTTCTGTGTAAGTCGGCCGTTAAATTTCACCTACGCATAATTTATCAATATTTGACAAAAAGGTACAGAAACAAAGACTTTTTTAAAGGGGGTGGGGGGTCTCCATAAGGACCATTTTCTGGTTACAAATGGATTTTCACCAAACCTCACCAATATCTACTTGTAAGCGTTGGCTGTCACATATTGAAATATGGATATCATAGAAGGTGTTTTTTGAGTAGAGCGCAGTACCTAAATGGGTGGGGTAACAGGAATTTTACTTATTTCTGCTTCTCCAACTTTACGAAAAACCACAATTTTTCATTATTTGTCCAGATGTATAATGGAAACTTTGTTATTATATTGATATGATAGTGTGCATTGCAGAATTATGAGAAAACTATCCTAGGCATATCAGAACCTGAATTATCTGTCCTTGATTCAAAAAAATATAAGTAATGAAATTGAAAATGTAAGATCGAAATCTACACTGGAAGGTATATTTTTGATGACTCTTTTGCTCATTTTTTAAATATTATACTGATTCTCGAGCTTTCAGTTCCATATAATGCCCGTTATATTACACAAGAACTGTAACTGAACAGCAGAGCTCATCCTGTTATATGCCATTTAATTACATCACATTCAAGACATCATTTTCCGACCCAAAGTTTGAATTATGGAATTAAGTTACTGAATGCGTACAAAATAAAAAGATAGGCAATAATTGTGCAAACGAAGTATGACGAGGGGTATACAGCTTTCGTCCCATGTCTGTTCGTTCATCTGTACGTCCTTCCAGCCGTAAGTTAATATTTGCACTAAAGCTTTGAGTTAAAGTTTTTTGAGATCTCATATTATCCAAACCGTTTGATGGATCGATGGATCGAGTTTATATTTGGCATGGTGATAGATAATGGTCCGAAGTTTTATTCTATACTACCCCCGCTCATGCCTGTGACCTAGAGGTCAAGGTCATGGACATAGACTTTTCATGTTAAAGTTTTGCGTTAATGTTTTTAAGATATCTATATAATTCAAACCTTTTGTTCCGTTGGCTTTATGTTTGTCATGATGATATATGTTGCTCTAAAATTTTAGTTTGTACCATACCCACTCATGCCTGTGACCTAGAGGTGAAGGTCATGGACTTTGAGTTTTATTTTAAAGTTTTGCATGAAAGCTTTTAAGATCTCTGTATAATTCAAACTCTATGTTGGGGTGGGTTTATGTTTGGAACAGTGATAGATGTTGGTTCGAAGTTTTATTTCGCATGCCTGTGTATTCCAGCCTAAAGGTCAAGGTCACAGACTTTTGACTTTTCATGTTAAAAAATATGTATTAAAGTTTTTGAGATGCTATATCATCCAAGAACTTTTTTGGATCTGATTTATATGTGTCTAAAGTTTTATTTTTGTACAATCTTTACAGATGCCTGTGACCTAGGGGTCAAGGTCACAGACCTAGACATATTCATATATGTTTTGTGTTAAAGGTTTTGAGATGTCATATCAGCCAAATCCTTTTTTTTGGTTTGGTTTATATATGGTATCATGATGATAGGCGTAAGTCTAAAACTTTATTCTTTACCATCCCCACACTTGCCTTGATTTTAAGGTCAAGGTCACAAACTTAGGTTTTTTCGTATTAAAGTTTTGTGTTAAATATATATTCTTTACTTATTTTTCTCATCTTCTTTAATAGAACCTTTTGATATGTGAAGTCATTTATCTCAAAATTGCAACAGTTTACATCATTACATCATCTGGATGCTGCTGTTGACATAAGGTCAATGTCATACACTTCAACTTTGCATCAATGCATTGCTTTATAATTTTTCTTATAATTCAGATCTCATTCAGTGAAACCCTTTGATACTTCTAGGCTGCAGCAGATTAGTTGACATTCTTTTTTTTCTGCTGCTGACCAAAGGACAGACTTAAAAATTTGTAGCTTATATATGTGAAAGTTTTGTGTTTGAAGCTTAGTGTCATTTTGTGTCGGCACTGGCCGGGGGTAAAGATGAGCCCATGCTCACTTGCTTTAATTATTTTTCAGTGATACTTTTATTTCGAACTAAGTTATTCAATTTGATATATCAGTAACTAAAATCCTTCAGTCAAACTTTGGGTCGGAAAATGATGTCTTGAATGTGATGTAATTATGTGGCATATAACAGGATGAGCTCTGCTGTTCAGTTACAGTTCTTGTTTAATATCACGGGCTTTATATGGAATTGAAAGCTCAAGAATCAGTATAATATTAAAAACATGAGCAAAAGTCATCAAAAATATACCTTCCAGTGTAGAATTTCGATCTTACATTTTCAATTTAATTACTTATATTTTCTTGAATCAAGGGCAGATAATTCAGGTTCTAATTTGCCTAGGATAGTTTTCTCATAATTCTGCAATGCACACTATCATATCAATATAATAACAAAGTTTCCATTATATATCTGGACATATAATGAAAAATTGTGGTTTTTCGTAAAGTTGGAGACGCAAAAATAAGTAAAATTACTGTTACAACTTCTGTTACTAATAGACCTTGAGCTGACAATAGACCCCCCTCCCCCCCCCCAGGGGGAGTTTAGTACCCTATGATTTTCTGAAATTACATTATATAAGAAACAAAATGACACATGTTAGCCCTCTGTACGTTGGGGCGTTAACGTATGACGTCAACGTCAATTACACTACCCAAATTTACATATTCACGTTATAATAGAAAATACGCATCGTTGTACACATGCTAGTATTCGCCCTAAATAATGTTGGGTTTTGTCTGCTAGTACATAAATCACTGTTTCAAAGTTATTGACATTGTCAAGGATAAGTTGACTAGCCTGTATAACGTAGTTTACATTGCATTTGACGTTTTTTCCCTTCAGTGTCTAAATACATGTAATATAAGGAGCAAATTTTAAGAATTTAAGTGTAGCGAAAAGTTAATGTCATATATATGACTGTTTCAATATTCTATTATAAGAAAGAAACATCTAAAGTCTTACAAAACTCGTCAGCGGTCACGATTAATATGTAACGTATATAACCACAACAAAAATACGAAAAAAAAAAAAAAACAGAATCAGACTAAATCGCTGAATTGGTGGACTGAAGTTTATACGTGCTCCATCAATCTTCTTTTATTCATGCCCAGCTTAGATAATGTAGGCAGCAGTTAAATTAGGAGTGGATACATTAAATGGGGACAGAAACAGATCTTATTTTTGAAGAATTTAACCTACAAAATGACCAGAAAAGCTACGAAAGCCAACATTAGCTGCATTTTATATTTCAATGTTATCTTTAATTTGTCTTCAGTAGATACTGTTGTAAATGTAAATATGAAGAAATGTCAATGTTATGTGTCCTCAAACTATAAAACATGATCTAATAATGGATATTTGAAAAACAATCTAAGAGTAACATTACCTTACATAATTGTAATATGTCGAGGAATAAGATTTATTAGTCATCTGTTATCAAAATTTTAGTTCCCTGGCGGCATGAAGTATTGATTGCTGTAGTATAAGCTTACCACTGGTAGTCAGATGGCAAATTTAGCTCTTTGAAATACACAAGAGTTCAGCAAGACGCACATAGATTGTTACAGCTGAAGCAGTTCGACCTTGCCTTCAATTCAGTCTCACTTAAAAGTGACTTCAAAAATGATTTTTTTTAATTCTATGCATTAAATGGAGTAAGTATAATTTGATAAATGCTGCAACTGATTAATATTTAGGTTCTCGTTATGATGGGGATAAAACCGGGTTCGCTACCTGTGCTGTTTGCTGAGCCATTCAATTACCCTACATACAAATATGCAACTGTGACTACCAGTCGAGGCAATCAAAAGCAGTACCAACTCTGCCAGCATCCATTAACACCATTTTTCTATGATGTCAGTCGAATCGTCAGCCACAAGCTCTTTGCACAGTAACTGCTTTACATGGGTTAGCAAATATGTGTGGCCCCCGTGATCATAACTTATATGTTAATTTGTGATCTACGTGATCTGTTTATGCAGCTCCCGGCCATCAAATACATTACAAAATGTTAACAATGTGAAAATTTAAGGATTATAGAAAGTGACATACTTTATAAAGCATACAACATTCTGTCTCCAGCCTGTGCAGGAGTTCTATTTTTCATTATGTTGTTACAAATATTCAAATGGTCAGGCAATTTTGTAAACCCCATGGTTTTATTCCCACTTGTTGATACTATCAAGGACTAAAGGTGTTACACAATACAAATTTCAGTCAGACAATTTTCAATAATGTAACAACTAAAATTGAGGCTTTATTCTCTAACAGTATTTAACATAATTTTGGACAAGGATAATTTGATAAGCAGTAAGATATCATAAATAGGCAGTTTACAACCACATTTATTGCTAAAAAGTAAACAATATGGTAATACAAGGTCACGGAGATCAAATGGAGAAAGTTACTTAGGTTAGCCCTTCCTTGGCGTGTATAGGTATGCACTGTTTCTATTGTTTGATTATTTGCTCTTCAGAAATACTGTATTACTAGTTTAGGATATCGGAGATGAAGAATTCATAAACTCTCACTAGATACGTTGTATACGTTACTTGTTTGGTCTTTCTTTTTTCCCCAGTATTATTCTCCAAAGTATATAACTACAGTATAGGCAGATACATTCTGAAGGAGAACAACTAAGATTTGCTCATAAATATCTGAACAGCGATGACCAACATTAATATATTCTGTCATTTTCATTTGCCATTTTATTATGTGTGCAGAACTACTGGAACACTGTCGCTTGAAAAAACAACAGGTTACAACAAAAAAAATTTTTTTGTCCAACTAAACGTGTCTTTATGTTCTTTAGTGAATAGATTCTTTAAGAGATGATTGAATGTAGTTAGATTCTTTAGGAGATGGTTGAATGTAGTTAGACTTTAAAGAGCAAGAAACAAAAGCATAGAAATGTAGATCATCTTAAACATAGCATTTATAGATAGCCACAGTATACTAGTAAACTGCCAGTGTCTCTTTTCTGTATTAAATAGTTCTAATACTATTCTCCCAAACTCCTGGTTGACATACAATTGTTAGTTACATAAATGAACTAAGTAAAGCAATGTATTGACACTACTATTAATTATTTTCAAAAGTTTGTTTTGTTTCTTAAACTATAACTCAGCAATGTTGTTTTCTCTGGTAACGTAAAATATATAATAGTCTTACAAAAGTAAGTATACGCTGCCAGCAAATATCTACATTAGCTTTGATGCAGAACTGTATTTGGCTAAAGCCTTTAAACTTCAGGTTACTGTTCTGCTTTATAGTTTTTCAGTGTGCACGTAAAAGCTATAACAAATCATGTCAATAAACAAGGTGGAACCCCAGTTTGCATTGTTGATTGCTGATTATTTTATAGTTTTAAACTAAACACGTCAAAACCGCTTAGCTTTTAATGGCATCAAACTGATTGCATATCATTTTATTCTAGCCCTATATGCAAAATCAATGCTGGCTTTTAATAGCTGCGGCTTTATCTTTTCTGGAGTATTTTTTTATTATCTTTTTTTTATTATTATTATTTTTTATTTTTATTTATTTTTATTTTTCAGCTGTATATAACAAAATTTCAGGTATGTTACTGTGTTTAGAACTCAAATGTACAATTTTTTAAAGAAACAAACTGGGCAATGTCATTATGAAATACTTTTATTTTCGATATGATAACAAAGTAAACAGCAAAACCCGTTTTACATGTGCAGAATATGCCAATGCCCTTAACATTACAATTTGAAGTATTCTGTGTTTAATCACGTATAAAACACACCTCATGAATCCCTAAAAGTAATAACTGAGAGAAATATTGATAGGTCCAAGTGTACAATATATCATAAGAACACCCAGACTTATATGTGTTATTTTTTAATGTGACAGTGGTAAAAAAACTGATTAAAAGTATTATAATAAAATATTTTAAATATTAATGTTATTTACGTTACTACTAGTAATAGTTTATCATAGAAAATAAACCAGAATGAATTTTTCTCTTATATTAAAAGATTCTTTTATGAAGAAACTGATACCAAAGAAAATAAAATGATTCTATCTTTAAATTATATGAGTTTAACAAAAGTAGCCCTAGGTAACGTATATAATCGATCATTATGGACGAATAAAATGCATTCAAAATATTGTTGAACTGCTCCTTGCTGTTTAAATAGGCTGGCATATTCAATATTACCGTTTACTGTTGTTTTCCATTCCAATAGTGTAGTTCAAGCGCTTGAATTATACGGAAAGTGATAATTGTAATTTGGAACATTCATAAGGGGTTACTGTGTTCAACATCCTATTTCTCCCAAAGTATACAAGATAGGATAATAATTTTTGCAGATCTGAAAAGATCAATAAATTTTCTTTAACACATAAACAAACATTTGGTCTAATATTAAAGGAATAACTTACAAAAAGAAAGTATTTTGGATGGAAATTGCAATTTTAAGCAATCAATGGTAACTTTTGTTTTCACACAGTCTGATGTTTAAAACTATATTTTGAATTTTGCTTGACATCTGATTTCCCTTTATCTGGCCCCATACCTGTATTTGGATCACAAGCCTCCCATAAGGTCTTATCTCTGAGCAGCATGTTTCAATAAACAGTCATTAGGTATTATGCAATCAAAAATGTGTCTTTAATATTTATAAGGGTCAAATAGCACTCTTTGATTCTAAATAACCTCTATTTTAAACAAAAAAGACGAATACTTTTATTTTGTTAATTTTTCGCTATTCACAGGCAGCTCCAACTTCCTGTCAAAACCGATAATCAGTATCTCCGCGATGGTACCTGTGATAGTTTACCAGGCATGAAAAAAAGACAAAAGTTTACGAAAGACACGTACGGTAAACCGAAAGAGCAACTTTTTCTAAAACAGAAGATCACCCAGAAACTCTACTATAACAGCTCTATCATCTAATGTTTATTTGAATTACAAAACAAACCAAACAGAAAGCAGAAGGGGCAGCTGTTCAGGTGGCCAGACTGCTAGAGACCATAGACAAGCGGACATAACAGCATGCAACACTGTGGACCCACAACAGATGTACCTACTTGAAACGGTCAGCAAAAGATTACTGCGGGGGGAGGGGAGAGAGTGGGAGGGGGCTAAAACTTGTTTTACTGGATCCAAACCGCGCTCTCTGTTTCTGCAGTGGTTTGCATGACGGTTTCCTAACCCATCAATGAATTATCACAGGGAATAAACAAATTAGGATAAGACATATGATAAATCAGAGATGAGGACTCGACACAAAAAAACATACTGCGACACCTGGAGATCCGTGATGTGTCAAACATCTCTTCAAAAAAATCATAAGAGGGTAACAACCAAACAATATGCGCTACCCCACATCCTAGTCTTACTAGTTATATAGTTTCAGCTTAAGGTGATGAAAACCGTAGGAAGGGTTAACCGGAAATGAACACCCTAAATCTAAGTAAAGGACTGTAACTCCACCAAAATCATTGAAACGTAATCTTGAAAGGATAAGCCCTTGTCCACCTGAAAGTCTTACATTATACCAAGTTTCAGTTCGATCGGATGTAAACTGTGGGAGAAGTTATCCGTAAACGAAAAGGTTAACGCCAGACGGAAGGACAAACGCCAGCGCCATAATATGTAACGTCCGGTGTTTTTTCAAACTGGCGTATAAAAATGAAAGTCCTAGATAATTTCAATTTTTAAACATATTTCGGCTGAATGAAAAGCATAAATCTTTATCTTATACTTTTCAATGAATTATGGAGATTTCTCGATGAAATCGAAAATGATACTCTCAGTTGTGAAATTTTCACTTTAGATTTCACTAATTCAAAAAAGGATTTTGTGAAACAGTCTCTGAGTCATTTATTTGTTGATTTAACATAATCGAGCTTGACAAAAAAATTCCGTCACGCATGTTTGCACGTCATTACGCGTTAATGACGTCACTTAAAGTGCCAAAGTAACATTGTTAGTGCACGCGACGTCAGGCCTCCTATGTCTCCTGTAGGCAATCTTTCATAGCAAATTTCTTGAGATTTGATTATCAAAATAGATTTTAAGCTATTTTGAAGATGCAAACTAAGTTAACAACTATTCTAACACAGTGCGCCTATAGAAGCAATGGAAAGTTTCCGTGTTTTATTCTGCAACAATTCACTGTTACGGAGCGCGTGAGTCTAATTGCTGACGTCACTGCAACTACTGACGTAATTTGTGACGTTTTAAGACGTTAGACGGTGTAACATCTCTTTTTTCTTTCTAAAATCGCCATAAAAACGTACATTTATCTTAGATACAGTATAGAATATTGGCGGGAGCATGAACGCGCTGGCAGGATGGTTGGGAGAGTTTGAATGGAAAGAATAGTTTTTCAGCGTTTTTGAGTGTTAGAATCGAAATAGTTCAGCTCTATCATTGAATTGTTGAGTAATAATTCACTGCTTGTCGGTCAGTTGTAAGTAGATATATCACGAGCGCGGAGCGCGAGTGATATGATCTACTTTACAACTGACCTCCAAACAGTGAATTATTACCCAACAATTCACTGCTAGAGCTGATCTATTTCTTAAATATAATACCCAGTAAACACAATCGAAACATCATGACGCGAAACGGTTAGAAAAAAGTTGTGTTTCTGTTGTGATGGCTGACGCGTTTGAATAATCTGACCTATTGCAATTTTAGAGCATAAAAGAAACAGAAAATTTGACTGTTTCAGTGTAAGTTTGATTTTTATTTCACTCTTGAACACCAAAAGTGTTATTTTCACTTGTGACTTTGCTACTCATAAAAGTACTGTTTTTGGTGTTCATTCGGTGAAATAAAAAACGATCGAAACGAATTAAGCCAAATAAGACAGGAAAAGTGAGCATTTTTGTACGTATTTATGATTGAAAGATTGAAATAGTTATCATGTAAGAGGAACAGCTTCCATAATGGCGGCACGGAAGCCGCAATTTTAATTTTAAAACATTTAAAACATTTAAAGCTCTCTGACCTGTCGTCCGATTTTCATAAAGTTTTCACCAAATTTGATTACTAATCGAGTTCCACAATTTCAACTCAATGTTTTTATTTATAAAAAAGAAATAAACGGTTGACAGACCTTGACTTAAGGATCTCAATCAGGCCTTACTTTATTTTATAATTCAGTTGATACCAACTAAAAGGACGACAAACATGAGGCTCAAACGGGCCTGATATCGATCACCTGGGTAATGTGCCATTATGTATCTAAGTCTTCTAATGAATAGTTGGTGTCGTAAATTTGCAAATGTCCATGCAAAGTCAAGGGGTTCTTGAAATTATACTTGCGATGTTTAGTAATATTATGTGGGATACAAAGGCCATCAGAAAAGAATTGAACAGTATCTCTCAAGCTTGAATCTTATACAACCTAAGTGCAATACACAAGACCACCTGTGATTTCGATACTGATAAAACTAGACTAGCAAGCAAGCCAATAGAAGCCCTTTCGAATGGTCGAATTTTATATTAGTTTGAAAAATCTCCAAGCAAGAATTAATTTGAAACAAATTTGGTCAAATCATTCAGCGGTTATTGAGATATTGTCGTTTTCATGTCTCGTGCGACTTTAAGAAACGGCAGATGAGGGACATCTTAAAATGGTAAATTGCAAACAAAAATCCAAATTCGCTTCATGCAAGGACCATTGTGACATAAAATTAGTCCAATCCCAATTGAGACTTTCTCATTTTCTCATTTAAGTAACAGAGGTCATCTTGACTGGTGTGTTTAAATTTATTTTGAAACAACTCAATGCAAGAATCATTCTGACACAAAAATGATCAAAATCAATTCAACAGTTATTTAGATCTTTCACTTTCATGTGTGAGCTATTTTCAATAACGGCAGATGGTGGCTATCTTAGGATGCCAAATTGCAAAAAATCGAAATGTCTTTGTGACGGGACAATCCTGACACAATGTTGATCCAATTCCATTTAGATTTTCTCATTTTCATATTTTGCTATTTTTAGATACAGGACCTTTATTGACTGGTCTTTTTTATCAATTTTTTGAAATACTTCAATGCTAGGATCATTCTGACACAAATCGGTTCAGATCTAGTCAAGGGTTTTTGAAATATTGTCATTTTCATGTTTTGTGACTTTTTTAGTAGCAGCAGATGGTGGCCATCTTGGAATGCCAAATTCTGAGAAAAAATCGAATGGGCTTCATGCGAGGAACATTATTAATAGCACAAAGATGGTTCGATTCCATTCAAGGGTTCTTGACATATTAAATTCATGCTTTTGCTAGTTTTAGAAACGGCCCCTGGCGGCCATCTTGGCTAGTCCCAATCGCATTCATTTATAATACTTTCATTAAGAGACAATTTTAACCAAATCTGACCAAAATCCAGAAATGTATTCTTGAATTATTGACATTTGAGCAAAATCGTACTTTTAAACACTAAGTCGGTCCCTGTGACCTTATTCCGCCATGGATTATCTTTATTTATTCATTTATTTTAAATTACCAAGATTCCACCGATGTTCCATATAAAATTTCAACTAAATATACCCGGTGGTTCTGGAAAAGAAGTTGATTCTATTGTTTTTTGCTATTTTGGTAACGGCGGCCATCTTGGATTCTCTACCTGACCCAGTTTTACAATTCTGAAACACTGCAGTCTGGTAATGTTTCATGTAAAGTTTGACGATATGGTTGCAATAAGTTTAGAGTAGAAGTTGTTTAAATTATTATGAGACATAGGAATTTGACTCATATTCCATGTATGGTTGCCTTTTGATGAAAAAGTAATTCAAGCAAAATATTTCCGGGTTCTTTCGGACCGTTGCCATGGTAACCAAGATAACACATTTTTCACAAAAATCTAGGTTTTGTTAGTAATACTCGAAAATCGCTTTTTTGGACATATTTAAGCAACTGTCTACTCCTTAACGTCCCATCCTTAAAAATAATGATTTGTCTCATGTAAATAATTGATGTATGGAGTGAAAATTAAAATTAAAATAAAAGTCAGCCATCATTTTCTTTGAGTGTACTAAGAGTTTGGAATGTGGTGGGGTCAGCACATTTTCAAAAATCACAAAAAGTAATGTATTTAAACGAAATTATCTTCCGTCAGCAACACAACACAGCAAAATGGCAACTGTACGCATAATGTCAGTTATCAGCACAAATAAGAACCATATTCAGATATCTGTGTTTTGGGTCAATGTTCAAAGATAAATCCCCTTGCATTTTACTACCATAACAAAGAAACGAAAACCTCCTTATTTCATTAACCTTAGGTGATTCAAAGGTATTTTATATGATGAATGTGTAAAAATGCATATTAACATTTATTAGTACATGTTTAAGAATAATTACTCTTTGGGAACTTCAGAGATACATGAAAAGGACCTGAAATGGGGTCTGATTACCCCACTCACTTTCTTACACTGGAATATAATTGCAAAGCCTTCTTCATAAAAATGATATGTTTTCATTTCTGATGAAATTTTATGCATGAAACACTTTAACGTGGAGGTGGGTTTAAACATTAGTACACAGTTTGTACAGTGCAAATGCCGTTACCATGATAACCATGGAATACACATACATTATACCTCTTAAGCATGATACTGTGATCCTTTAACCTATCGATTTTGATACAAACTAGAAGTCAGTTTTCACCATTTGGTAGTCTGACTTCAGACACTTTACCAATAATTTACTTAAATGGGAACTTATAAAATCGGGGCTGTATTGCTCAGAGATCTTAGTTTAATTCAAATAGATTATGGATATCAGTTTAAGAGGCATTGGCAGTTTTATCTGTGCAAATTAAAACAGATAATATAACGCATTTATTCGTTCTAAAGGATTAATAAGCAAAAACATATCTGGAGAATATGTATACCTGTGTTTATCAATGTTTGAGACATGTACATATGCAACGGGGTCTAAATACCCCACCCACTTACTCAAATACTTTAGAATTGAAATATGAATAATTAGATAAACATACAAAGTACTATCATTAATTATGAGTCACTTCTTTACCATTTTATGTAAATATGACATTTACTTTTGTTTAACACACCCGAACATTTTATACGCATAGGCGAATTTTGGTAAAGCATTTTGCTTGTAGTCCAGCCATAACCATCCATAAAACATCTTCTTGTGGGAAACTTTCTGTCTGGCCAAATTAAGTGGCTTCAAAGTAAACGGTATATTTTGTAGAGGACCACCTAATAAACAAGTTTGTGCCGTTTGCAAAAACGGGACGTATTATGCTATGGCGCTGGCGTCCGTCCGTCCTCGACTTTTCGTTTCTGGATAACTCCTTTTACAGTTTAATCCGATTTAGCTGAAACTTTGTATATGGTAAGACTACGTAATGGAGCAACGCATATTGGTTCGAGGTTATGCTCCAATGATTTACAGCAGAGTTATAGCTCTTTACTTGGATTTTTAGCATGTTCGTTTCCGGATAACTTCTCTTACAGTTTTTATCCAATATCAAGTTTAAATTTTGTAAATAATCAAGCTACGATGTGGAGTAGGCCATTTGGTTTAGAGTTTTTCTCCGATGATTTTAGCAGAGTTACACCCTTTTGAAAAACAAGAATTCCGCAGAATGCTATGTCGCACCTGCCTTGCTCTTCCACAGTAGCAGAGATCATGGTTAGATTAGGTTTGATGAACTCATGTATAAAAATTTGAGCAAACTGGACTTGCAAGCTAAGAAGGATGCAATTCTGACATAAAAATTCAACAGTCAATATAGTATGAAAAAATGATTAAAAGTATAAAGTAGTTAAACAATCCAAGAGACATTTTATGCCATGTCGATGATTGTAAGTGGGTTAGTTTGTGAGAAATGTACTTTAATGCTAGAGTACCCGAACATACAAATGTGGATGCCATGTTGACCTACAAATTTCCGAAGCCAACAGAGCATGAAATATACATCAAGCATAAGGTTTGATGCTTATACAATTGTATTTAGAGAAAAATGGACTTAAATGCTAGGGTCAATGCACTATTTGACGTAAAATTTTACAAAGTCAGCAGCCCTTGAAATAAAAGTCAAGGGCAGAAAAAAGTGCAACATCCCTTGAAGCCTTTTTATGAAGAAACTTTATGCCAGGTTTGCTGATTGTAGGTATCATACTTTGAGAGAAAAAAGACTTAAACACTAGGGTCGAGGTAATTTTGGACATTAAATTTTACGAAGTCAGCAGGGCATAAAATATTAGGTCAAGGATAGAAAAAGTGCAACTTGCCTTGAGAACATTCCAAGGAGAAACTTTATAACAGGTTTGATGATTGTAGGTATAACAGTTGGAGAGAAATGGACTTAAACACTAGGGTCGAGGTAATTTTGGACATTAAATTTTACGAAGTCAGCAGACGTGAAATATAGATTTTATGTCAAGGGTAGAAAAAAGTGCAACATACCTTGAGAACATTCTAAGGAGAAACTTTATACCTGGTTTGATGATTGTAGGTATCATAGTTTGAGAGAAATGGACTTAAACACTAGGGTCGAGGTAATTTTGTAAATAAAATTTTTCTAAGTCAGCAGACAGTGAAATATAGGTCAAGGGTAAAAATTAGAGAAAAAGCCCTGGAGAACATTCTAAGAAGAATCTTTATACCAGGTTTGATGATTGTAGGTATAATAGTTTGAGAGAAATGGACTTCAACACCAGGGTCGAGATAATTTTGGACATTAAATTTTACGAAGTCAGCAGAGCATGATATATAGGTCAAGGGTATAAAGAAGTGCAACATATCTGGAGAACATTCTAAGAAGAAACTTTATACCGGGTTTGATGATTGTAGGTATTATAGCCTGAGAGAAATGGACTTAAACACTAGGGTCGAGGTAATTGTGGACGGACGGACAGACGGACGTACGGACGGACGGACTGACTGACGGACGGACGGACGGAAACTGAACTACTATATCGCACCTTGCTAAAGCAGGTGCGACAAAAAGGACTATGGCAGTTTGTAAGGTTATTGTTGTGCATTCCATTACTAAGTTACTCTTTGGAATGTAATAATGAAGCTTGAGTATAGACAGTGTGTCTCATACAAGAATTGTTGCTCTTCTTTACTTACTTCGGAGTTACAACCCTTTGATTATTTTTTAGACTATTTTTGTACTCCTCATAACTAAGAAACCTTAGGTAGTCATAATGAAACTTGACAGCAATGTATGTGAGATTAAGACGATGTCACATGTAACAATGATTGCTTTGTCTTACTTATTTTTGGAATAACGTGCCTTTGACTAATTTCTAAGGCTGTTCTTCTGCAAGCCATAACAAGGTAATTTTATGGAATGTCTAGATGATAGACTATAGAAATGTGTATTAGGTTGAATTGGTGTGTCACAAATTTATAAATGCTTCCCCTTCCTTATTTTTGTAATTATATTCCTTTGCCTAGTTTTAAGGCTTTTCTCGTGGGCACCATAAATACGTAAGCTTTTGGTATATCTTGTGAAACTTGAGTGAAATAGGTTAAAAGGGTATGTCAAGTTTATGAATATTTGCTCATCCTTCATAATTTTTAGAGTTACATCCTTTTGATCAACTGTGAAGATAGCATCACCATGCGGAAGTATTACTAGAAGAAGTCAGCAGCCTGTATAGAGCTCAAACTTTAGTTCAACAGTCATATGTTACGAAAAGACTCGAGCGAGCCTTGCTTGCCCAGCTTGGTATACCATCTAGATTTCAGGGATCAATGTTGGTAGGGATAGGCCCAATCTTCAGGAACCTATGAGTTTGGTTATTTATTTATTTCTTTATTTTTTCATATTGTTTTTGGTGCAGATCTCGTCGGAGTAAGCGTCTGCGTAGCTTTTTGTCTGCATTCTATCTCCTGAAGGGATAAGTAGATTTTGACCAAACTTGCATAGATATATTACTAGATAAATGGAATAATCTGATAAGATTTTGGTTACCTTGACCCTTTTTTTAGATCACAGGAGGTCCAAGAATGTTGAAAATGGCTTGTCTGCACTTCTTCTGAATGAATGGATGGATTTAAACCAAATTTGCATGATTATATCATTGGAAAATGGAAAAGAACGGATTAGGTTTTGGTGACCTTGATTTCATTTTCAAGGTCACAAGAGGTCTAAGAAAGTTTAAAATGCCTTGTCTGCCCTTTTTCTTCTGAATGTATGAATGGATTTAAACCAAACTTTCACAGATATTTCACTGAGAGATGCAAAAGTACTGATTATATTTTAGTGACCATGACCCTATTTTCTAGGTTACAGGAAGTCAAAGAATGTTAAAAGTGGCTTGTTTGCACCATATCTCATGAATGGATGGGTGGATTTTAACCTAATTCGCACCATATATCACTGGGAATGGAAAAGAACTGATTAAATTTTGGTGACCTTAACCTCATTTTAAGGTCACAAGGGGTCAAAGGATGTTGAAAAATGGCTTGTCTGCAACATGCCTTCAGAAGGGATTTATGCATTATGACCAAACATAGACAAGTGAATAATCCGGAGATGAAAAAACTTATTGAATTTTGGTGCCCAGACCCTGTTTTTTAAGGTCACAGGAGGTCTTAACACGGCAGTATTTAGGAAAAATGGAATACTGCTGGGAGAGCACAGGTAGGTACATCTGTTTTTGTCAAAAAATTTCTAGTGTCTAAGGCAATGATCAAGTCAGTGACTTGCTGGGAGGAAATAAGACGTTCTCACCTACACGAGATCTCAACCGTAGAGGTCAGTTAGAAGAAGTCAACAGTCAATGCGGAAGAAATATTAAGTCAAAGGCCATAAATTCATGAACAAAGCGAACCATATACTTACGATGGATTTCGGCTGTGGTCAACATAAACAGGTTGGAGAAGGATAGGCTCCGTCAAGCTGAATTTTGCCCAAGATACACCATGGGCTGACTTAACTTCGAACTATTGCTCGTCCTATAGTACGTACATTTGCAAATGAAAATCAGCAGTACGGACTAAAGTAATATCACGACACCATGCTAAAGTTACCATGCATCGAGCCGTGAAAACTGAAGCTGTAGCTGGTTTCAAGCCTTTCATTGAAGCGTGTAATGGCCGACAACCAGAATTGAATCTGATTGGTCAGTTCTTTATACGGGGTGGGAACAACTACCATTAAAGCTAAAGTTCCAAGTGATGGTCTCCATGATGGTAATGACAAACAGCGCAAATGACATCCAGAGAGAGAGTTCAAGGTAAAAGGACGGAAACTGGGAATGGTAAAACGCTTCTAATGCCTTGGAGCAATGTCCAAGATGATCGCTCGAAACCCAAGGTTTCCTCAGGAATTGCCAAAGCCACTGCAGCTCTGACAAAGCTGAAGCCTATATTGGAGATAACAACATATCTCTGTGATCAAAAGTGAAACTTATGTGCTCCCTTGTCATATCCATATTTTTGTATGCTTTTGAGTCATGGACCTTGACAGCAGAGTTAGTGAAAACAATGCGGGCCTTTTGGATAAGAAGCTACCAAAGTTTACTGAGCATCACATATACGAACCATGCAACAAATTAGTAAATGCTAAGAAAGATCTAAGCATCCATTTAAGAATATGATGAACTCCTGACTATTGTCAAGAAATGGAAACTGAGGTGGTATTGCCACATCTGAATGTCTTCTGACTTAGCAAAGACAATTCTACAGGGCACAGTGAAAGGAAATAGAAGAGGTATACTTAGAAAGAGATGGGTAGACAATATTACGGAGTGTTCAGAGATGGGCTTTGCTAGCACAACTAGGGCAGCTGAAGGCAGGACTAGGTAAAAGGGAATTGTTGTCAAGTTATTTGTGGTGCCCCCCCCCCTCCCTCCACAACGACCAACCTTGCCCCCACCCCTTACCCGCACAACCATACCACCACTTCCTATACATGCTATATGTAAAATTTATATGTAAAGTATGATAAGGAACAGCTTAATGGCTTCAGAGAAGATATCGTTTGAAAATGTTGATAATAGTCGGACGGATCGACAACGGATGACTGCCTATATTATAAGCTCACCTATGAACCTTCTCCTCATTGAAATTGTTCTTCGGAACCAACAAGCAAATAACCTCGAAACTTGGTGTACAACAGTTTAAGTCTAACTACAAACCCCTTCTGTTCAGGAAAAATGGACTGTTTTATTGTTGTCCGGCTGTTTAACCTGATCTACATCAAACTTCAAAGTAAACAGGACACCATAAAATCTCAGACAGATCCATCCAAACCAGATTTTTCATTTTGTAGTTAGTTTGACCATGTGCGCAAATATGTATTTGTGTATGGAGCATAACCTGATAAGCTTTAAGATAAGATAGAAGTCCTTATCACAAACAAACTATGTAATTTAATTTTGGTGGTGCTTCTGGGGTGATTTGGTTTCTAATTTTCATTGTTCAACCGTTTTCTTGTAGTCTTTGGCTATTTGCATTATGGCAACCTGCTGGGAAAGAGCTGACTTTGGTGGGGTTAGGGGTGGGGGTAGGGGGGTGGGAGGGGGTGGCGCAGAGCTGGTGGCTTAATTGTTTTTGTTCCTTTCCAGCCTTGTTGTTAACTGAAGATGAGGAATTTTATGGTAGCGGCTTAAAAGCATTGCCGTTTCATCTCATAAAAATACTGACATTTTTTAAAGTTAGGGAAATGTCTCAAAGGATATCGCATACATCTTTGATTTGATTGTCACCATTCTTTTAGATGAACAGAACATGCATTAAATCTACAACAACTTACATTCCGCCAACGCAGAGTTATTGACCTCGATAGCCAAAAATGGCCATATTTGACTTTGTCAAAGCTTAAACCGTTTAGCCAAATGAAACTAAACTTTTTGTGTGTGTGTTTTCTCAGAATCACAGAAATCTGAGTAAGCAATATTTCTGATGACTGACCTTTTGCGGAAAGTTACACTTTTGCTATTGTATTGCCTGACAGATGTAAAAATGCAATAAAAATGCTAAAATCATTTTAAAGAATATTTGACAAAAATATCGAACAAACCATGTTTGATACAGTATTGCACGAATCAAACACAAGGATTGACACAGGTTAAAATTTGAATACACGTATTATCTTCATGCATCAGATATTTACAGAGTATAAGTAATTCGTCTGAGTATGGTTGTTCTGGACTAGACCATTGCTTTAGATGGTGAAGAAGTCTGGACAAGAACATTGCTTAAAAATGTGAAGAAGTTACAATTTATTTCATTTTTCAATCTACCTTGGGGGTCGTCCTGTCTGTGTGTTCAAGGCGGCTTTAGCGCTTTAAATCGCTTGTAATCTCCCCGCTGCGGAATCGAGCCAAACTCTGGTCATATACGAGACAAGTCAAGTTCTGCTTGCGAGTAGTCAGGTGGCTTTTCTCGGGATCTCCCGTTTCCTCACCACCTAACAACAGACTCGGCTCAAAATGAGTGAAATAATACTGGTCATGAAAGCCAATATAAAAAGTTATTCTATATTCAATAAAGAGTTACACTTTGCAAATGGTTTGTCAAGTGGCGGACATACATGAAATATAAGCCATAGCCATACATGTTGAGTTACACTGATTGACTGAGGATCACATTCATTGGTGTAGTACTTACAGAGGGCGGGATAGTTAGACCCCAAAGAATATTCATTCCTTTCTGAGGGCTATCAGCAGTCATAGTTCTGCTGGAATTATTTATGACTATTTAAATGCAATTGTTAAACAGTAACATGCACTCTACTTGTCCAGTTCTTAGATTTTGAGAAATTTTCAAGTTTTCAAACTTTTCGAATATAATAAATATCACGGCCATTTATTCAGTAAACATTACTCAAATACACAGACATCTAATTTTATATCTAGATTGTGATAAAATTGATTTCATATGTACATTTATAAGGTTAAGGTATTAACAATCTTTAGAGTAAGCCATATATTTTTTATAAGTAGACACTGGCTTGAAAATATGCCAAAAAGTAGATTTTTACCAAAGAATAACAAGTGTTTTGTTCAAATTTTGTTATCTCAGTTACCATGGCAACGGTTTTAAAAGACACCATACATACTTTGTTTCAGTTACATTTTTAATTAAAATGAATTTTTAAACATTTTACAAGCCATATCTTAGCCATGCTAGTTTTGACTAACCATCTTAGGTTCACATTGATTTTACAGTGCTTTATAAGTGGGTGGGGTACTTAGACCCCTTAGAATATGCATTACATTCATTTCTGAAGGTAACCAGATTTCCTGGTTCTTTCATATCTATTTATGAATGTTTATATGCACTTTTACACACTATATATGCAAGCTACCAGTGCATTCTACAAGGTTTGTGAAATCAGAAAGTTTTTCACTTTTATAAAAGTGGTGTTATTCAAAGCCAATTATTTTAAGATACCCACAAAACACAGATATCTGAATCTACATTTTGTTTGTGGTGACAACTGAATTTACTCAGGTAACAGCCGCTTTGCTATATGGTGTGCTGACAGAAGATAAATACATTCAAAAGTGCTAAAAATTCTCATTTTTGAGGATGTGGCAAAAAACGCTGACCCTACCATGTTTCTTTCAGTGATAAGGCCAACCCACACCGTGAAAAAGTATAAGTTTTAATTTGAATAATTGCGGGATACCTCAAATATTTATAGTGTATAAACTGTATGTTTGAACATGAAATATATATGAGTAGACATTGGCTTTAAATTGTGCCAAAAACATGAATTATTTTATAAAATTGTGTGAATTTCGCTCAAAATGTGTTATACTCGTTACCAAGGCAACGGTTTGAAAGAAACTGAAAATATTTTGCATGCGTTATTTTTTCATCAATACTCAACTATACAATAAGTTTCAGCGATATCTGAGACATGCCACTTTCCACCATCTGCCTGATCCATACATGGAACGGTACTTTTAAAAGAATTGAAAACATATTCAGGGGTAATTTAATCCTCAACCGTGAAATGTAATGTAGCCCTTGTGGTTTCAAAAAAACTGAGCTGAGCCAAACACAACGGATGAATATGCACAGAGCACTGTTGCGTTTAGCTCAGTTTCCATATAACCGTATGGGCTTAAAACTTACTCGACAGATACGTCTTGAGAAGATCTACTGAAAGCAGCGATGGATATTGAGCCATGTATATATTTAACATTTGGTTGAACAAAGTAAAAAATATTCACCTGTTGCGTTTTACCCAGTTTCTAAGTAACCGCTAGGGCTAGTATTTTCAAATCTGCTCCATAGAAACGTCTGAAAAAGATCTACTGAAAGCAGCAATGCATATTGGACCTTGACCAACATTTTACGGTTGATGGAACATAGAAAAATATTCACATCTTGCGGTTGATTGAGCAAAGAAAAATTATTCTTCTGTTGCGTTTAGCTCAGTTTCTGAGTAACCGCAAGATAAGAGTCTTTAAACTTACTCCAATGATAAATCTGGGGGACTTCTACTGAAAGTTGCAATGCATACTGGGCAATAGCCTATATCCCATGGTTGATTGAAAATAGATAAAATATTCTTCTGTTGCCTTTAGCTCAGTACTAAGTAACTGAAAGGGTTCGAGTCTTTCAACTTGCTCTTTACGTTCGCCTGGGGAAGATGAACTGGAAGCACTACGGCGTTAGCTCAGTTCCTTGATAACCACCAGAGTCTTCAAACTTGCCCCTCAGACATGTCTGGAGAAGATCTACTAGGTGCAGTGATGCATATTTGGTCTTGACCTATATTTCACACTTGATTAAACATAGAAGAAAATATTCAACTGTTGCTTTAAGCTCAGTTTCTAAGTATTCAAGCTGGCTCCAAAGATACGTGTATCATGGAAGATCTACTTAAACCAAAGATCAATATCGGTCCATGACCCATATTCACGGTTGATTGAACAAAAGCAAAAATATTCACCTGTTGCATTTAGTTCGGTTTCTAAGTGGCCACATGAGCTTGGGACTTCAAACTTACTCCAAAGATCGCTGCTTTTAGTAGACCTTTTTCAGATGTATCCATGCTGCTGCTTTGACGATTCTAGACGCAACAGGTGAATATTTTTTCTATGTTCAATCAACCGTGAAATATCGATCATGGCCCAATATGCATCACTGATAGATTAAATCTAAAAGACGTATATATGGAGAATGTTTGAAGACTCTAACCCTTGTGGGTACTTAGAAACTGAGCTAAACGCAAAAGATGGAATTTTATCCAATGTTTTATCAACCAATATGCATCACTGCTTTAAAATTATTTTGCCTAGATATATCTTTTGAGCAACTTTGAAGACCTTGTGGTTACTTAGAAACTAAGCCTAATGCAACATCTAAATACTTTATCTATGTGCAATCAAACGTGACATATAGGTCATGGCCCGCTATGCATCGCTGCTTTCAGTAGATCTTCCCAAGTTATATTCATGAAGCTAGTTTGAAGAGTCTAGCCCTTGTGGTGACTTAGAAACGCAACAAGTGTTTTTTCTATGTTCAATCAATCGTAAATTGTAGATAATGGCCCAATAGGCATCACTTCTTTCAAAAGATCTTCCCCAGACATATTTTTGAAATAAGTTCGAAGACTCTTGCCCTTGTGGTTACTTAGAAATTGTGCTAAACGCAACAGGTGAATATTTTTCAATGTTCAATTAACCGTGAAATGTAGGTCACGGCACGATATGCATCGCTTTTTTCAGTAGATCATCCCAGGCGTATCTATGGATCAAGTTTGAAATATAGGTCATGGCCCAATATGCATTGTTGCTTGCACTAGATCTTCCCCAGATGTATCCATAGAGCAAATTTGAAGATTCTACCGCTTGTGAATATTTTTTTCTATGTTCAATCAGTCATGACATATAGGTTATGGCCCAATATGCATGGCTGCTTTCGGTAGATCTTCGGTGTAAGTTTGAAGACTCTTGCCCTTGTGGTTTCTGAGAAACTAAGCAAAACGCAAAAGGTAAATATAAGGCGCACGCACACGCGCACGCACATAAAGGGTGTTGCATAAGCACATCTTTGTATAGCAATATAGCATAACAATAAACCAAATAACAAAGTACTTACCATATGATTATGAATACGACGAAGCAGAGGATAATTCCCGATAAAAAAGCAATAACACTGATATAAGTTGTGTCCTGGGTGGTGTCACTCTTAATTACTGTCGGAGTACTTGTATCTGAAATACATAAAGCATTTTCATGAACTTCCCATAACTTAACAGTTCACATTAACAAACAGTTGTGGAAATTAAGCAGCTGCATTTTTAAGATTTATCCAATTGCTGGGCTGCATGAAATTAAAATTGCTTTTAACTTTGCAAATAATATTCCTGAAGACATTGAAGAACCTTTAATTGAGAAACAACAACTATGCAATATGTTGCCTCATATTACCCAATATCGAACTCGTCCTAGGATTTTCGAGTATCGATAACAGTTATACTTTTCAGGCACATCTGATAAAAGCTTAATGTTGTCAAACACAGCTGTTAAGCCTAGTTCGCACGCGCAAAGTTTCTCTGTCAAAGAAACTGCAACAAAGAAAGTTTGCCAAACATATTGCGTTTACACAGAGCAAATTATTTGTTAAAGAAAGCATGGCATAGAATCTTTGTCAAATGCTTTATGGTAATAAAATATTTGCTGCCGTATTCACACGACCAAATATCATTCGTCAAAAGTTACCTGGGCATGTAAATTTTATCCGTGTAAACGGCTAACTTTGTTACATTTTCTTTGTTACATACATTTTATTCAAAATCAAACTGGTTTGATTCCGAACATTGTTTTCGTTTTCATTCTCACTATGCCTCGTAAAAGAAAAAGACGTTCGGCAGTTGCTATGGCCATATTCATGCTAATATATAAATACAAGAGTAACAGACAGTGGTGGAGCTAGCCAAGATTACTTAAAAAGAGACCTGGGTATGACCCGTACCCTATTAAAAAACTGGAAAATGTGTTTATGAAACACTATGCCCCCAACCGTATGCTTGCCTCTAAAGAAGGTTCATCCCATAACATTTAGGTCAGAAGGGGGTTTAATTTGTTCATCTACATCTTAGCCTGTAAGTGTATGGTTCTATATCTTACGGTTCTAGACTGTAAGGATACCTTTGTACCATAGGCTTCAATGCACTAAGTCGAAAAGGGACATAACTCAGTAAAAATTCACCAATGTTTTTCAAAAGTTAATCAGTTCATCTACACCTTGGGTAATGTATTCCTGCAAAAAAGCAAGATCCTAGTATCAGGGGTGCTTTAGAGATTTTGTTCACAAGGTTCCATAGGCTAACAATGCACTTAGTCAAAAAAGGGCATAACTCGGTCAAAAACTTACCACTGTTTTTCAAAAGTTAATCAGATCATCTACACTTAGGGCAATGTCTTCCTGCAAAAATACACGATCCTAGCATCAGGGGTTCTCGAGATGTTTTGTTCACAATGTTCCATAATCTTACAATGCACTAAGTCGAAAAAGGGACATAACTTGGTTAAAATTCACCAATAATTTTCAAAATTAATCCGGTCATCTACACCTTGGGCAATGTATTCCTGCAAAAACACGATCCTAGCATCAGGGGTTGTCGAGATATTTTGTTCACAAGGTTCCATAGGCTAACAATGCACGAAGTCGAAAAAGGGGCATAACTCGGTCAAAATTTCAACAATGTTTTTCAAAAGTTCATCAGGTCATCTACACCTTGGGGAATGTCTTCCTACATAAAAACACGATCCTAGCATCAGGGGATCATCTGCTGCCATTTTATGCCCCAACTTCGGAGAAGTTGAGAGGGCGTATTGGTTTGGGCCTGTCCGTCCGTCCATCCGTCTGGCCGTAACGCGTTTTGGCAGCTGGGAAACTCAAGAAGCGCTTATGCTAGGATCTTTAAATTTTCGGAAAGTAGACATTAAATCCGATGGGCGTCGCATTATAAGAGATTTTAAACATATACAGAATTATCGAATCGGCCTCTGCATTTATGCTTGAGCGAACAGATCCTTATCAGACTGCGCAAATGTGTAGTTGAAATGAATGCCCGTGCATACACGTCGTAAAGTACCTTTTCTCGCGATTTCCATGTTTAATTAGTTTCTTTACGTTAAATTCTATATGCAAAACTGTATGTCATTATTATTTATTAATCAGTCAAGAATGTGAATCTCTTGAAGCAACTTCCTTTAGGCCATGAGCCAGATATGGTTTACCTCCCCCCAGGGGAAGTTTTGTGGACCATACTTTTCTTAAAGTCCAGCATCTTAGAAGTATTTTGCAGCATGTTAGCCCTCTGGCGAAAGGGGCGTTAAGCTGTAACAGCCTGTTAAATACGTTACCAATTAAAATAATAAACATAAAATAAAAATTATCAAAAATTATAAAAAAATAGAAATCACTTTCCTATGTTTAATATCATAATAGAGTCCAATAGGACAATGCAGTAGCTAAAAGTTATGATGTTTGAAAGGTCACTTTAACCTACATGGTGTAATATACATGACGTTTTTCTTTACACTCCATTAAAATTGCTATTTCCATCCAAAATACTTTCTTTTTGTATCTTTTTCCTTTAATATTTATTAACACAATCTTTGGTACTGTTTTAAAGAAAATCTATAGATCTTTTCAGATCTGCAAAAAAAATTATTCTATCTTGTATACTTTGGCAGAAATGGGATGTTGAACACAGTACCCCCTTATAAATGTTCCAAATTGTAATTGTCACTTTCCGTATGCTTGAACTACACTGTTGGAATGGAGAACAACAGTAAAAGGTAATATTGAATATGCCAGCCTATTTAAACAGCAAGAAACAGTTCCACAATATTTTGAATGCATTTTAGTCGGCCACAATGATCGATTATATACGTTACCTAGGGCAATTTTTGTGAAAATCATATAATTTGAAAAAAGAATCATTTTATTTTCTTTGGTAGCAGTTTCTTCATAAAAGAATCTTCTAATATAAGAGAAAAATGCATTCTGGTTTATTTTCTATGATAAGCTATTACTAGTAGTAACGTAAATAACATTAACATTTAAAATATTTCATTACAATACCTTTAATCAGTATTTTTTTTCCACTGTCAATGAAAAATAACGCATATACGTCTGTGTGTTCTTATGATATATTGTGTACTTGACCTATCAACACTTCTCTCAGTTATTAACTTTAGGGATTCATAAGGTGTGTTTTATACCTGATTAAACACAGTATACTTCAAATTGTAATGTTAAGGGCATTGGCATATTCTGCACATGTAAAATGGGTTTTGCTGTTTACTTTGTTATCATATAAAAAATAAAAGTATTTCATAATGGCATTGTCCAGTTTGTTTCTTTTACAGTTTGTACATTCGAGTTCTAAAGACAGTAACACACGTGAAATTTTGTTATATACAGCTGGAAAATCAAAAAAAAATGAATAAAAATAAACTTCAGAACAGATAAAAGCCGCAGCTATTAAAAGTCAGCATTGATTAAGCATATAGTGCTCGAATAAAATGATACACAGTCTGTTTGATACCATTAAAAGCTAAGCAGCTTTGACGTGTTTAGTTTAAAACTAAAATTAATCAATAATCAACAATGCAAAATGGGGTACCACCTTGCTTATGCACAGGATTTGGTATAGAATTTACGTGCACACTGAAAAACTATAAAGCAGAACAGTAAACCTGAAATTTGAAGACTTAAGCCAAATACAGTTCTGCATCAAAGCTAATGTAGATATTTGCTGGCAGCGTATACTTACTTTTGTAAGACTATCGTATACTTACTTTTGTAAGACTATCGTATATTTTACCTTACCGAAGGAAACAACATTGCTGAGTTACAGTTAAGAAACAAACAAACTTTTGAAAAGAGTTAATGGTAGTGTCAATACATTGCTTTATTTAGTTCATTTATGTAACTAACAATAATGTGTCAACCAGGAGTTTTGGAGAATAGTATCAGAAACATTTAATAAAAAAAGAGACTCTGGCAGTTTACTAGTATACTGAAGCAAATTATAAATGCTGTGTGATGATCTTTATTTCTGTGCTTTTGTTTCTTGCTCTTTAAAGTCTAACTACATTCAGTCATCTGTTAAAGAATCTAACAACATTCAATTATCTCTTAAAGAATCTATTCACCAAAGAACATAAAGATACGTTTAGTTGGACAAAAATGTTTTTTTTTTCAGGGACAATGTTCCAGTAGCTCTGCACACATAATAAAATGGCAAATGAAAATGACAGAATATTTTAATGTTGGTCCTTGCTGTTCATATATTTATGAGCAAATCTCAGTTCTTCTCCTTCCGAATGTATTTGCCTACACTGTAGTTATGCTTTGCAGCATAATATTGAGAAAAATAAGAAAAGAAAGATCGAACGTATTTATTGAAAGTTTATGAATTTTTCATTTCCGATATCCTTAACTAGTAATACGGTATTTCTGAGGAGCAAATAATCAAACAATAGAAATAGTGCATACCTATATATGCCAAGGAAGGGCTAACCTAAATAACTTACTGCATTTGATCTCCCTGGCCTTGTAATACCTTATTGTTTCTTTTTAGCAATAAATATGGTTGTAAACTGCTTATTAATGATATCTTACTGCTTATCAAATCATCCTTGTCCAAATATGTTAAATACTATTAGAGAATACAATATCCAAACAGCAATTTTATTTGCTCACATATTGTAAATTGTCCGACTGAAATTTGTATTTCGTAACACCTTTAGACCTTGCTAGTAACAACAAGTGGGAATAAAACCATGGGGTTTGCAAAATTACCTGACCAGTTAAATATTTGTAACAACATAATGAAAAAAAGAACTCCTGAACAGGCTGATGACAGAATGTTGTATGCGTTATAAAGTATGTCACTTTCTAGAATCCTTAAATTTTCACATTGTTAATATTTTGTAATGTATTTGATGGCCGGGAGCTGCATAAATAGATCACGTAGATCACAAATTAACATGTAAGTTATGATCACGTGAGCCGAATTTTATTAGCTCACCTGTCCAGGTGAGCTTATAGTATAGCCATGGTCCGTCGTCCGTCGTCGGCGTCGGCGGCGTCGTCCACACTTTTAAACATCTTCTCCTTAGAGACCACTGGGCCGATTGAAGCCAAAATTCATATGGAGCCTTAACAGGATGGGGGAACGAAAGTTTATATATTTGACCCAGGTCACAGGACCAAGATGGCCGCCATGCCCATATATGGTAAAACCTTAAAAAATCTTCTTCTCCAGAACCACTGGGGCGATTGCCTTGAAACTTAGTATGTAGCATCTTGGACTCCAGTACTACAAAGTTTATATAAATGATGACCTTGGGTTGACCTTGACCAATATTATGGCAAGGTCAAATTTGGTCCCTTAGGCTTTTGAATGGGAAAATCTGAAAAATTGCCTTTTTCTGTTGCCGTTGTGCTCTGTGATATGGAAATGTAGTCAATTTCAACACCTATGGATATTAGAGGTCAATGTTATTTAGTGACCCTGATCAAAGGTCATTGTTTCATTGGGTGTCAACTTTTTCAAACATCTTCTCCTCAGAAACCATTGGGCCGATTGAAGCTAAATTTCAAACAGAAACTTAGCAGGATAGGAGAACGAAAGTGTATATATTTGGCCTAGGTCACATGACCAAGATGGCCGCCATGGCCATATATGATAAAAACCTTAAAAAATTTTCTTCTCCAGAACCACTGGGCAGATTGCCTTGAAACTTGGTATGTAGCATCTTGGACTCCACTACAAAAAAGTCTATATAAAAGATTACCTTAGGTTGACCTTGACCTACTTTACCGCGAGCTCAAATTTGGTCCCTTAGGCTTTTGAATGGGAAAAGAGCATTTTTCTGTTGCTATTGTGCTCTGTGATATGGAAATCCAGTCATCGTCAACCATTATGAATACTAAAGGTCGAGGTCATTGTCGTCTTTGTCCGTCGTCAACATTTTTAAAGGACTTCTCCTCAGAAACCACTGGGCTGGTTCAAGCCAACTTACATATAGAGCCTTAACAGGATAAAGAAACAAAAGTTTAATAATTTTTTATCCAGGTCACATGACCAAGATGGCCGCCATGCCCATATACGGTAGAAACCTTAAAAATCTTTTTTTCCAGAACCACTGGGCTGATTGTCTTGAAACTTCGTATGTAGCATCATGGACTCTAGTACTACAAAGTTTATATAAATGATGACCTTGGGTTGACCTTGACCTATTTTATGGCAATGTCAATTTGGTCCCTTAGGCTTTTGAATGGGAAAAGATAAATAAAGTGCATTTTTTCTGTTGCTATTGAGCTCTGTGATATGGAAATTCAGTCAAATTCAACCTCTATGAATACAAGAGGTCAAGGTCATTTAGTGATTTTATAGAAGTGGCTGTGGCAGAACTGTTTACGCACTCACCATCCAATCCTATAGAATTGCAGCCTGTTTATTAGCCTACCTTAGCCCAAAGCTTACATTTTGGCCACTTGACCTGAGCATATTCTAGCAGGTAAGCGGTCGTTGCCTTTGGGCGACTTGTTTGCTAACCTATGTTAAGCAGTTACTGTGCAAAGAGGCTCTTGGCTGACGATTCGACCGACAGCAAAGCAAAAATGGTGTTAATGCCGACAGCAGAGTTAGAACTGCTCTTGATTGCAGTTGGGCCATAAGGACTTTAATTTAAGCATTTAGCATGAGTTTAATGAGGTTGCAAAAACTAAGCAAACCCTGCTTGTAAGTCATTGGCAATTTGTTAATTTTCCAGATGCGAGGTATCCTTGTTTCAAAATTACATAAAATATGACATCGTCGCATGCAAAAGTAACTCCAATGCCTACAAAAATCAACAAATATTTGCATCAAAAGGTGTTATTAGCTTCCATATGGAGTTTGGAGTACTATGGAATGACAAATGCATGCTGATATTGAAAAACAGACAAAATCAAATTTCGTGAGGAGATAACTCTCATATTAATGATCATAAAATAAATTCTGTCATATGCCTGCAATGACTATTATATCAACATAATAATAGCAAAAGATTTTTAAAAAATCTTGAAAACTGTGAACGTGTTGTGGTTTTTTCGTAAAGTCGGAGAACAAAAAATACTGAAAATGGGGTACATCTTACAAGTGAATATAAACTCTGTTCTGGTATGAATTTCAGAACAATATTATCATCACCTTTTAAGTCCAGAAATGTACTTTTCCTATTGCAACCACCATTTTGAAGCATGAACTTGGAATAGAAAAAATAGCATTTTTGTAACTATACTTTTAATGGGATGGAATTACCTCACCCACTTAAATCGTGCATAGAGCGAAAACCAGTGAACCAAACAATCTGGTATTGCACCATAATTAAAATCTAAAAAAGTTCCTTCAAGAGCAGAGAATACATACAGAAGTAGGAACATGGGCCAGACTACGTAGTTTCGGCTAATAAAGCCTCGTCAGTGACCCTGACAATATCTGGTGACGGAACCAGAAAAAAGCATACTGTAATTTCTTAAATACCATAAGACAGTCAATACATATCAGTTAAAGTATACAAAGTTTAAAGAAAATCGGGTTTAGCCATGAAATGGCCTTATAGAGACTGGTCCTTTCTCTGTGTCGGCCATAAACAACTTCCAGTAATTTACTTTAATGGATTCCATATTTCTAGCCTTTTGGTATCATAAAGTTCATTTTGGGTTATTCTGAAAACAAAGAGTAATTCTGAAGCCGCAGGGTATGACCAGTTCTGCACAGTGTTACGACCTAACAGTGGTAACAAAAAGATGAAAGTAAACCAGCAAAACGCCTGTTTTAAAACTTAACAAAATTTATTGACATGTACATCAAAATTAAAACGGTCATTAATCAATCAAGAAAAAAAATGTAATTTACAATACCTTATTTTAGTCGGAATGTCCCTCAGAATTTAAAACACAAGTCCTTTAATAATTTCTGATCCCAGAAAATAATGTTTGTATGAGCACAAGAATATTTCCAATAATCACAGAATGAAAGTCACAAAAGTAATCCAATATATTTAAATTCTAGTATAACTTATTTAACTATAAACTGGTGAATGTTTACAAAGATGAATTAACTGAAAACCTGTGCTCTTTATATATTATCTAGAAACATTCAGGAATCAACCAGAAATAGATTTTATCAGAAAGTACTCAATTCTGACATAATTTTATACCAGAAGATTCTTAATGTTTACAACAGAAAGTTCTAATATTTTCTCAGTACTAAAAATAGTTATTCCAGAATGTTCTAAAGTACAATGTAAACAACTTGTTTATTGCAAACCTAGTAAATATCTAAAACTGCAAAATCATGGTAAAAGAAAATATTTACACCAAATTAAACACCATATCCATACATGTAACAACAGTTCCTTATTTACTGTGATCAAATCAATCTTAGTCATCTACTTCCGCTTCTTTGGCGAATTCATTACCTCAAAAGAATGTCATTTTTCTCAGAATTTTTATATAGTCACTAAAAATGATTTTTAAATCGACTAGAAACGTTTTTCAGAGAAAAACTGATGTCCCCCACCAGCCCATTCCCGTCCCCTCAAACGAACAACAAGAGGGCCATGAGGCCCTGAATTGCTCACCTGAGTATGGTGGCCATGTAGGTCATGTGACCTAAACCACGTGAATAAATTTTCGTTCCCTCAGCCCCTGGGAGCTGTGTATAAAATTTGGTTACAATTAGCCCAGTGGATTTTGAGAAGATGTCTGAAATAGTCAAAATATGAGAGACATGGCTCAGAGGTCAAAACATGATCTTGACCTCTTGTACCCGCAAATCTTCCATGTACTAGTTAGGACGACTGTATATACTAATTTTAGGCTAAACTCTTCTAAACTTGCCATATATCTTATGTTCTAGCATTTTCCCATACAAATAAGGTCAAGATCAGCCCAACATCATCATTTGAACAATCTTGATAGTACTTCTGCAATACCTGATTCTTCATGTATATACCAAGTTTCAGAGCTATATATCATTTGGTTCTGGAAGATTTGTAAAGGTTTTTGCCAAATATGGACATGGCGGCCATTTTGGTCATGTGACCCTGACTGTTTGAACAAATTTTCGTTCCCTCAGCCCCATAGAGGCTCTAAATGAAATTTGGTTACAATTGGCTCAGTTGCTTTTTAGGAGATGTGAAAAATTGTCAAAATCATAGAGACCAGGGTCTAAGGTCAAAGAATGACCTTGACCTCTTGAACGCATAAATTTTATGTACTCATTAAGATGACTGTATATACCAATTTTCAGGTCAAAATCTTTAACAGTTTCCAAGAAATCTTATGTTCTAGCATTATCTCATATAAAAGCTACAGAAAGCAAATTTGACCTTACCGTTAAGAAGGTCAAGTTCAATCCAAGGTCATAATTTGAACAATCTTGGTAAGTCTTATGTACCCAATTCTTCATACCAAGTTTAAAGGTCATCAGCCTGTTGGTTCTGGAGAAGATGATTTTTAAACGTTTTTACCGTATATGGGCACGGCGGCCATGTTGGTAATGTGACTAGGACCGTTTGAACATATTTTCATTCCCCCAACCCCTACAGGCTCTATATGAAATTTGGTTACAATTGGCTCAGTGGCTTTTAAGGAGATGTGTGAAATTGTCAAAATATGAGAGACCAGGGTCAAAGGTCAAAGAATGACCTTTACCTCTTGTACACATAAATTTTCGTGTTCTCATTCAGATGAATGTATGCATAAATTTTCATGTACTCAATAAGATGACTGTATAAACCAATTTGCAGGTCGAAATCTTAAACAGTTTCCAAGAAATCTTATGTTCTAGCAATTTCAGATATAAAGATACAGAAAGCAAATTTGACCTTGCCGTAAAATAGGTCAAGGTTACACCAAGGTCATACGTTGAACAATCTTAATAGTACTTGCTTCCCCGATGCTACATACCAAGTTTCCGGGCCATCGGCCTGATGGTTCTGGAGAAAAAGATTTTTAAAGGTTTTTACCATATATGGGCGTGGCGGCCATGTTGGTCATGTGACCAAGACCACATGAACAACTTTCCCCTACAGGCTTTACATGAAATTTGGTTACTATCGGCCCAGCGGTTTCAGAGAAGTCGTTAGAAAATGCTGACGGACGGACGGACGGACGACGAAGCATTAAAAAAAGGTGAAGGTCAAACCAATGCCATAATTTGGACAAAGTTTTTAGTACTGGTTTACCCAACGCACCATACCATGTTTCTAGGCCTTCGGCCTATTGGTTCGGGAGATGATTTTTAACGTTTTTTCCGATATATTGGCGTAGCGGCCATGTTGGTCATGTGACCAAGACAATTTGATCAATTTTTCATCCCCCGCCCCCTAGAGGCTCTACATGAAATTTGGTTACAATTGGCACAGTGGCTTTTGAGGAGATGTGAGAAATTGTCAAAATATTAGAGACCAGAGAATTTTTCATGTTCTCATTCAGATGAATGTATATACCGATTTTCAGGCCACAATCTTTAAATTTCCGAGAAATTTTATGGTCCAGCATTTTCCCATATAAAAGCTACAGAAGCGAATTTGACCTTATCGTAAAAAAGGTCGAGGTCATACCAAGGTCATAATTTGAACAATCTTGGTAGCACTTGCTTACCCAATTCTACATACCAAGTTTCAAGGCCATCGGCCTATTGGTTCTGGGGAGGAAGAGTTTTAAAGGTTTTTACCATATTTGGGCGTGGCGGACATGTTGGTCATGTGACCAGGACCGTTTGAACAACTTTCCCCTAGAGGCTGTACATGAAATTTGGTTACTATCGGCCCAGCGCTTTCAGAGAAATCGTTTGAAAATGTTGACGGACGGACGACGGAGCATTACCATCCGATAAGCTACCCCGGAGCCGCTGGCTCAGGTGAGCTAAAAAGCCTGTTCATGGTAAATATCTAGGCAAGTTTTGAGAAAATCCATCGACTGGTTCTTAATATATCCTCATGGATGACTATGTCCTTGAAAAAATAGTCAAGGTCACCAAATAACAAACATGTCTTAAGCCTGTCACAACGATATATTTGTGCAAGTCTGATGAATATCTGTCAGCTGGATCAAGATAAAACTAATTTTAAGAGAAAAAACTAAGCACTTTAAGTTAACTTTTGACCTTGAAAATGTGGTCAATGTAATCAAAACATAGTAAACTCTTGAGATTGTCCATAAGGTATATCGATGAAAGTAAAGTGGAAATCAAGCCAAAGGCTAGTGAGATATATCAACTTCAATAAAATTGTCACATATCTAAGTCCTCCTGAGACCTTGAAAATGAGGTCAAGGTCACCGATATCTGATCAGGCCTTAAGCTAGTCTCAGTAATGTATCCATGCAAGTTTTGTGAAATTCCATCTATTGGTTTATGAGATATTATGGGTACAAGAAATTGCCATCTAAGTTCTCCAGTGACCTTGAAAATGAGGGCAAGGTCACCAAATTCTAATCTGCTCTTAAGCTGGTTCCTGTAATGTATTAATGTATCCAAGCAAGTTTGGTGAAATTCCGTCCATTGGTTCAGGAGATATTGTAGTAATAGGAAATGTTATCTCAGTCCTCCAGTGACCTTCAAAATGAGGTCAAGGTCACCAAAATCTAATCAGCTCTTAAATTTGTCCCAATGATATATCCATGCAAGTTTGGTGAAATTCCATCTATTGGTTCAGAAGATAAAGTGGGTACAAGAAATTGTCATTTAAGTCCTTCAGTGACTTTGAATATGAGGTCAAGGTCACCAAAATTTAATCAGCTCCTAAACTTGTCCCAATGGTGTATCCATGCAAGTTTCCATTCATTGGTTCATGAGATATCGCGCACGCAAGAAACTGTCACGTGGACGCCGACGACGACGCCCGGGATCCGCACTGAAAACAATATGTACCCCTCACCTTTGATGGGGGGTGGGGGGGGAGAGATAATTATATATGATGAATGAATAAGAATAAAGAATAAAGTACATATGTATTACATTAATTTAAACCAGCAGCTACTGCTACTGACTGTTCAAATGCGGGTTTTCTCTAGCAGTCCCTCTTTGTTAGATAAGTACGTCAGTGATAACTTTTCGTTGTTTGGGTTTCATAATTCTTCTTTTTTTTCAACATGCCGTTGATGCGTTTTCATTTATGATTGTGGCTTTCCTGTGTATCTCTGAACAGTGTTTCAAAGACCTATTAACAAGATATAATTTAAATGGAATGGCTTTACTTTCAGGGAAAGCAATTTTGCATTTTAGAAGGGCTGAATCGTCCATGGAGCAATCAGGAAGTCACAAATATTTTTTCCGTTTCAAAAATTGGAAAAAACCCATAGAGATGTACCCATACACCAACTTATCGCTAACATTTTCTGGTTTCTCGATTTTTCTCGGCCGCGATTCTCAATGCCAGACCAATACTGCCGGTCATTGATCAGGCCTCAGCCAGTCTGCCCTGTAATTTGAAGCCGACTATACTATATTCACTCCTGAGTGTGTTATTAATGTCACAAGGAACACATATTCTAGTATAAGCATCTGAATTTAGGATTTTAGAAAAAATGGAATGAAATATCATTCAATGAAAACAAGGTTTGCTGCTTGTATGTATTATAATGCAATTTTTTATCAACTGTGGTTCAACTTTAGCAAATTTTACAGAAAGGTAGGGGTAGAACGGACTACGGGGTCCTCATAGAACTCTGTAAAGGGTAGGCTCAGCAGGTCTGCACAGAGAACTTTAACAGTGTCACGATGTAGAGATATAAACTTACTATATTTCCGTTCTCAAACATTTATGCGGCTTACACTAAACATTTCTTTGTCAACAGCTATATACATGTGACGCTCTCTTGTCTAAATGCCATATTAATCATTCATGCAAATATAATACTTTAAACCTGCCTGGCTGTTCTGCATACGTTTGAGTTGAAGACGGAACTGTGGACCTAGGTGTCAATGTACTTCGCACTGAATTCGGCGTCGGCGTTGTCGTGTCTGGTGCATGTTTTTCGCATGAGTAATCGTCTTCACATTCTCTTTGAGATGTTTCTGAAATGATAAATGTCTGATATAATGTTTTAAAAGTATCTTAGAAAAGGAGCAAAGTACGGAAAAGGAAATGAGCCCAGTTTCTCTCGACAACCTTGTATCAATAATTTGCTGGTGAGTAGCTTCCCTCTATCAACAAAGTCTTGATAGTTAGAACATATGGTGGCTGGTTTGTGCCATTTCGTCTTTTCGTCTTTTCGCCGCGAAAAGACGCCACGCGAAAAGACGAAAAGACGAAAAGACGCCATGCGAAAAGACGAAAAGACGAAAAAACGCCAGACGAAAAGACGAAATAACGCCATGCGAAAAGACAAAAAGACGAAACCCGCCACGCGAAAAGACGAAATTTCAGCGCGAACAGACGAAAAAACGCCATGCGAAAAGACGCCATTTGAAACTCTCAATTTGTCGTCTTTTCGCGTGGCGTCTTTTCGTCTTTTCGCCTGGCGTCTTTTCGTCTTTTCGGCTTTTCGCATGGCGTTATTTCGTCTTTTCGCATGGCGTTATTTCGTCTTTTCGTCTTTTCGCGTGGCGTTATTTCGTCTTTTCGTCTTTTCGCGTGGCTTTCTTTCGTCTTTTCGTCTTTTGGCGTGGCGTTATTTCGTCTTTTCGTCTTTTCGCATGGCGTCTTTTCGTCTTTTCGCATCACGTGTTTTGCATTAAGATGTATCAATAAATCCTATTCTAAATGCAGTTAATACTTTGAAAACTTAGACAGGTGTTTCTTTTTTAAACTGTGTAGACCCTGATCAGAATGCAATCTGTAAAGAATTGTACTAATCACGGTTTGCAGTTTTTGCCGCTAAACTGTTCTTTTAAAAACATTACCAAAAATATGAGGAAAGAAGTCATTATGGTATTTCTACTGAACGGGCAGAAAAGAAAAGGAGCCGTCCTAATGTTTTGGAGTAAAATACTCCAAACAAGTTTCAACATATCTTAATTTTGATCTTAAACTGCCTAAAAGATTAACCACTTGTTGACCATGTAATCTCTCTCAAACTATGGAAGACGAAGGTGTCTATACAAACATTGAAACATTGTTGCACATCGCTGTAAGTGTTATGATATGAAAAATAATGATACAGTATTTTCCCTAATTTGACATACATTTAACTGCAGCTAACCCAAAATTTGAACAAGTTTATAGTTTTCTAAAGACGTGCCAATCGCAGACAGAGCAGAGCCTGATTAGACTTCTCTTTGGCTTTCGCATATGTGTCCCAATATATAAGAATTTTATATTGAAAATGTGCCCCTTCCGCCATTTTTACAAAGGGGCACAACCACCGTTACTTCCTCTACAAGTCTTCTTTAAACGACAGGGATGGATTTTGCTAGCTCAACTAGGGCAGCTGAAGACAGGACTAGGTGGAAAAGGAGTGTTGTAGAGTCATCTGTGGTGCCCCAACGACGTCACAAGATTATGGGATAGACTAGACTAGACTAGCGGTTGCAGTCAGTTCGACCCCCCGCCCCCTCTACACACACACACACACACACACACACACACACACACACACACAAACTCGCCTCAGTGGTCCTTCAGATGTGACTCTAAACCGCGAGGTCATTTCTTCATATGAACTTAGCATTGGTGGGACATTTTACCCAATTCTCTCGATCTCTCAGTTTGAACAATAATATTGTAACACAGTTTACTCAGAAAATACATTTAGTAGATTAGATGCTAGCATTAAGTAATAAATTTGGACCATGTTACCATTATGATCCTAAATCCTAGGACATATGTGTCCTAGGAAAACAGTGGTCTGGTCAGGCTCTGCATTGGTAACCATTCTGCGTATGTTATGATACAGCTCGAGATATTAAAATCTACTTGTTCAAATTAAAAAAAAAAAAAAAAAAAAGGTTATTTTTACGTAGGATGCATGGAGACACAGGCGTCAACATATTTGTATCTGTGCTTAAGGTGAACGGGACCACTCTCAATGGGAAGCAATTTTGCATTTTTGCCTCCTTTCTTAAGGAGGGTCAGCTCTTGAAAGTAGAATTTGGTCCTCTAGGAGCAAATTCTTTCCTTGAAGAGTAGACCTATTTAAGAATCTAACTTTCTGTTTGCTTCACTTTCCTATCTTGGGAAGCAAAGAGAATGTCACAAAAGTTGTTCCTCTTTGTAAATATGACAGAAGGTGACAAAATGTTCAATATTAGAGAGATCTTTCTTGGAGGTGTATACATTCAGCTATTGATTGATTGATTGATTTATTGCTTAACGTCCGCAGTAAACATCTATGGTCATGTCGGGACGGTCAGTTAACCTAACCACACTATTCCTGGGCAGGCTTAGACCTCCTAAGCGGTTAACCAGTACTAAGTGCACATACTTTCGCCAGTAACTGACAACTGCCCTTCTTGAATCAGCGGAAGGAGAAACGAAAGTATGTGGCCAGACCAGGTATCGAACCCAGAACGAACCCAGAACCTCTGACATATGAGTCAGGTGCCCTACCGATTGCTCTACGCGGCCCGGCATACATTCAGCTATACAGTCAAACCTGCTTATGGTCAGCTATACAGTCAAACCTGCTTATGTGGTCACCTCTATTAAGGGATCACCTCGCTTAAGCAGCCACCTTTTCTTGGTCCTTTGAACCAAAATACAGTGCAAATGAAATGTATTAAGGGGTCAACTGTCTTAAGTAGCCACTTTTTGTCCTTCCCTTGGGTGACCCCTTAAGACAGATTTGACGGTATTTCTCAAAAATGCTTGCGACAACAATGTACTAGGTCTGCCTATGCTCCTCAATGCGCAAATTTGCGTCTGCTAATTTTTAAGTCAACATGGCCCAGATTTTTTAATCAATAACTGTAATTATTGCCGACCCCATACTAATACTTATAGCTATCCTTTTCACTTTTAACAAGTTTTATTTTTCTGTTGGATAAAATAGAGTTTCAGTGGCAAATCCCTTCTAATTTTCATAAGACCGCTGCTTGACTTGACTGATTATCTTGATTATATCTGTGTTTGATCTCATTCAACAAGGCACAAATTTGTTATTCAATCTAAACGGTACCATACTGACCGAAAATGTTGCCGACCCCAGTGCACGTTAATTTTATAGTCTATCCTTACATTTTTTAGCTGTTAAAAAGATATATTTTATATATTAAAAAAAGCATTTCAGTAGCAAATTCTGTGATCAGACTGCTTCTGTAGCTGCGTTTGCAGTAGTCTGATATGAGTCTATATTGGTTACTCAGACAAACTGTCTTAGTATTAGGAATCAATACAGAAATCAATACAGTTATCAATAGAAGGGTATTTGTGTGTCGTTATTTCATCTTTTCGCCTGGCGTCTTTTCGTCTTTTCGTCTTTTCGCATGGCGTTATTTCGTCTTTTCGCGTGGCGTTATTTCGTCTTTTCGTCTTTTCGCATTTCGTTATTTCGTCTTTTCGCGCCGAAAAGACGAAAAGACGCCATGCGAAAAGACGAAAAGACGAAATAACGCCACGTGAAAAGACGAAAAGACGAAATAACGCCACGCGAAACGTCGAAAAGACGAAATAACGCCATGCGAAAAGACGAAATAACGCCACGCGAAAAGACGAAATTACGCCATGCGAAAAGACGAAAAGACGCCAGGCGAAAAGACGAAAAGACGAAAAGACGCCACGCGAAAAGACGACAAATTAAGAGTTTCAAATGGCGTCTTTTCGCATGGCGTTTTTTCGTCTTTTCGCGCTGAAATTTCGTCTTTTCGCGTGGCGGGTTTCGTCTTTTCGTTTTTTCGCATGGCGTTATTTCGTCTTTTCGTCTTTTCGCCTGGCGTTTTTTTCGTCTTTTCGCATGGGGTCTTTTCGTCTTTTCGTCTTTTCGCGTGGCGTCTTTTCGCGGCGAAAAGACGAAATGGCACAAACCAGCCACCATAAGAACAGGCTCTAGGACAGCGGACTAACTGCGAAACATAGACTCCACGAAAACATCACAATTGAATACATGAACATATATATATATAACGCCATTATTCCCCTGATGATCTTATACAGTGAAATGCATAGGGAAAATTAAATTATTTACAGACGTTCCATCTCGTTAGTTTGATTTTTTATATACAGAGTTCTGGTTCCGGACATTATTTTTGTATTTTTACCTATATATATATATATATATATATATAACATGTAAACATGACTTTTTGAACGACCCTCATGACCTTAATAATGGTTTCTCTGCACATACCAGTATTGGAGTCCTGCATGCTCTTGGTATCAGTCATAAAACACAAACTTGGGGGATAATAGAAGCTTTTAAATGACGAAAAAAAAACTTGAAAAATTAACTTCAGAAAATCAAAGACCGACCAAAAAGAAACTTCCAAATTCATGTCTGAAAATTGATTTTGACTTTGTTCTTTTTAAAATGCCCAACTGAACCACAGTACCAAACAAGTACTTAAAAAAAGGGATTTTCTTGAAACCTACGATCGTCGAAATGATATATTCTCCACAACTTTGTTGTGCAAGGGGATAACCTATATGTTCTATATTGTGAATCTTTGTCAACTTTCTTTCAATTTTAGTAGGATTTACAGACAAGCAGTGGTAGTACGGACTACGGAATCCTCGTAGAAAACTGAAATACTTCGGCTCAGGTCTGCTGAGAACTTCAACAGTGTCAGACTCCTTGCATTAATTATTTATACGTCTTCAACCAGACTTTTGCTTGTTAACAGCAATGTAGATATAACAATAGTTTGTATAATTGCCAAATATCATATCAAATACTATAAACTTGCCTGGTTGTTCTGAATATGTTTGAGTTGAAGACGTCTTGTCTGGTGCATGGTTTTGACTTGAGACATCGCCTTCACAGTATATTCGAGATGTGTCTGAAATGATCATGTCTTATAAGTATCTTAGTAAAGGAAAAAGGTATTCTAAGTATAGGCGGTGAGCCCGATTCTCAACACCAGTTAGCGTTTCCTGCACTGGACAGGTTACTAGCTATGCTCGAAATGAATCTACACCTTGACAGAGTTTCTTATGTAATCCCGTGGCCATATTTTGTAAATCAGGAACGTTAGATTCCAAAATGTTTGCTTTGACAATGAGATTTCTAAAATAGTTCCAGCAATTATTTAACATCACTTTTCAAGGTCAAGGTCAAATGACAAAGGTCAACGCTTTAAAATAAAAAGGATAAATTTAAAATTCATAATTTGTGGCGGGCACAACGTTAATATTTGACTTAATCGTAGTTTTATCTGAACGCCATGAAAATATTCACAGGAACCATTTTCCAACTCTATGTAGACAAACATTTGGATATATATAAACCCTGATTATCAAAAAGTGGCTCAGGAGCATATGTTCGTGCCATAAACAACTCCACCATTTGACATAAACAAACATGCAGCAAAATTATAAATGAAGATACCCAGGAGACGCCCAAATCACTAAGTGTATCAAACTCAAAACATCGAAAATTGAAACGGACAGAAACACGAATAACAATACGCTATTTTTATTTAGATAACAGACATGCCCAGTCTGAGACAGAGGAACCACAACTGAAGAACCGCACTAAGATTGGCAGGGTCACTAGTATAACTTCTGGGGGATTAAATTAACTTTACTCCTGCAATCTCACCACGCTTCATCATTAACAGAGGGAGATATTTCGGAATAGCAATTTTACGACCTCTTTCACAACCAGTTACTCAGTATATTGAAAATTGACAGTCTTCATTATAACGTATGTTTGGTTATCAGATTCTTTTTTTTACTTTGGCAAATAAGACACTAGCCGAAAAGAGGATTTTGGGAGACAGCTAGAAAATTCAAGCACTTAGTTTTGTAGTGTTCATATAGCGTGTGCTTTGTTTACGCTGGTTTCAAAATTTCCTCTTGAGACTTATACAGTAAAGGAATAGAATAGGTGTTTAATTGTAGAATGAAGAACTGTTTAACAATATACGATTAAGTTCTTTATTTGCAGTAGTTTGTTCTTAAAGACAACACGTTTGCCCTCATGCATAACGTTTACCAGATAAACCCGGTATCAACTTTTCAGTAACATAAGTCAAAGGTTCAAAGGACGTATTTTTTCGTATTGTATCAGACTGATGATGGGCCACTCTCGAGTAAAAGAGCCTAAATTTAACATACATAGCCCTTTTTGTCGTAAATTGTCTTTCCTTATTTCTGCCTATCATAGAAATATAAGTTCTAGAATAAGTCTTAAAGACACAACTTACCGTCTGGATAAATTATCAACCATACCATGTCCGGTGAAATGTTTTCCGATTTACTGACCAAGGCAACAAATGCTTCTTCGGGACGTATGTATTCATTGAAAATTGATCCAAACCCTTCCTCTTTCCTTTCATCACAGGACCATAGCTCCTCATTTATACGCAGTTCTGAAGGCGAACATTTACTTTCGGTCTTCTGGGTAAGTCTTATGTCATTTAATGACATTGTAAATGGCCCATGATTTACCCAGCATCGACAGTCTGTGAACTGTGTATCGTCAGTTAGCGTAAGGTGCAAGGTGTCGTTGAAATATAAGTTGCGCTTTTCGCAGATATCCAGAAATGTGCTATTTTGACCTGAAATAGAAACGTTTTTAAATGCATAAAAAAGAACACAATATTCAAACAGAGCAATTCTAAATAAGAATTGTCAGAAGACAATAAAGAGCGACTATGCGGGAGCTTGACTTTAACAAGCGGAATTTTTAATTTGGACAATACCGGCCGAGAGAAATGAGAGCAACCGCAATTCAAAATAAACAGTTCTTCTAAGAATAATTCGAACCTCTAAAATATTGCGAGATGTACGTCAATATCAATGAACAGTAAAATATAGGTCACATTCATCTAGAAGTAACATGCAGTCGATCACTGTATCTGAATGTACCAAAGTATAATACATACAGAAGTCAATTCAATTGTTTTAGATATTTTTTGTGTAAATTACAGAACCACGAAAAATAAGTCACACTGACATGCAATTAGTATGAGGTCGCTCACAGATTTAGCCCACAACCATAACACAAGTATAAAACTAAACAATCACAAAATTTGATGAATGCCCCCGCCATATGCCTCACTAGCCCTTGCGGTAACTAAGTTATTGACCTAAAAGCAGCAACAGGTGAACATTTTTTTATGTTCAATCAGTCATGGTACGATATGCATCGCTGCTTTCCCCACGTGTATCTATAGAGCAAATTTGAAGACTAACCTTGCGGGTAGATAGAAATGAGTTAAAAGCAATAGGTGAATAATTTTTTCTACGTTCCAATCAACCGTGAAATATAAGAAATGACCCGATATTCATCGTTGCTTTCAGTAGGTCTTCCCCAGACGTATCTATTGAGCAAGTTTTAAGTTTCTAGCCCTTGCAATTACCAAAAACCTGAGCTAAAAATACAGGAGAATATTATTTTCTATTTTCAGCCAATCGTGAAATATAGGTCATGGCCGATATGCGTCGCTGCTTTCAGTAGATCAGCACCAAACATATCTATGGAGCAAGTTTGAAGTCTCTAGCCCTTGTGGCTATTTGAAACTGAGCTTAACGCAACAGGTGTGTATTTTCGTCTAGTTTCCATCAACCGCGAGATATAGGTCATTACCCAATATACGACACTGATTTTAGTAGATTTATCCCAGATGAATCTATGGGGCAAGTTTGAAGACTCTAGCCCTTGCGATTACTAAGAAACTGAGCTAACCACAACAGGTGAATACTTTTATTCTATGTTCAATCAACCGTAAACTATAGGAAATAGCCCATTATGCATGACTGGTCTCAGTAGATCTTCCCCAGGCGTATCTGTCGAGCAAGTCAGAAGACTCCAGCAATTTTGGTTACTTAGAAACTGAGCTAAACACAACAGGTGAATATTTTTCTATGTTTATTCAACCGTGAAATATAGGGAACGACACAATATGCATCACTGCTTTCAGTCGATCTTCCCTTAAGGTATCTATCGAGCAAGTTTGAAGGCTCTAGCCCTTGTGATTAGCTACAAACTGACCTTAATGCAGCAGGTGAGTTTTTTCTATGTTCAAGCAACCGTGAAATAAAGGTCATGGCCCAATATGCAGCATTGTTTTCAATAGATCTTCCCCATACATATCTATGGAGCAAGTTTGAAGACTCTAGCCCTAGCGCTTACTTAGAAGCTGAGCTTATCGCAACAGGTGATTTTTTTATTTTTTTTTTCCTTTTTTTAAATCAACCGTAACATAAATATGCCATTGCCCAATATCCATAACTGCCTTATATAGATCTTTCCCAAGCGTATCTACGGAGCAAGTTAGAAGACTCTAGCTCTAGCGGTTACATAGAAACTGAGCTAAACGCAACAAATTATTTTTTTCTTTGTTCAGTCAACTGTGAAATATAGTTCAAGGCCCAATATGCATCATAGCTTTCAGTAGATGTTTCCCAGACATTATGTATTGAAGTTTCAAGTCCTTTTGGTTACTTAGAAACTGGGCTAAACGCAACAGGTAAATATTTTTACAAAGGCACACGCGCACACGCACTAGCATACGAAGGGTATTGCAGAAGCCCGTCATTGCTTCGCAAAGTCGTGCTAATGACACTTTTTACAAACCAGCCATTAAATTGAACTGTTTTGAAGAACGCCAACCGACAACCGGTAAAATATTTCTCAACATGTATATGACAGAATATAAAGGAAGATACCAAGGAGACACCACAAACGCCAAGCAAAACCCACCCAAGACACCGAAAGAAGAAGAAGAGCGAAGAGACGCGAGCAAGAGATGCAAGCAAGAGTACTGAACAGTAAACACAAATAGTCCAACACAGAGATGCTATACATCAACACAAATACACCATATACACCAAACAAGAGGGTCATGAGGCCCTGAATCGCTCACCTGGGCAATTGGCAAGGTGGCTTTTTCTTATCATGTCTGAAATCGTCAAAATATGAGTCTTGGGTCAAAAGTCAAAGAATGACCATGACCACTTGTACTCATAAATCTTCATGTACTCATTAACACAACCAAATATACCTTTTTAGGCCAAAATCTTCAAAACTTTCCACGAAATCTTATGTTCTAGCATTTTCCCATATTTGACCATGCCGCAAAAAAGGTCAAGGTAAACCCAAGGTCACCATTTGAACAGTCATGGTGGTACTCTAGTACTCCATGCTACTTACCAAGTCTCAGGGCTATAGGTGTATTGGTTCTGGAGAAGAAAAATATTAAAGAATTATACCATGGTAATGGCGGCCATGTTGGTCATGTGACCTGGACCGTTTGAACAAAGTTTTATTCAATCAACCCCTGGAGGCTCTATAATTATGAAATGTGTTTACAATTGGCCCTTTGGCTTTTGAGGAAATGGTTAAAATGTCAAAATATGAGCAATCTGGATCAAAGGTCAAAAAATGACCTTGACCTCTTGTACTCATAATTCTTCATGAACTCATTAAGACAACTCTATATACCAATTTTTAGGCCAAAATCTTCGAAACTTTCCATGAAATCTTATGTTCTAGCATTTTCCCATATTTGACCTTGCTGTAAAAAAGTCAGGGTCAACACAAGGTCATAATTTGAATAATCTTGATAGTACTCAAGTACCCAATGCTACATACCAAGTCTCAAGGCCATCGGTCAATTGGTTCTGGAGAAGAAGATTTTTAAAGGTTTTTACCATATATAGGCATAGTGGCCATGTTGGTCATGTGACCAGGACCGTTAGAAACTTTTTTCATTCCCTCGACCCCTGGAGGCTCTATAAAAAATTTGGTCACAATTGGCCCGGTGGTTTTTGAGGAGATTGTTTGAAACTGTCAAAATATGAGAGTTCTGGGTCAAAGGTCAAAGAATGACCTTGACCTCTTGTACTCACAAATCTTCTGGTACCCATTAAGATGACTGTATATACCAGTTTTTAGGCCAAAATCTTCAAAACTTATCATGAAATCTCATGTTCTTGCATTTTCCCATATTTGACCATACCGTAAAAAAGGTCAAGGTCAACACAAGGTCATAATTTGAACAATTTTGATAGTACTCAAGTACCCAATGCTACATACCAAGTCTCAAGGCCATAGGTCAACTGGTTCTGGAGAAGAAGATTTTTAAAGGTTTTTATCATATATGGGCGTGGTGGCCATGTTGGTCATGTGACCTGGACTGTATCAATAAATTTATGTTCCCTCAACCCCTGAAGGCTCTATATGAAATTTGGTTTCAATTGGCTCAGTGGCTTTTGAGGAGATTGTTAGTACTTATCAAAATATGAGAGTTCAGGGTCAAAGGTCAAAGAATGACCTTGACCTCTTGTATTCATAAATCTTCATGTAGTCATTAAGATGACTGTATATACCAATTTTTAGCCCAAAATCTTCAACAGTTTCCAAGCTATCTTAACATGTAGCATCTTGCCATATAAAAGCATAAGGAAGCAAATTTGACCTTACCGTAAAAAAGGTCAAGGTCAACCCAAGGTCATAATTTGAAAAAATCTTGGTAGTACTCGCGTACCCAATGCTACATATCAAGTTTCAAGGCCATCGGCCTATTGGTTCTGGAGAAGAAGATTTTTTCAGGTTTTTACCATATATGAACATGGCGGCCATGTTGGTCATGTGACCAGGACCGTTTGAATAACTTTTCGTTCCTAAGGTCCCAGGAGGCTCTACATGAAATTTGGTTACAATCGGCCCAGCGGTTTCAGAGGAGAAGTCATTTGAAATTGTTGACGGACGACGGACGGACGGACGGACGGACGGACGACGGACGACGGACGACGACGGACGACGGAGCCTTACCATCCTATAAGCTCCCCCGGAGCCGCTGGCTCAGGTGAGCTAAAAACGCACAAATACTTTAGACATATATGTATGATACATCTATTTATTTTTTCAATTTTCTTGTTTAAATAAGACAAGAAAACAGGAAATTAAAGAAACAGCATACACATGACCATAACTTATGGAACGCCTCAACTATCTTACATTCGGACATGTCATTACGTTCTTTTGACAAACACTACTATATTGTTCATTTCTATAAAGTTTTGTCTGAAAACTGTGATCTCTTGTCAGTTTGATATGCTGTCGGGTTAACTCGCTATTGTATATTGCTTGTCAGAAAACCATAATGTCTAGCCACCATGACATGTTGTCTGGTTGACTCGTTAGTATATGCTGTTCTCTTCTGGTATGTACTGTCAGAAAACCATTATGTCTAGTTGGGAAACCATTATGCCTTGTCAGAAACCATCGTGCTTTATCAGTTTGTCATTCGGTCTTTTTAACGTGCAGCTGTAGGCTGTTCGTTTTCATTATGTATTTTCAGAACCCAATTTCATCTAGTCGCTTTTTGTACTGTCTATTTTGTTTGTTATTTGATGCTGTTACTCTCCATTATGTTTTGTCAGAAAATCATCATGTTTTGCCAATCTGTCATGTTGTCTTGTTAACTGGCTGATTTTTTGCATTAACTTGCCGTTATGTAAAGTTAAAGAATCATTCTATGCGATTAAATCAACATAGTTCATTCATAGAGTATCATTTCAACTTATCTTAACCTGCTGTTAAGTCATCATTATATGTTGTTGTGTTAAACGTTATGTTGTTGCCTTGATAAAACCTGCACCAGAAATCGATAAAACCCTGTACCAGAAACCCGGTAACTGTTAGGGCGTCCGGTAGTACAGTACCTACACGGAATATTCACTAGACAATATAATAGTGTTTGAATGTCGTCCGTCCAGCATTCCATCCATCCACCCGTCAATCATTCGGGGTTTTGGCGCAGTGCAAGGGCATACATGCGTCTGTCCGTCTGTCCATATGTTTATATATGTGCGTGTATTTCTGTAGGTCTATCCATGCATCTGTCCGATCGCCGATTTGCCTGTCAGTATATGTGTGTGTGTATGTCTGCCAGTCCAGCTGTCCATCCGTGCATATGCGCATCCATCTGATCGGCCATTTGTCTGTCAGCTCATCACTTTTTTTATTCTTCCCGAGATCCATCCATTCATCTTTCTGTGTGCCGTTGCTCGTGTATTAAACAGTAGCTTAGGGCGGGAGCATTTGGAGTCAGGGTATGCTAAGTAATACATAGGGCAGGGGCTAGGACGCGGGGTTTTGTGGTGTGAATGGGTGGGTAAGTAGGGTAGGAGAATGGGCTGGGGTTGATTGGGATGGGTGGAGTATATGCTGGGAGTTTTTGGAATGACAAAGGAATGGTAGAAAGAGTACGGTAAGTATAGTTATGGGTAGACTTTTGTCAGCCCAAGATGTTAGAAATTCACATTAAATCTCACTTGCCTCTCTGATCCCTTTATACCTCCCTAAAAACCCCAAACGAAGATGTTAGAGTATGAAGCCTGACAAATAATAAAATAAAAAAAGAGAAGTAAAACATTTAGGGACCAACCATTTGATATTCCGAGGGAGTCGGGGGTATAATAAAATAAAAAGAAAAAAAGAGAAGTAAAACATTTAGGGACCGACGATTTGATATTCCGAGGGGGGGGGGGGTGCTGGTATATTTTGCAAAAAAATCTCTGTCTATGGATGTGCATGGAAAAATAAATTGGTTCATGAGGGGATTTAGATAAATATTCTTGCCTCAAAAATAAGTGAAAAATTAAATAATCTGGCCCCACCCAAACTTTCCAAAACAAAAACAAAATAGTCTGCAGTTAGTTCCATTTGAATTGCGTTTTTAAAATGTGTCTGTCTTCTGTGGGGGGGGGGGGCTGCGACCCCCAGACCGCCATATTTATGGTAATGTTTTGATATTAACTACAATTGTTTTACAACAGCAGGCCCGCATGTGCATACATTTACAAAAAATGCTATACAAGCATTCACATACATGTATTATTGATCTGCCGCATTACTAAGTAAATGTTTCCACTAAAACTGAATTAGAAAAGAGTCACTAGCTTATGGGAGACAACAAACCCATTGTGTCAAAATAAACACTCTTAAAGGCAAAATTCCTAAAAAAAACCTTATTCTTTATCATCATCCCTAGTTTTACATGCCCGTTTTGAAAAAAAAACGGACGTATTATGTCATGGCACTGTCCGTCCGTCTGTCTGTCCGTCCGTCCGTAAACATTCTTGTGCACGCAATAACTCAGAAATCGTTTGGATCTATCTTCGTAAAATATGGTAGGAATATGTATTAGGTTGGGACAGTTTGTATAGTCGCGTATAAGAATGGTTGCTCCCCCTTCTTTAGTTTCCAAGTCATGCCCCTTTGATCATTTTTCCCTACAAGTCTTGTGCGCGCCATAACTAGATAATAGAGAACCCCTGATGCTAGGATCATGATTTTTTGCAGGACGACATTGCCCAAGGTGTAGATGACCTGAAAAAAATTGTGAATTTTTGACCGAGTTATGTCCCTTTTTCAAATTAGTGCATTTAAGTCTATGGAACCTTGTTGACAAAATATCTCGAGAGCCCCTGATGTTAGGATCATGATTTTGTGGAGGAAGACATTCTCCAAGGTGTAGATGATTTTCTTTTGAAACAGAAAAATGTTAATGTTTGATCGAGTAAGGCCCCTTTTTCGACTTAGTGCATTGAAGCCTATGGTACAAAAGTACCCTTACATACAGTCAAGAACTATTAGAGAAAGGAACTTGAAATTCTATGTGTGTCATATTCATGAAAAATAAGCCGTGCTTGCGAACAAAATATTCGACTAAGATGTAAACGAACCGGTTAATACCCCTTTCTGCAAAGCGAACCCTTTTTAGAGGCAAGCATAAGGGGCATAGTGTTTCATAAACAATTTCCTAGTTCCTCCCGAAATCCGTCTATTTATCTTCCGGTCTGCCTGCATGCCTGTCGTTGCTTGTGTATTACACGGTAGATTAGCGTTGGGGGAGGGGGAAGGGGATGGGAGTCATGTTATTCTAAATCATACATAGGGCAGGGGCGTGGATATGGAAATTTGTGGTATGAATGAGTGGGAAGGTAGGGTAGGAGAATGGGCTGGGGTTGTTTGGGATGGGTAAAGTGTATGCTTGGAGTTGTGGGGATAAAGTGGGTAGGGTAAACAGGATAGGGTAAGGAAAGATATGGGTAGTGAGAGGGGTAAGAATGGCTGTGAGGAAGGAGTGGTGGTGGGGTAGTGGTGAGTGTGTAAACTTCGGAAGGATAGGTGAATGAGTTTGGCTGGCGTTGTGTATAGAACCGTGAGTGGCGGGAATAGGGATCTGGGTGGGAGTGTTTCGGGCGGGTAACCATCAAGAGTAGGGGTTTGGTTGTGGTAGTTATAGACTGGGGGTGTGGTAAGTAGGGTAGGGTGAGTGAAGAGGTTTGAATGGCACGGTGTGGGAAAGAACAAGTGTTGACATTGGGATTAGGGTGGAGCCGAGAGCATGTTCGTAAGATCGTGTAGTGTATGATAGAATATGGTATAAGAGGGTTTGGGTGGGACGGGCGTAAACGGGGTGGAGTGAGGAGGGGAAGAGTAGGTAAGGTATGGTATGTGAAGGGGTTTGGATTGCATGGCATGGGGAAGAACAAATGGTGGGGTGGATATCTGGGTAAGGCTTGGAGCATTTGGGTATGGTAATGTAGGGTAGGACGGGATATGGGAAGAGGACTGGGTGGGATTGGGATGGATGAGGGTTTGTTGTGGGATTGTAAGGGTAGGTGGAAGCATTGGGTTGAATATGTGTGGGCGTAGGCATAGGTGTTAGCATAATGAATAGTAGGATAGAGAAGGGTAGGGGTAGGGAAAGAGGTTGAGATATTGGTGCGTATAGAGGAGGTAGGCGTAAGGATGGGGCTTGGTTTGGGTATTGTTGGATGTATGTAGGGTAGAGTAAAATAGAGTAAAGCAGAGCAGATCATGGGAGGGGAGGGAAAGGTATGTGGTGGTGGTTAGATGGGGCTGAGGCTTGTGGAGTGCCTCTTTATACTCTCAGTAACTGTCTTACCTAAGGGTTTCGAATTTAATAAGCATTTTTCATTTTTGACTTTGGGTATGAGGGTATGGTGAGAATGGTTTGGTGGAAAATGGTGAGTTAGGGTAGGGAAGGGTAGGCTAGGGAAGAGGTAGGGTGGGGTCCTGGGAGAGGGTTCAGGGCAGATAAGATGTTAGAGGTAAAGTATTCTATTCCTGTTTGTCCTGCCAACCGGCACGTCCCACCCCACAGCACCCCACAACACAAGACTTGACAAAAGAACATGTCAAACTAACAAGACATACTATATTTTGACAAGGCATAATGAAAATGTAGAACACACAATAATAAGTGGACAAGACAACATGTCCAACTGACAAGACCTTATGTGATTTTAACAAGAGATAGTGAAAATGAAAAGCATATAATAACGACTGAAAAAGACAGCGTGTCGAACTGACGAGACACAATGAAAATGAACAGCTCATAAAAACCGAGTAAAGATGACAGCATGTAAAACTGACAGGATATAATGGTTTTCAGACATGACATAAAGGCTTTCTAACAAGATAAAAATGCAAAATGAACTGCATATAATAACGAGTGGAGAAGACAGCCTGTTAAGCTGACTAATAAAGGCTTTAAGACAATACATAATCCAAATGAACAACATATAATAACGAGTGAAGAAGACAACACGTCAAATTGACAAGGTATAATGATTTTCAGACAATACATAATGAAGATGAACAACATATAATGACGAGTAAAGAAGACAGCATGTTAAACCGAGATGATATTATGGCTTTCAGACAAGACAAATTGAAAATGAACAGCATATAATAACGAATGAGAAAGACAGCATGTCAAACTGACGAAACATAATGTAACTGAACAGCATATAATGCTTGTCCATATAACATAATGACATTTCCGAATATAAGACAGTTGTGGCGTTCCATAATAACTGCTAGGAATACGAGGGGCATTTCAGAAATAGTGTAAATGAGTCTGCCATTCCTAGGAATGTTGACCGATTTTTAAAGTTTATGTCTTAAAATTTAGGTTAACCTATCACCCAATGGTCTTCACTAAAATAATTTGGGTCACTGGTATTTTCTTCAAAATATGCCTTGACGATTGCTGTTAGGGTAAGAACACTGGGTAGAAACGGACGAAATATTTATGTGAAGACAAATTCACATTTTCTTGGCTCTGGATACAAGCAGCTCTGGATTGATACCTATATTATCTGTTATGTTGAAAATATTCCAGTATGAAAAGTATTGTATCAGCTTTGCAAAAACATAAGATTTATTTTGCAAGATAGGCTAATCATGGAACAATGCGCATTTCTGATGACGTCACTTCCTGTGCTAAACTAAAATGTATAGTAAGCTGTTTAAACTTCGGTTTTGAGGTCATTTTAAGTGAAAGTGAATGTTTGATAACAGATAAGAAACAAAAAATAAATAAACTTTAATTCGCCATGCTTGTTTTCTGTTATAAACAATCATTTACGGCACCTAATGCTCTTTTGTCAGTGGCCTACCTGATTTTTTACAATAAGTTTCCCCACCCACATATTTCAATGTCAGTATGTCATATAAAATTACAAGTCTTTCAAGTCTTTATGTATGAATTTTGCTTTCAATATGTCCCTCTTACTTTTGAAATTAAACAAAGTTTAATATATTTAGCCTGTGTCTTTTTATTAGAAAATAATTTCATTTTATTGCTTTGTATTTTTGCGAGTTTGCAACTTCCGGCGTGGGTTTTGCACACGTATCATCCAGTTTCGTCAGTTATTTGATGACAGTCGTTACAAAATATAGTGACCTTATCATTTCAGTAATAAAATGTCTGTCATTTGTTGAAATTGGATGTGAATAAGTAAAAAATCACAATTAATTGATATAATGCATTTATGATAAATGTGCATTTATAACCACATAGCAGAGAAAAAGTCTCGTTTATTATGTTACTTGTGTAGAATCTGGAAACAATTTCTATATAGCTTTCTTATCTTACATTTAAAGGACAATATAACGTGCTTCTTTATTAGAATATATCATTTTCTCATTGAGCAAACAGCAATAGAACACAAGAGACTTTCAGTGAAAAAGTACAGTTTCCAGTATCGACGCCCTTATGACGTATAAGCGCATGCTGTCACGCATGAGTGACTTAGAAATTCTTTTAATGCATACCATTCTGAAGCACTTGAATTTACATTTCCAGTGATATATAACACTACTGCTTAATATCAGCCAAAAGGCTACCCCAAGATAATTTACATTATTTCTGAAATGCCCCTCGTACAACAAAGAAAATCCACATCAGAATTTTCTGTCTTAGAACTGACAGTAAATTAAGCTACTGGAGCTTGAATAAGTTCTATACGAACAACCTATCACTCCCTTCCGATGCAGTTCAAAGTGGTTGGTCGGCCTGTATAGAGGCCTCGAAACTCATCAGAGAGACCTATTAGTAAAACATATCTAGTTGGACCACAATGAGCTCGAAAAAGGACATTGGTGGTTAGGCGCCAACCTTCAATTACTTTTATTACTACTGTGGTAGATTCAAGGTGGTAGATCACGTGTTTTCTTCTTCCATTACTTATTACTACTGTGGTAGATACATGGTGGGTGATCAAGTGTTTTCTTCTTCCATTACTTATTACTACTGTGGTAGATTCAAGCTGGGTGATCACGTGTTTTCTTCTTCCGTTACTTATTACTACTGTGGTAGATTCAAGCTGGGTGACCACGTGTTTTCTTCTTCCTTTACTTATTACTACAGTGGTAGATTCAAGCTGGGTGACCACGTGTTTTCTTCTTCCTTTACTTATAACTACTGTGCTAGATTCAAGGTGGGTGATCACGTGTTTTCTTCTTCCGTTACTTATTACTACTGTGGTAGATTCAAGCTGGGTGACCACGTGTTTTCTTCTTCCTTTACTTATTACTACTGTGGTAGATTCAAGCTGGGTGATCGCGTGTTTCTTCGTCCATAACTTATTACTACTGTGGTAGATTCCTAGTGGGTGATCACGTGTTTTCTTCTTCCATTACTTATTACTACTGTGGTAGATTCAAGGTGGGTGACCACGTGTTTTCTTCTTCCATTACTTATTACTACTGTGGTAGACTCAAGGTGGGTGATCACGTGTTTTCTTCTTCCATTACTTATTACTACTGTGGTAGACTCAAGGTGGGTGACCACGTGTTTTCTTCTTCCATTACTTATTACTTCTGTGGTAGACTCAAGGGTGGGTGATCACGTGTTTTCTTCTTCCATTACTTATTACTACTGTGGTAGATTCAAGGGTGGGTGATCACGTGTTTTCTTCTTCCATTACTTATTACTACTGTGGTAGACTCAAGGTGGGTGACCACGTGTTTTCTTCTTCCATTACTTATTACTACTGTGATAGACTCAAGGTGGGTGACCACGTGTTTTCTTCTTCCATTACTTATTACTTCTGTGGCAGACTCAAGGGTGGGTGATCACGTGTTTTCTTGCTTTCATACGATGCACGTATGCAGCGTATGGCGATGCTGTGACTAAATCCTGGTTAAAGCCAATGTTTATTTCTGTTTAGATATATTTAACACTCATTGAGGTACGAAAATCTTCCAGTCCACATCTTGCCGATTCTAAAGCCAATTTAATGAGCCCAAATGATAAATACTTTGGGAGAGATTGAATCGACATCAGTGCAGATCACAATGCAATTTGAAATTCTTACAGAGACCTTGACCACAGTGCGAATAGTGAAGTATCTGCGGTTCCATTAAAGTGCCGTTAGAATCGGAAAGATGTGGACTGGAACGTAACGCATGGCAGTATGGTGACTCTCAAGGGTGGGTGATCACGTGTTTTCTTGTTTTCATACGATGCACGTATGCAGCGTATGGCGATGCTGTTACTAAATCCTGGTTCAAGCCAATGTTTAAATACAGTCAAACCTGCTTATGTGGTCACCTCTATTAAGGGGTCCCCTGTCTTAAACAGCCACATTTTCTGCGTCCCTTGAACCAAAAAACAGTGCAAATGAACCTGTATTAAGGGGTCACCTGTCTTAAGCAGCAAGTTTTGTCCTTCCCTTTGGTGACCCCTTAAGACAGGTTTGACTGTATATTTAACACTCATTGAGGTATGCAAATCTTCCAGTCCACATCTTGCCGATTCTAAAGCCAATTTAATGAGACCAAAATGATAAATACTTTGGGAGAGACTGAATCGACATCAGTGCAGATCATAATGCAATTTGAAATTCTGACAGAGACCTTGTCAACAGTGCGAATAGTGAAGTATCTGCGGTTCCATTAAAGTGCCGTTAGAATCGGAAAGATGTGGACTGGAACGTAACGCATGGCAGTATGTTGACTTATACTGCCCAATTAAAATTAAGAAATTTCAGAATGCTTTTCTCTGGTTTCGTCACCAAATACTGAGAGGGTCACTGAGGAGGTTTCATTAGCCGAAACAACGTAGTCTGGCCCAAGTTCCTTCTTCTGAATGTATTCTCTGCTCTTGAAGGAACTTTTTAATATTTTAATTGGTAAGTGGACAACACGGAACATATCAGACTGACAAAAGTTATGGAAAGACACATACGGTAAACTGAATGAACAGCTCTGACGTGATTGGAGAGAAAGAAAAACACTCCCTCTCCCACCCGCTGAAAGAACGTGTCTTTTTTTATTATTATCATTTGACAAATTAATGGGTAATGACAATTGGGTCCATATAAATAATAATAAGTTGCTTAGCAAATTTGTAAAATGAATTTTCAGCAACTTTCCACTGTTTGCTTAAACCGCATATGCACACATAAAGCATGCTCAGGGCATATTCACTAGGTTTTTATTAGAACATAATGCATTTTAACTGCGCAAACCAGCATCAGTCGACGCACAGGTTTAGTCCAGTCGAGCATGCGCAGCTTGTACAGAAGAGTCCATATTCATCGCTCATACTACTCTTGCATACTCACAAGACTTGACATGCCTGTGTAACTGGAAACATGTTATGGAAGACTCGCTCAAGATTGTTTTTCTTAAATTTTCAAGCGCGGCCGATAAAGTTTATTGTTATTACTATTATTTATTTTGCGAGTCAAATGCGGAATGAAAAGCAAAAAGACAGACAATGCTCAGGAACTAATGCAATCAGATCCCACATCCTTCCCTCAAAACCGACAGGGTAAGAAGTACATAAATTGACCAAGTTCCGGAAAAATACGCATGGTAAACCTAATGAGCAGCCTTGAAGTTTTTGGAGAAAAAAAAGACCATCAGAAAAACCATCCCTAAACAACCCCATCAACCCCCACTCTCCCTCCTCTCGCCCCCCCCCCCCTTCCCCAGTAAAACTTGGCGGTCAAGAGTAGGAAGTTGTATACATAAGTAAGCTACTTGCCAAAACTTTTCAAGTCATTTCATTTCAACAGGACACCTTCTTGCATAGGCGCAGTCAGAACAAATGTACCTTCGTTTCCAAAAGTCAGAAATTTTACTACAGTATGATTTCAATTATACAAATTGTATCCCAAAGAGGTTAACAAATACCTTCATTAAAGATTCAAACGTACTGAAAGTTTTAATGGGATCGGACTTGCTGTTGGATCTACCCAATAACGCGAAGAAATGCACTGTCGCTAATTTAATCCAAGAAGTTCAGCTGTAAGAACATAATCCCGATACAAAGTTAGATGTAATTATAGGCCGTACGGCATTGAAAATTTTGGCGATATAGCATCGTTACTGGATGTCCTCGGTAATATTTCGAAAAATGAAATTAATTCCAGTAATACCGTTTACTTAAAATTTCTAAATTTCATCCAGAGACCGGAAGTGTGCGAAATTGGCAACACTTTCCGGTTGCAATATTGACTCTCCAGGCTCTATAGGGTATGGTCTTGTAGGCCAAGATACTTAAGAGACGTCCTCAGTTAAACTGGGCCATTAGCTATTAATTTTAACCTTCGTATTACCTGTCTTTAAATTACAAAATAACGGACCTGTTTACCTTCCTACAAATAGCCCTCTGTCTAAAGAAATAGATAATAGTACCAAGACCTGCATGCGTTTTGTAAGATATTGTTAACGCTGGTTCGAATAATGATACCCTGGTTTAAAAGGCGGCGTTTTTAAATGTTGCAATATTGCCGTTGCAAAGATATGAACGCCGCACGGCTAAAAAAGATAAATCACTGCTTAAAATCGTGTTCCATTATTAAATTCAGGTGATTTCTTACATATTTCCCACTTAAACAATATCTAAAGGATAATTTTGCTACGAAATGAGACTGGGAACTAATGTCACAAATTTTATGTAACCTACGCCACGGCGGTAAATTCATGATACATTTTTTAACTAAAATGGCCCGGCATCATAGAATTTACAAGATCACACGAAGAAATATGTGTTCCTCAATATGTTATATCATTTGTGCAAATTTGATCCATTTTGTATATTTTACTCGACTTCAAAGTATATTACCCCAGCATTTTTCTGTAAGAATGTAACCTTACGTCACGGGCATTTTAGCTCCCCAGAGCCGCGGCTCCGGGGGATAGTAGTCTCCGGCGTCCGTCATCCGTCGTCAACGTTTTCAAAGGACTTATTCTATGAAACTACTGTGCCAATTTCTATTAAACTTTATATGCAGCCTCTAGGCAAAGGAAGAAAGAAAGTTAATATATTTGGTCAAAGTCACATGACCAAGATGGCCACCATGCCCATATATGGTCAAAAAAGTAAAAAAATCTTCTCCTCTAGAACCACTGAGCCGATTGCCTTTAAACTTTGTATATAGCATCTGGGACACTAGTACTACATAATTTATATAAATGAAGACCCTGACTTGACCTTGACCTATTTTATGGCAAGGTCAAATTTGGTCCCATAGGCTTTTGAATGGGAAAAACTGAAAAAGTATGTTTTTAAGTTGCTATTGTGCTATGTTATATGGAAATGCATTCAAATTCAGCCCCTGTGAAGTTCTAGAGGTCAAGGTCATCTAATGACCTTGGCCAAAGGTCACCTGTTTGTTGTCTGTCAACATTTTCAAAGGACTTCTTCCCTGAAACTACTGGGCCAACTTCAAATAGTTCAGGAAAAGGGGGAAAGAAAGTTTATACATTTGGTCCAGGTCACATGACCAGGATGACCGCCATGCCCATATATGGTAAAAACGTTAAAAAATCTTCTTCTCCAGAACCACTCAGCCGATTGCCTCGAAACTTGGTATGTAGCGCCTAAGACTCTAGTACTACAAAGTTTATATAAATGAAGATCCTGGCTTGATCTTGACCTATTTTATGGCAAGGTCAAATTTGGTCCCTTAGGATTTTGAAGGGAAAGAACTGAAAAAGTAAATTCTTATGTTGCTATTGTGCTATGTTATATGGAAATGCATTCAGATTCAACCCCTATGAAGTTCTAGAGGTCACGGTCATCTAGTGACCTTGGCCAAAGGTCATCTATCCGTTGTCTGTCAACATTTTCAAAGGACTTCTTCCCTGAAACTACTGGGCCAATTTCAAATAGATTTCATAGGCAATTTCAGGAAAAGGGGGAAAGAAAGTTTATACATCTGGTCCAGGTCTCATGACCAGGATGGCCGCCATGCCCATATATGGTAAAAACGTTAAAAAATCTTCTTCTCGTGAACCACTCAGCCGATTGCCTTGAAATTTAGCATGTAGCATCTAGGACTCTAGTACTACATTGTATATATAAATGATGACCCTGGGTTGACCGTGACCTATTTAATGGCAACGTCAAATTTGGTCTCTTAGGCTTTTGAATGGGAAAAACTGAAAAAGTGGATTTTTTTGTTTCTATCGTGCTCTGTGATATGGAAATGTATTCAAGTACAATCTGTATGAATTCTAGAGGTCAAGGTCATTAAGTGACTGTGACCAAAGGTCACGTATCTGTCATTATTTTCAAAGACCTCCTCTGAAATGTCATGGCCTATTTCAATAAAATTTCATTTGCAGTCCTCAGGCAAAGTGGGAAAGAAAGTTTATATATTATGTCCACATCACATGACTAAGATGACGGCCATGCCCCTATATGGTTAAAACCAGAAAAAAATCTTCTCCAGAACCACGGGGCCGATTGCAAGTTGGTATGTAGCATCTAAGACTCTAGTACTGCAAAGGTCATATAACTGATGATCCTGTGTTGACCTTGACTATTTATATGGAAAGGTCTAATTCACCCCCTCAGGCTTTTGAATGGGAAAAGCTGTAAAAGTGCATCTCTCTGTTGCTATTAGACTCTATGATATGAAAATGCGATTGACCTCAATGCTTTTGAATTCTAGAGGTCAAGGTCATTTGGTGACCTTGGTTAATGGTCACTTGTGTTGAATATTTAAAGTTCTTTTTCTCAGAAACTATTAAGTCCGGCATCACCATTTTAGCACTGTTATTTTATGTCTACAAAAGATCAGTAAATTCATAGCGAAAACAAATGCCCAAAAAAACACACATGTAAATACCGCAATTAGTTTTTGTTTGATAATGAAAAAAGGGGGCCAAAATGTTCACTGATTGATACTTGTAACCTTATTGATTTGTATACGTAGTGCGACGTTACGTTACGCCGCACAGTTTAGCCAACGTCTTCCGGTAGAACGTTATCACCTTGACAACAAGTAAAGACGTTGATCTGTAGTTGCGCTATTTCTTAAGGGTTTCGAAGATATTAAATAGTCGCAAAATCGGTAAGAGAAATTTCAGTTTAATCTAAGAGAAATTTCAGTTTAATCTTACGATTTTCTAATTCCTTATGAGTATTTTTAGACCATGTATTAGCTCAGAAATAACGCTGTAAACTCGAGAATAATAGCCCATGTTAATTTAGGAAGTGCAATTCCTTGCCTATCGCCGCATGAGTGCAATGTAGAATAGCTTATTAACTGTGCATTGATATTTATACATAAAATTACTACGCATCAAAGCCATTATAATATTTGTTTTATTATTTCATTTATTTAATTTGACTAGCGAATGCTTGTGCTTAATGATTTATTACTATAACAGTTTTCCGAATTGTTTCAGAGAATCGCAATTTATGACAAACCAAATTACGAAGAATAAAGAATAATATGGAGGCGCATGTCTTGATGGTTATTTGTTTGACCCGAAATCCTTACAATTCTCGATTGTAAGCCGACCACAGCCGATTTCACGAACTGATGCTCTTGATACGGTCCTGTCTTGAGAAATAAACCTTTTGCCAAGATAACCATGGCTACCAACGACCAAGAAAGTGAATCAAAGGATCTGAACAGCGCAGAACGGGTTCGTAGCGCTAATTTAGGACAGTTAACAAAACTGTACAAAGAAATTGAAAAGAACATGTGTTCATTTGACAACACTGATAAAGTGAATCTGCTTTACGGAAATCTGTGTGACCGTTTTGAACAGTTCAGGTCTGTGCATCTGCAATGATTGGATTTGTGCAAAGAGCCTGATGCGGTCAACGATTTGGAGCAGACTTTTGAAAGATACAGAACAAACTTCGTCGAGTTTCAGGATAGGTATTCCCAGTGGATAGCAGGACGATATAGGCCTACACCTGAAGAAAATGACGTTAGTTCAGTTGTTAGTTCTCGAACATCATCTACGCTGATATCGTCAAAATCAAGTCTGAGGAATGCAAAGGCGAAACGGCTTCTAGCCGAACATAAACTAAAACGGTTGGCTGAGAAACATGAACTGGAACGAGCCCGAAGGGAGCTGCAGTTAAAACAACAACTGTTAGAACAACAGTGCGAGGTTGAAGAAGCAACGTTAGAGGAATCCGTATGGCAGCAGGCCGTAAACGAGGTCGCTTCTGAGCTAGCTCATCCCAGGGAGGTACATGTAATCTCCATGGCACAGGATGTTTGTGACCAAGCACGTGATCGTGGCACATCGATAAGCGAAGGGTGTCTTCGCCCGGAACCATTACAAATATCGGTAAGATCTGAGTCTCCGAAGAGGAACAACCGGGGTAAATCTTCTACAACCTCACTTCACCTGGGAAATTCGGATGTTCGTGTGACCAGTATCGACACAGCTTTCCAGCGACTTGCAACCACACTGCAGGAAGGTTTTAACCTACCAAAACCTGACTATTTACCTTTAAAGTTTAAAAGGCACACCTACAGACTATTGCAAATTCATAAAGAACTTTGAAACTAACACAGAGAACAGCGTTGGCGATGCTAGACTAAGATTAAGTTGTTTGATTCAGTACTGTGACGGTGAAGCAAAGTCAAACATAGAAGATTGTGTTTTACTAGAGCCAAATGATGGTTACAACTGGGCTAGGTCTATATTATACTTGCGGTATGGTAGGCCTCATGTAGTTGCTAGGTCTTATATTTACAAATTAGTAAATGGCCCCCAAATAAAAGCATCCGACATCGATGGGCTCTCAAGGTTGGCTTTGGAAATGCAAAAATGCCAAATCACTCTGTCTCAGTTAGGTTTTTACTCTGATGCCGATAACTCAGAGAATCTAAGACGTATTGTCAAACGCTTACCAATGCATCTTAGAACCAAATGGGTAGATATAGCGTATTCAATCAGTGAACCCGGAACAGGGAAGAGCTCTGGTAGTCCTTAATATGGAAATCAAAAAGCCGCTTAAAATCGATTTGGCTGCACCCCGAGAGGGGCAAAGGTTTCTTAGTCTCATTTAAAAGCTTAGAATGTGCAGATTTCGATTCTGTTTGTCTTCCGCTTGTACATGTGTCCGTTTGCATTTTAGACAACTTGGAAAAGACCCACCCTCTTGCCAGCATAAGCGAGTTTGTCAACCATAAAATTGACACCATACCAGGGCAGATATATGAAAACATTGTACCTTTATTTAATAAAAGCATGAAGTTTGGGACAATGATAGACAAAGCTATTGTAAGCATTTTAAACGTGGATACAAAGCTAAAAAATTGTTCATGGCGGCCATCTTGAATTTCAAAATGGCGGCCACTGAAAATGCATTTTATGGCAAACACAATTAAAGATTATCCAAAATATTAGTTTTATTTTTCTATACATGTTTATATTAGCTTTCAGCATGGGGTTCTTAATTCTGTTTGCTATTTCAGCATTTATAATCTATCTATGCTACTGGGCGTAGACATGACACTGATCAATACTCATCAGTTTTATAGGACTGGTATAGATGGTAGTGAATGTCTTTGTCGCTCCACATGGTGGACAAAACTTAAAAAGAAAACACCGTTTTGCAATTACATTGTTTCTACAGTAAAGAACACTTGTTTACAGGATAGTAACAAAAGTCGTTTAAGTTGTTTCATTTTATTTGTATAAAATATATCACATGCCTAGCTATATTACATGCCTAGCCCACAAATTTTAAGGGTTGATCGGGTCGGGCAATGGAGGTGGGTAAATTTCAATGCCGGTATGTCCTATAAATTTGGATTACTGTAGGACAATGGCCTACTGTGCTTCTAGTAGGTGCAGGTGGGGTTTTTGCATATATATTCTCTCGTCCATTATCCCTTTTCTTTCTCCCTCTCTTTTTAGAGGCAGTTCAATATAGACTGAAATACTGTCTCAAAGAGTCTTTAAACCAAAATCAACCAACCAACCAACTAACCGAGTAATGAGAGGCAGAAAACATTATTCAGGCCTGTTATATACTGCATTTATTTTAATACATAAAGCAATATAATATTTTTAAAAGCAAAATGAATCATATAAAATGTGTAACGTAGATAACAACGACACAAATACAATTAAACAACCAGGATCTTAATAACTTGTAATTTAAAGTTCATAGTTTAGATTCTCATTGAACATATACTATCATGCATTTTCAAATCATGCCTTATCGACAGAACTGATTGACACCGTTTAAATGAGAGTTATGTAGCACTTGCAAATCAGCTGAATCGAGAAATTCAATGAAATTTATTTTGTAAGAATTCATACAAATTCGACGAATAACTGTTAGACACAGATGAAAGTTCAAATTGTCGATAGTGTTTCTTTTATTGTGATCATACTTAATCTTACGTAGCCCAACACAGACTTCACTTTATCGAGCTACGAAAGTTATATGTCTTCAAATCATAATCATCTGAGTTAGATGGATTTTAAATGGACGTCTAGCAGTAACGTTGAGTAACATAGTTGTAGTCTATCTATAATTTAATTTAGCTTCAATGGTCCCAGGATAAAATGTGTAAAATTATGTGTAAAGCGTCATTTGCGGCCCACAATCTATCTTTCAGTGCTTCATTATATACTTAAGATTGGTTGGTTGTCGTCCGTATATATACTTAAGAACTCAAATTTAAATGTATTAATATTAGAGCCTGAATAGTTCAAACATCTTAACAAGACACATGGGGGTCTTTAAAGATGAAGTAGTTGCTCTTACTCCTTTACAAATGTACCACTATAGCAACAATACTAAAACAAGCATTTAAAACAAACATTTAAGGTGAGGTGGGAGTAATTCAGCGCCGCCGTGCGGCAGTTTCCGTCACTACGTTACGTAATGACGTCGAACGTTCCATTTGATAAAAACAAGATGGCGTCAACGTTAGCCGCTTCTGTGATCACTTCATGGTCTGCTCACAAAATGCAAGGAGGCTGAGCGCTGGGCGAAATTTAAAGGAAGTAGAAAGTGCCGTAGAGGAGAAACTGAAAAAGATAGTTAGTTTTCCGTGCGGAAGACTACTTGTGGGATATTTAACAGTTTCTTAACAGTTTATGAGACGGAGTTCGCAGCTTTTGAGTTAGAAAGTGCCGTAGAGAAGAAACTGAAAAAAATATAGCTAGTTTTCCGTGGGGAGGAAGCTGTTCTCTGACAGTGCCTCGTGAAATTGAATCGAAAATCGTTCAATGAATAGTCAGATCACTGTCTACACTTCCACCACGTACTTAAGAGTTAACATGGTAACAACCATAGACAGTCGTTATCATACCACCCACACTTTAAATACTAATCAGCAAAAGCTATGCCAAATTTCAGTTATATAAAAAATTCTTAGACTGTCCCTAGCATTTGAACACCGCCAGGCAGCCTTATCAACGTCGACGCAATGTCGTCAGAATCTTTTATCGACGTTGATACGATAATTCAACATCTGTTCTGTCAATAAGCTAAAAACAATGTGGCGTTTCTTTTTCCTTGCCTTTCTTTCACTTTTTTGTTTTTCATTTCTTATTTCTGTTTCAAGTGTCTATCAACGTATCTCCTGGACGCTAAAATGAATCAAAGCTGCTTATCATTTTTACAGAGAGAGAGAGAGAGAGAGAGAGAGAGTCAATGAAGTCCAGTCGTTGGACCGCTAGGTTACCGTGCAGAATATGACAGGCCCTTTCTTGGGTCGGGTCAGGAACTGGGAAACTTGACTCGCTTACACTGTACAAAATCCAAGTGGACAAGGGAATTGTTCAAATGTTATAACACGTGGAAGCCCGCCCCAACTCGGGTGCCCGTCAACTGTCTCGGGTGCCCGTCAACTGTATGGGAGGGCATAATGGCAATGCTTTCGATTATTTTAAATTAAAAATACTTAGTTAAGACGGATTATGCAGAGATTGAGAGAAAATTATAACATCTGCCTTCATCCTGCACTTTCCAGACAATGACAATCATGAGTGATGAAAGTTCCAGACAAATTTTGCCGGTAGCTTACAAAAAGCGATAGTTGATATGTGGCGCGAAAAGTTAAGTAACGTTAACGTCACCATGCGCAACGTCAACATTTCAGTCTGAAGAGACGGCAGGCCGGGCATTTAATGTACTTTAACTCGAAAGTTAAGTCGGCGATCTACTATTTTCATTGCTTTAATGTGAACTTCTATCATTGGGCCATACTGTGTTAGTTTTTGAAGAAAAAAATGTGTTTTGTTTTCTCAGAATGAAGGTTTTTATCCAAGAGGTACGAGCAAAAAAGTGCATTTTTCATAGAACGCCATTAAAACGTCGGGTCGAAAAAGTGGAAAAATTGACGTTTTCGAAGTCAGATATATTAAAAACGACATCGGCGACCCCCCTTTTTTATTACATTTTCTGAAAGAGGGACTGAAAATGTACAATATAAGGAAGTATGAATAAAATCATGTGTTTTGTCAATTACTCCCACCTCACCTTAAATCAGATTCAGCAAGTATATATATTGGTGCCCATTTAACTGTAGTAAAACGTTTACCTTCTGAGGTGTAATCAACGTTACCTGTTTGTATTGCCCTCGTCATTAATACAGCAGCATATTACTAACATTAACCCAACCAATAGCAAATCTTTTAGATTTGAGGCCTTAAACTTTGAAGCTTAGAACAAAACTTAGAGTTTACCATAATCCATCTGTTCCCAAGCTCTATTTATCACCATCATATTACCATTTTTCCTGGCCAGGTTATGTTCATGCTCTTTGCTTATTCCGTTATGCTTTTAGCAGCGCATAAACTTTAATGAAAGACTGATAACATTCAAACAACTTTCAATACGTATATTGCTTTATTATTTGTTTGAATACAGCCAAAATATTGTATTTGTACTTTATTTGTTATGTCTGGCAAAGGATGCTGTTGATAAGCGGTAGGACTTAAATAATTCGCCCTAAAATGATTGCAACAAAATAGGCTGTTTAAGGCGAGATAATAAAAATAACATTTTGTATTAATCCCTGATAAGTAAAATTATAAATTACCTATATTATTTGTTTAAGGCGTACTCAAAATGCCATATTACTACACATTTGGTGGGATGTATCAGTGAATTGCTCGACAAAATGGTTATAAACGTTACCCGTTGTGTTTTGTTGCCTTTTCTTCTCTTATCATGCTGCAAAACATTATAGGAGAAACAGACAAATTAGCTTGGCCAATACAGCCCTCATTATCATTGTCCTAAATTAATATTTTCTGTCCTTTTTCATTTGCAAATACACATTGATTCAACCATTTAAACTAATCCTACTACTGATACTTCAACTTGAAAAAAAAAAAAAAAAAAAAAAAAACATTTGTCAATAAAAAGAACATAAGGTTCCATGCTTTAGCAACTCTTTAAAGTACTGTTGAAAAGTATTTTTTACACAAGAAAAAGCAAAAGTAGTACATGTATTACGGGAATTAAGACAATCATAAAGGGAAATATTTTTTGAGCCCAACTCTAGCTTGCTGCATAGAAAATTACTCATCTCCTCGCATCACTAGTACAGTAATTTCAATTTCATGTTTCAAATATTATACTCCAAAAGTCCTGCTTAACTGAGAAATCATCGGTAGGAACATAAATAGATAATTCAATATAATCTTCGACATAATGTAATTATTTCCCGATTTTATCTAAAATTTCAGTTTAGCAAGAACATTTTCCTTCGTAACGTAAACTGTCCCTATAATCTTAACAAAAACAAACAAAAAATGTTAAACTAACATTCAGTCAAAAAGAAAAAAAAACGTTTATTGTCAGTTCGTATTTCTCTTTTCAACAGTATTTCTCTTTGCATGCTCTTAAAATCCAAATCATTTTAATAAACACTATAACAATTTGTACATGTATAGTAGATTACTAGTGAAACTAGGCATTTCTACATGAAAAATCCATGCAAAAAGCTGATGAGGCAGTTTCCTTACTAGACCAACTGCTTACTGTTTGTCATCTGATTTGATTCATACATGAAAAATGCTGACCTACAACTACAGTGACTTTATGTAATGTATTTGGTTTGTTTTAAGACTTATGTAATGTCTTTGGTTTGTTTTAAGACTAACTATCAAGTATCTAGTGCCAAAAGAAAGACAGCAAGTATGCTGAGTTGGGAAAGTACAACAGTAAATTTGTTGATTTATACAGAATCTAGAACACTACAACAAAACTGATTGTGTTCAGAATTTGTCCAAGTTACAATCAGTATAAGATTGGATTATTCTAATTTTGTCACGTATAAAACACACACAGTGACACCGTAAACCTAAATTGTAAAAGTGTCAACAAGTCTTAAGCAACCACAGTTGATAAAATTGGTCAGAATATAATATGAGAGGTTTTGAAAATATTTGGGAACGTTAATTAGTTTACTGGAATGGAATAATATGAAACATTGTTATTTACGTGACCTCCATAACAAAAGAAATCAAGCAGATTATTATTTTTCCAATTCCTTAAGAAAGCGCAATTGGCAAATGCTAGCAGGAAATATAACAAACTGATTTAGCGGCTATACCTTAATAGTATGGAAATATTCACAAGTAACATATGTAATTTACAGGCACAGGCTTAAGCCAAGCAGTCAGAGGGTTAACAGATGTTAGTCAACACCATTTTGACAGGACTTTCTGCAAATACTACTTACTAGAGCTCCACTTTAGATAAGGGAACCTGTTACCAGCTCTATACATACATCAAATGGGCTCTGATCAGTATTTACAACATGTAGATATTGGCATTTCAGTTATATTGACGACAAAAATGTGACGGAGGGTACCTTTACAAAAACGTGCCTACAACCCGAACGGACACCTCCACAAGTGGAAGACAAGCTGATTCTGAAAGCTTACATTCATATTTTTAAAATGATACCATAAAACCTTTGTCCCCTCTGGGGTGCAGCCAAACGAAAATTTAGCTGGGTCATCTCAAGGACTATGGGAGGGAACCGCGTTTTTCTGATCTGGCGAAATTAGTTGACGAAAAGTCACGCGTCGCTAGTTCAATGCACGGTACTTATCTAACAAAGGAACACAGTCAATTAAAATATGATAGGGCTTCTACCAGTAATAATAAAAAAGATGGTGTAAAAATTACAACGCTAGCTACAAATAGCGAAAGGGTGGAATAAAAGCGCAAGCGAAGTTGTAGTTGCTGCTCTGGTACTTGTTCTGACCTAGCATCATGTGAAAGGTTCAAAGCCATAAGCTTAAGTGACCGCGGTAAACTTTTCCGCAAACTGAAATTTTGTTACAATTGTTTGAAGGGCAAACACATGGCCAATGCATGTAGAAAACCTCAAGCCTGCACAGTGCCGGACTGTAAAAAGATACACCATTTATTACTACATAGCTGGATAAATGAGCCAGATCACACAGCTACGCAGCCTTCGATCAGCTGTGCTGCAACGAAGTCTTCCCTTTCAAAGGGCTGTTTGGGGATTATCCCTGCGATTGTTAAGGGTGTGAACGAAAGCACATACCTGACGTACGCACTATTACACGACGGGGCGAACAAGTCGCTATGCGAAGAACGTTTGCTGAATGCATTAAATGTTTCCAGCAGACCGGTGACATTCCAAATTTCAACCGTGAGCTCTACGGGCTGTACGAATCATGGTCAGGAAGTTGATCTACACGTTCAGCATATAAACGGCAAGGATGCAGTGAGCCTGACAAATGTATGGTCGGTTAAGTGACTTCCCATTTCGTCTCAGTCAGCAGCGGTAAATGATGATATTAAAAACTAACCATATCTGCAAGACATTGAGCTGCCTAGAATCAACACCAATGATGTGACGTTGTTGATCGGCACGGATACGCCGGATGCTCATATCCCGCTGGAAGTGCGATCTGGCAAACATGATCAGCCATACGCAATCCGTACGCGTCTAGGTTGGGCGGTACGTGGACCTCTTCAGACTAAATGTGCAACAGATGAAATAAACGTTCAGTTCCAAACAACAGAAGACAGCATGCTGCAGCAACAGCTTGAAAGAATGTAGATGACGGACTTTGATGATAGAAGCTGCGATGACAAGAAGTCCATGTCTGTAGAAAATGAATGTGCACTGAAGATCATGGAATCTTCCATGACCTTTGAAAATGGACATTACCGACTCGAATTACCTTGGCGCGATGAGACCACGCCTTTACCAAACAATATTTCCTTAGCAGCTGCCCGTTTACAACATCTGAAACGCAAGCTGTTACGTGACCCGTCATTGCATAAGAAATATGCAGAGACAGTCAATGAATATATTGCAAAGGGGTACGCAAGAGAAGTAGCACAAACTGATACCAGCTCGAACCGTGTCTGGTACCTTCCACATCACCCTGTGTTTAATGCAAATAAACCGGGTAAATTGCGTTTTGTATTTGACTGTGCAGCGAAGTATGATGGTGTTTCGCTTAACAGTCAGTTACTTCAAGGCCCGACTTAAATAACAGTTTGGTTGGTGTTGTAATCCGCTTCAGGAAAGATCAAATAGCTTTTGCAGCTGATGTCGAAGCCATGTTCCATCAGGTTCGTGTGATGAAGAAAGACTGTACTGTGACGCCCTGCGTTTTCTCTGGTGGCCAAATGGGGATGTAAGCAAACAGCCCAAATGCTTCAGTATGCAGGTTTATCTGTTTGGTGCAACTTCATCACCGAGTTGTGCTGCATACGCACTGAAACGAACCGCAGATGATCACGCACATTTATTTGAACCTGAGGTGTTGGCGACCGTCAGGAGAAATTTCTATGTGGACGACTGCCTGAAGTCTGTCCCATCAGAGAAGGTCGCAGTGAAACTAGCTCTAGACCTGCAATCTCTGATGAAAATGGGAGGCTTCATGCTTACAAAGTGGCTCAGTAACAGCAGAGAAGTTCTTCGCGCGATCCCGGAATCTGAAAGAGCGCCAGCGGTAGTTATCCTGAACCCTTGCGATGCACTGCCAAGTGACCGTGCTTTGGGGATCAACTGGGACGTAAATCAAGATAAAATCAAGTTTATTGTTAAAGTAGCAGATCGACCACTCACCAAACGTGGCATACTTTCGTTTGTGAGTTCGCTGTTTGACCCACTTGGGCTCGTGTCACCAATTACACTACGAGCGAAGGCCATTGTCCAAGATTTGTGCAGGAAGAAACTTGGATGGGATGACCAAAAGAATGGCAGAACTGGTTAGACACCCTGTCGCATTTGCAGAATGTGTCTGTGAACCGCTGTTTTAAACCACAAGGATTCGTAACATAAAGAATGCACAGCTACACCTCTTTAGTGATGGGTCAGAGCTTGGTTAATAATGGAGTATCTGCTTATCGGAGACTGGTCGATGTCCAAGACAATATTGCCTGCTCGCTTGTTATTGGCAAGTCGCGCCATGCGCCAATCAAGCCGGTATCAATCCCACGACTTGAACTTTCGGGAGCTGTGGTGGCCTGTCGCCTGTACGGACTTCTGTCTGACGAACTGGACCTGAAAATTGACCAGGTCATTTTCTGGACTGATTCAATGATTGTACTAGGTTACATCAAAAACGTCTCACGCCGTTTTAAAACCTTTGTTGGCCACATACTTAGAGTTATCCATGATGTTACCTCACCAGACCAGTGGTACTATATTCAATCAAAATTGAATCCTGCAGACATACGTCACGGGGCATTGATGCGAGTGATACAGAGAAACTCAGCATTTGGCTGCACGGGCCAGGGTTTATTTGGCGTGACAGTGCGCACTGGCCAAAGCAAGGGCCTGTATGTGAAATTTCCAAAGACGATATCGAGTCCAAGAAAGAGATAGTGATCAAGACTACAAGTAGTGACTTTATCGACAATTTTGCTGACCACTACTCTGACTGGTATAAATTGCTAGGTGCCACGGCATGGCTCATGAGGTTCAAAAGCTACTGCAGACATCGCTATTTACACCATCCCGAGCTGTGTTGCAGGGACAACCTCACCGTGGCAGACATACAGAAGGCTGCAAATGATATTTTAGTCAGCGTTCAAGAAAGTTCCTTCTTAAAAGAAATGGTCAGCTTGAAAACTGGAAACCCTGTGAGGACAGATAGCTGCATAGCGCCACTTAATCCTGTTTTAGTTGATGGACTGATCCGATCAAAGGGACGTCTGAGCTGTGAAAATGAATATAGGTTACCTATTATGATGCCGAATAGACATCACGTCACTACACTCCTTATTCGCTTCCATCATGAGACCAAGGGCCATGTCGGAATACAGCAAGTGTTAGCCGCGACCCGTAAAAAATATTGGATCATTAAGGGCCACAGTGCAGTGAAAACGGCCATAAAGTTTGCAAAATGTGCAAACGTCAACATGCCCCTGTATGTACACAACAGATGGCACCGTTGCTTGAAGAGCAGATGTCTCCAGACAAACCGCCTTTCACGTTTGTCGGGATAGACTACTTTGGTCCACTTATTGTAAAGGCAGGTCGCACCCATTTGAAGAGATATGGGTGCTTATTCACGTGTCTGACAACAAGGGCCATTCATCTTGAAGTTTCTCACAGTTTGACTGCTGATTCAGTTATTGCTGCCTTTCAACGCTTTTCGAGTCGACGAGGTGTTCCAGAAAAGATATATAGTGATAACGGAACTAACCTCGTTTAGGGCGACAGTGAGCTTCGCAAACCTATCCGAGAGCGGAACAAATCAAAGATAGAAAAACACATGATGCAACATGAAATTCTGTGGTATTTTAATCCACCATGCGCCAGTCATATGGGCGGAGTCTGGGAGAGAAGGATTCGTTCCACACGTATTGTTTTGAAAGCACTTGCCAAAGAACAGCTTCTCACTGACCAACAGCTGCAAACTTTGATGACAGAGGCGGAAAAAATGAATGACAGACCTATTACGCCAGTGAGCAGTGATCCTAATGATCTAAGAGCTCTAACACCCAACATGTTATTACTTATGAAATCCAACCCCAGTATTCCCCAAGGGGTAATCGTTAAAGATGACGTATATGCCAAACGATGGTGGAGGCAAGTACAGTATCTTGCCAATGTTTTCTGGAGGAGGTGGATACGCGAGTATCTACCTGCACTACAGGTCCGACAAAAATGGCATCGAGCTAAAACAAACATACGTATTGGTGACGTTGTGTTGCTTGCAGATGAAAAAAATCCCAGAGGCCAGTGGCCGCTGGGGAGAGTCATCGATGTCAAAGAGGGACGGGATCGCAATGTGAGTAGCTGTGTGATCATGACTCGTTCGTCAAGCATAGTTAGACCATTTATTTGCTTGTCAATCATAAGATAAGGAAACTAAAAGGGGAATAAAATTGTGGAATATCATGGTGGGGACTGTTAAAACCGCAATTAGTTTTTGTTTGATAATGAAAAAAGGGGGCCAAAATGTTCACTGATTGATACTTGTAACCTAATTGATTTGTATACGTAGTGCGACGTTACGTTACGCCGCGCAGTTTGGTCAACGTCTTCCGGTAGAACGTTATCACCTTGACAACAAGTAAAGACGTTGATCTGTAGTGGCGCTATTTCTTAAGGATTTCGAAGATATTAAATAGTCGCAAAATCGGTAAGAGAAATTTCAGTTTAATCTAAGAGAAATTTCAGTTTAATCTTACGATATTCTAATTCCTTCTGAGTAATTTTAGAACATGAATTAACTCAGAAATAACGCTGTAAACTTGAGAATAATAGCCCATGTTAATTTAGGAAATGCAATCACTTGCCTATCGCCGCATGAGTGCAATGTAGAATAGCTCAGAAACTGTGCATTGATATTTATACATAAAATTACTACGCATCAAAGCCATTATAATATTTTTTTTCATTATTTCATTTATTTAATTTGAATAGCGAATGCTTGTGCTTAATGATTTATTACTATAACAATTTTCCGAATTGTTTTAGAGAATCGGAATTTATGACAAACCAAATTACGAAGAATTAAGAATAATATGGAGGCGCATGTCTTGATGGTTATTTGTTTGACCCGAAATCCTTACAGCTCATATCACATTAAAGTCGCAGGGCTCAGAGGAGCGATCAGGACCTAATGGTCCCCTTGTTTTTAAAACTGAGCAAAGCAATCGCTCTGAAACTCATGTGCCAAATCCTGCCTAATAACAGCAACAAGATGGTGTGCTTAGGTTTCATGCATTGAAACATTTAATTGTATAAAAACGTTAAAAAGTGTGTACTGTACCTACGTCACATGTAACCTACGTCACACCGTCACTCAGACCACGTTTTGAAAGCGTTGACGTCATTTGATTTAGCAGCGCCTCATAGAAAACCCCTTTCTTCCAAAAAAGCAAAAGACAAAATTTTGAACTGAAACCAGCCAAAATAATCAAATAACAGTAGATTAGTAAATGTGCAATGCTACGCATGTCAAAGAAATCGTATGCGACATCGTCTTTCAACGTATCTAAATAACGTCATTAAATACGCCATTTCTAATTGTCAGGGTATTGCTCTAAACATGGTTGGTATTCCATAATCTAAAACTATTGTCTGAAAATATTTTAAAGCTTTGAAGCTGATATAATAAGCATTATGGTCGTTTTTTTTTCTTTAATTCTGGCATGGTTGTATATATGACCATTTTTGTCCGCGAATGACCCAGCTTTACTGAGAAAGTCTCTTAAAGGGTGCATACATTGATCTCAACTTGATGTTTTAAATGATTTTCTAAATCTGTTTTCATTTCTCGGAAAATACATTTTTTTTAAATTGCGTAAAAACTACGTCTCTTAAGAAAACTCGACTGTTTTAGTGTTTGCTGGTTTGACAGACCACACAGTTAACATTCACATTAAGACTCACTTAAAAAGTGCGTTTCAGAACTTTTTTTCTTGAAACGATTGCATGTTTGGATATCTCTTCCTAAAACTGTGCCAAAGCATCACAGATATTTCTTAATATCGCTAAACTAAAGTCAAACACCCTGCATATGAATTCTGATTCTATGTATTTTGGTACTATCGCGTCTAGACAGAAAAAATGGGTTTTGAAAAGTGGACGGTTATAATATTCATTCAGTGTCTAAATCAAACCACTCTTAGAGACAAACTTTGTTTCTCCGCTGGTAATACCACGACACCTAGTTATAGTTTCTGAAACCACACGATTTCTAACAATTCTTAACTGTGTCTCATTAGAGGCAAGTACTGCTGAAAATTCGCTGATTTTTGTCGACCCCGCTTGTGGTGAGGGAGACATAGTTGATACAACTTCAGTTCGGTGTATGTGCGTGCGTTTAGGTGGTGCATTAGTCCGTGCGTTAGTGCGTGCGTGAGTGCGTGCGTGCATACGTCTGTCCGGATTTGTCTGCGCCATAAATTCTACATTTACAGTTGGATTTCAAAATAATTGGTAGAGTTGTTCTCTTTAATGAGTAAAAGTGTCATTTGAAACATTTGTTCAGGTAGGTCCAAGGTCAAGGTCACATTTGAAGGTCAAATGATAAAAATGGCAATAAATTGACCTTGTCCGAGCCATAACTTCTACATTTACAGATGGATTTTAAAATAATTTGGCACAATTGTTCTCCTAATTAGTAGAAGTGTCATTTGAAACATTTGTTCTGGTAGGTCCAAGGTCAAGTTCACACTTGAAGTCAAATGATAAAATGGCCATAAATTCAGCTTGTCCGAGCCATTACTTCTACATTCATGGATGGATTTCAAAATTATATGGGCATGGCGATCAGGTTGGTCAAGTGACTGTTTGAACAAATTTTCGTTCCTAAGTCCCCTGGACGCTACATATGAAATTTGGTTACAAGTGGCACAGCGGCTTTTGAGAAAAGTCGTTTGAAATTGTGGACGGACGGACGACGACGACGGGCGACGGAGCCTTACCATCCTATTAGCTCCTCCGGAGCTGCTGGGTCAGGTGAGCTTTAAAAGGTCAAGATCAGCCCAAGTTCACCATTTGATAAATCTGGATAGTACTCAAGAATCAAATGCCATATACCAAGTTTCAAGGCCATCAATCATTTGGTTTTGGAGAAGAAGCTTTGTAAAGGTTTTTGCCATATATGGGCATGTGGCCATGTTGGTCATGTGACCCAGACCTTTTGAACAAATTTTCATTCTCTCAGCCTCTGGAGCTCTACATGAAACTTGGTTAAAAAGCTCAGTGGCTTTTGAATAGATGTGTGAAATTGTCACAATATGAGAGATAAGTGTCATAGATAGACCTTGACCTTTGATACATATTAATTTTCATGTACTCATTAAGATGATTGTATATACCAATTTTCGGGTCAAATTCTTCAACAGTTTCCAAGAAATCTTATGTTCTAGCATGTTCCCATATAAAAGCTATAGAAAGCAAATTTGACCTACCGTAAAAAAGGTCAAGGTCAACTGAAGGTCATAACTCGAACAATCTTGGTAGTACTTGCGTACCTGATTATATTCCAAGTTTCAAGGCCATCCGCCTATTGGTTCTGAAGAAGAAAATTCTAAAAGGTTTTTACCATATATGGGCGTGGCGGCCATGTTTGTCATGTGACCAGGGCCGTTTGAACCAATTTTCGTTTCCGTGGCCCCTAGAGGCTCTACATGAAATTTGGTTACAACTGACCAGGGGGGTTTTGAGGAGATGTGTGAGATTATCAAAATGTGAAAGACAAGAGTACAGGTTTATAAATGATATTGACCTCTTGTACGCGTAAATTTTCATGAGCTCATTAAGATGACTGTATTTACAATTTTTAGGTCAAAATCTTCAAAAGTTTCCAAGGAATCTTATGTTCTAGCATTTTCCTACATAAAAGCTACAGACAGCAAATTTGACCTTACCGCAAAAAAAATCAGTCAACCCAAGGTCATAACTTGAACAATCTTGGTAGTACTCGGGGAGCCGATGCAACATACCAAGTTTCAAGGCCATCGGCTTATTGGTTTTGGAGAAGAAGATTTTAATGATTTTTTACCATATATGGGCATGGCGGCCATGTTGATCATGTGACTAGGAACGTTTGAACATTTTTTTTCGATCCTAAGACCCAAGGCGGCTACATATGAAATTTGGAAACAATCGACCCAGCGGTTTTAGAGGAGAAGTCGTTTGAAATTGTGGACGGACGGACGATGGACGACGACGACGGGCGACGGAAACTGCCTATACAATAAGCTCCCCCGGAGCCTCCTGCTCGGGTGAGTTAAAAAGGTCAAGGTCAATCCAAGGTCATAATTTGAACAGTCTTGACAGAATTCGAGTGCCCAATGCTACATACCAAGTTTCAAGGCCATCGATCAATTGGTTCTGGAGAAGATGATTTTTAAAGTTTTTACCAATATGGGCATGGAAGCCATGTTGGTTATATGACCTGAATGTTTGAACAAATGTTCATACCCTCAAACCCTATGATATTTGGTTCCAATGGCTCAGTGGTTTTTGAGGAGATTGTTTGATATTGTAATGAGAGAGTTCTTGGTCAAAAGTCAAAGAATAACGTCGACCTCTTGTTCTCATAAATCTTCATGTACTCAATAAGATGAATGTTTTTACCAATTTCTAGGCCAAAATCTTCAATACTTTCCATGAAATCTTATGTTCTAACATTTTCCCATATTCGGTCTGGCCGTAAAATGGTCAAGGTCAACCCAAGGTCATCATTTTGACCAATCTTGATAGTACTCGAGTATCCAATGCTACATACTAAGCTTCAAGGCCATCGGCCAATTGGGTCTTGAGAAGATTTTTCAAGTTTTTTTTTTCCATATATGGGCGTTGCGGCCATGGACCATTTGAACAAAGTTTCATTCCCTCAACCCCTGGAGGCTCTGTATGTAATTTGGTTACAATTGGCCAAGTGGCTTTTGAGAAGATTGTTTGATATTGTCAAAATATGAGAGTTCTGGGTCAAAATCAAAGAATGACCTTGACCTCTTGTACTCACAAAACTTCATGTACTCATTAAGATGACTGTATATACCAATTTTTAAGCTTTAATCCTCACAATCTTGATAGTACTGGAGTACCCAATGCTACATACCATATTGCAAGGCCATCGGTCAATTGAGTCTTGAGAAGAAGATTTTAAAGGTCTGTACCATATATGGTCGTGGCGGCCATATTGGTCATGTAAACTAGACAGTATGAATAAATTTTCATTCCGTCAACTCTTGGAGGCATGATATGTAATTTGATTTCAATTGGCCCAGTGGCTTTTGAGGAGATCGTTTGAAACTGTCAAAATATGAGACTTCTGGGTCAAAAATCAAGAATGACCTTGACCTCTTGTACTCACAAAACTTCATGTACGCGTTAAGATGACTGTATATACCAATTTTTAAGCCTTAATCTTCAAAATTTTCTATGAAATCTTATGTTCTAGCATTAGGTCAACCCAAGCTCATACTTTGAACAATCTTGATAGTACTGGAGTACCCAATGCTACATACCAAATTGCAAGGCCATCGGTCAGTTGATACTGGAGAAGAAGATTTTAAAGGTTTTACGATATATGCACGTGGCGGCCATGTTGGTCATGTGAACTAGAACGTATGAATAAATTTTCATTCCCTCAACTCTTGGAGGCATTATATGTAATTTGGTTTCAATTGGCCCAGTGGCTTTAGAGGAGATCGTTTGAAATTGTCAAAATATGAGAGTTCTGGGGCAAAGGTCAAAGAATGACCTTAAACTCATGTACTCATAAATCTTCATGTACTCATTAAGATGACTTTAGATATCAATTTTGGCCGAAAATGTTCAACAGTTGATAAGATATCTTATGTTCTAGCATTTTGCCATATAAAAGCACAAGGAAGCAAATTTTACTTTACCGTAAAAAAGGTCAATGTCAATCTAAGGCCATAATTTAAACAATCTTGGTAGTACTTGCGTCTCCAACGCTAGATACCATGTTTCAAGGCCAACGGCCTATTGGTTCTGGAGAACCACGACGGACGACGGACAACCGAGCCTGCGTATCCTTTAAGCTCCCCCGGAGCCTTCGGCTCAGGTGAGCTAAAAATATAACAAACACAGGTACAACAACACTTCTCACTTGACGAGCAGACTAGTCTGGGTCTACTCAACTGTAGCTGTTATGTTCATGAAATGTGCACCGCAGATCAATTATAACGTATTTAGGTTGCCTCCCATTACAAAGTGTGTGTGTGTTGTGGCTGATATAAGACGCCGTTCAGCCACAGATACAATTCACAAGGACAGGAAGTTACCATTCCAGCTGTTATAGCTTCAAATAACGGCAAATTAGTGTAAATAAGTGAACATTGTGCAATTTTGATCCGTAATTATGAAGTTCTTATATGAACGATAAACTGCATCCATACAGTTTGACTAATCTAATTAATTACGGATACACCGCCGGAAAAACTTTGCATCAAAGATTCAACCTCGCATCGTCGCATCGATGTCGATAGGCCAACGCTAAATCATTGTGAATTAAATCATTGTGAATTTACAAATTTTTATTCCAACCAATGGGATGCTCAATTACAAACTGTCAGTTTTGCTGACGACCAAGAATTAGCAAGGCACATTTCAAATAATGAACCACCAATGCATTGTAGATAAGGACTAAAAGCCAAACATGTAATGATGATTTGCAACTAGGGCTGTACAACTTACCAATGGGCCCACAAAGCAGGAAAAAGTAACACAGCACTAACTTCGATGGAATGAAATTCGTCTCAATGACGCCAGTACGACGATAGTTCCGATGTTGTATGCTTATTTTACAATATCGCCTTTCTGACCATAATAGAATTAGAAATCATAAAATAATATACTGGTATAGTCTATATAAACAATGCAATATAATTCAAAGAAAGCAAATTTATGAACATGAAAATCCCAATATATACTGTTGCAGACTTAGTTTAGTCATTTTATAACATTAAGGGAATAGTTAAATTTAACAAAACATACACTTTTAAATCGTTTTATAGCAATAATAATTGTTGCAATTGCTAGAATGGTAAAATTCAGTTTAAAGGAGTTTAGTACGCAATTCTACCTACTTGTATTAGTTGATCAATTCGTATTACTGGTTATCCTGAATTTTGGCTACGTTATCCGAGAGTTTTGATAAGGATAAATGATCATAATTTCTGATCATTGTATCCTAACTCATGCAATGTCCTTATTTGGCAAGGTGATCAGTGAAAAGGGTAGCCAACATTCCTGATAATATTAGTAATGCTTATCCATTTTATTTGAACAGTTAGCGAGTATAAAAACCGTGAGAGCTTTAGTGGGAGGGTCTTTTTTTAGTCTTTTGGGTCTTTTGGTCTTTTTGTGTCTTTTGGAATTTGGTTCTATGAGTTAACGTTTAGCGGACTATTTAGATTAGGCCATTTAAAATTGCTACAAAATATTAATGTTTTGTGAATTAGAAAATTAAACAGATCGAAATTACTACTGTGTTTTTTGTGCTTTATCGCATGCGTAAAGTGGTTAAAAAGAACATAAGTGCCAAAAGCACATTAATTACGGATATGAAAATTTAATTTATATCTGTAACAATACACAGTATGAATGTAAAGTCGCCCACCAGAGCGACTGAAATATCTACTCAATCCTGGCACACACTGCCGGAACAAGAACACACCAACACAGTGCAACATCGTAGCGTCACGCGGACGCAAGTACGTCGTTGTTCGTGCAGTGTGTGCATCCCTAATTACCTTGGTTGTGATGTGGGCTTATCAATCATAACGAACAAATAGTTGTGCAGTTATACAGATCACTAGTACATAATCGAACCTTACAATTTTTAAGGATAGCAGACCTATCTTGATAATTTCTCTCAAGAAAGGCTTCCAGCCTGATCGTAAAACCCATTTCTGTTTTGATTCTTCTTGGTTGTTTTATATTTTGTGTGTTGCTATGTCTGTTATTATATCCCCGCTTTGAAAAAGTGGGGGTATGTTGGTTTACATCTGTCCGTCCGTCTGTTTGTTCGTCCATCATTCCGTCCCTCCGACTTTCCGTAATTCCGTAACCCTTTTTGATCAAAATTTTCGTCAAAGATATCTCCACAACCGTGCAAGCTGAATTGGTAATATTTGGTATACAAGTTGATGACGAGTTAATGTATGGTGGAATTTAGAACCAGACTTCTCCTGCTTATTCTTCCTGGTTTGTTTTTCAGGGTTTTTTTCTCTCTCTACTTTAAACAATGAAATTTTTCATCAAAGATATTTCCTCTACCGTGCAAGCTAAACTGGTCATATTTGGGATACTGGTTTATGACAAGTTTTGTATCGTGGAATCGAGAATCAGCTTTACCCTGCTTACTCTTTCTGATATTTGTTCAGTTTTCTTTCTCTCCATGGTTTGAATAATGATTTTTTCTAAAAGGTTCATATTTGGTAAATAGGTTGACAACAAGTTATTGTATTGTGGGATTTAGAATCAGCCTTTCCTCTTATTCATCCTGATATTTGTTAATTTTGTTTTCTCCATGATGTGTCACAAAAAACTTTTTGTAACAGAGTTCACAGCAACTGTTAATATTTGGTACACAGGCTGAGAACGACTTACAGTGTTGTGGGATTGAGAATCACGCTTTTTTTCTGTTTATTTTCCTTTATTTTCTTCACTTTCTTTCTCCATGCTTCGAACAATGAAATTTTACTTAACAGGTTTCAAAACAACTGTTAAAGATAAAATGTTCTCATTTGGTATATAGGTTGCCAAAGACTTACAGGTATTGTGGGATTGAGATCCAGCTTTCTTCTTATTCTTCTTCCTTGTACTTGTTAGTTCTTCTCTCTCTCTCTCTCTTTGCAAACTTTTTCATAACATATTTGATAGAAACTCTTCAAAGTAGACTGTTAATTTTAGGTATTTTTTTCATGTTTTATATAATGACATTAAAAACATTTTACTTAAAGCTGTTCAGCCGGGGTATAGTCGGATCCTCCGACAGTTCTAGTTGATATATTGTTTGTGATGTTAAGGCTAGCCCGGTGACCACCTACATGGGAAATGTCTGTTCGCATGGCTGCCGCAGGATGATGCTTTGGTGGTTACTGGTTTTGTTTTGTCTTTTTTTCCCACATGGTCTCTTGGGTGGGATCCAGAATCGAACTGTGTCAGTTTCTGAGAATTTTTCTATTTACTTTTGAGGTTAATAGATATAAATAATGTTACCTTACCTATGCACTGAAATTTTATGGACAATGCGTTAAATTTGTTTTCCAGCGTCGCCAACCTCGTAGGATATCTCAGAGTTGTGCAAACGGTCCGAAAAGAACACTCTTTGTGTAATAATAACTCTTCCTCGGGCAAAAGTTCGTCTTCGCGTACAGATGTACAGTGACTAGGTAAAACAGAAGGACATTCCATCTGATGATAGCTGTATTTAAGTAAGTTGATCTTTCCACCAGATTCGCATTTTGGTACAGAATAAACGTCTATCAACGTTCCATAATCGTTAAAAAATGCAATGACTTCTCTTGTCGCTGTCCTCATTTTTCCTGAGATAGGTGCACCCAAACCTGAAAATAACGTGTAAAATTGACGACTGCAAGATTTCGTATCTAAATCTTTAGGTTTTCTGTTGACAACATTTACTAATATTAATGGCGCTTACTAAGCATACTGTGATTGGCATAAGTACGGAACCCCTAAGAGACATTTCTTTTCCGATATTTATCAGATTAGAAATTGAAACAAGAACTTTACATTAGAACGGAAATCAAAACAATAAATATCTCGTTTACAACTTATTCTATCGTAAAATAGAATAGAAAGTAAAACAAGAAAACCAGAGTGGAAATTATATCAAGAAAAACAGAAAAGAAATTGCAACAAAAAATATGTCGTTTAAACGACTTATTATCTTATTTATAAGAATAGAAATTGAAACAAGAAAATTAGAACAGAAATAAAAACAACAGATATCTCGTTTAAGCGACTTATTATATCGTTTAAACGACATATTAAATTAAAACGGAAATAAAAACAACAAACGTCTTCTTTGAACGACTTATTATACCGTTCAAACGATATATAAAGTTGTTTAAACGAGATATTTGTTATATTGATTTCCGTTCTAATTTTCTTGTTTCGATTTCTTTTCTCATATTTATCGGAATGGAAAATAGATAATAAGTCGTTTAAACGGCATAGTTTTGTTTCAATTTCTTTTCTGTTTTTCTTGAGTTAATTTCATTTCTGGTTTTCTTGTTTTAATTTCCATTCTATTTTATATCGTTCAAACGACATTTTGTGTCGTTCAAACGATATAATAAGTCGTTTAAACGAGATATTTGTTGTTTTGATTTCCGTTTTAATTTTCTTGTTTCAATTTCTTTTCTGATAAATATCGGAAAAGAAATGTCCCTTCCGGGGTTCCGCACATAAGGGACCTGATGCGATTTCAGAAACTAAGAAAGGTATTTCATTGGAATAAATGAAAATTCAAAGAGCAACCACACCCCAGGAACCGACCGAACCAGATCCCAATCCCATCCCCAACATCAAAGGGAAAGATTGACAAAGACATCCCAACAAACAATAAATTACAAGCGATAAGCCGAGTCAGCAGCCCTTTCCCAAACAGGCGGCAACTCAGCTATCTTTATTGAACTAAATAATTTAGACCAACAGAAGGGTAACGACAGACAAAGCAAATTATACGAAACCTATTTAACAATTATTATTTTTACCTACTTTCTATTTTTATTATAGAAGGGTTAAAAAATGAAAACACAATAAATTAAACAGCACCGAACATAAAACAAATGCAACCGCAACGAAAGTACCGCCTTGGGACGGTCAGTAATAACTACTGGTGGATTTAAACCGGTTTTACTGGGCCCAAACCTTCTCCCTCACCCTCCGCCGCGGTGCATATAGTACCACACAACAGATTAAACAAATTATACGAAAAACATTGTTCTAACGTAGCTTTTAGACGTCGTGTTGTCGTATATCAAATGTTGTCATATGACATATTTATCCATTTCCCATTGGTGCTGTGAGTGGAATGTGGTTGAATTTAATCGTTTCCTGAGCATTACATATTTGCTCTGATGAAAACATTTAAGTATTAATTAAGCACTCCCATACCTTTTATAATTAAAATCTTAAAGAGTTCCTTAAAGAGCAGAGAATACATTCAGAAGACGGAACATGGGCTAGACTTCGTAGTTTCGGCTAATAAGGCCTCATCAGTGACCCTGATAATATCTGGTGACGAAACCAGAGAAACAAGTTGTAAGTTACTGGCGAAAATATGTGCACTTAGTACTGGTTAACCGCTTAGGAGGTCTAAGCCCGGCTAAGAATAGTGTGGTTAGGTTAACTGACTGTCCCGACATGACCATGGCTGTTTACCGTGGACGTAAAGCATCAAATCAAAATCAAACCCATAAAATCTAGTCTAACCGGCCCGACATGACCATAGCAGTTTACCGTGGACGTTCAGCAACATATCAATCAATCAATCAATCAATCAATCAATCAATAATTTTAATTGGGCAGTCAATTCAAGGACTGCTTAGTATCAAAAAGGATCTAAATAATGTAAAAGACGATGATCTAGAATTAGAGTCTAAACAAATCTAAAATTCCTCAGAACATATCTTCTGATCTCAAAGGACGAAAATAAAATATTATCTGCACTATGGATGATGTACGTGTAAATCAAGGAGTGTGGGAGTACCAAACTGAGAATTTGCCGATTTGCATAATGAGAGCAACGCAATGATATCCAGGACAATACTGAACTAAAACAGCGCAAAGGCCTGCTTGATACTACGCTATTATAAAATTAGAAGAGTAGGAGTAACAAACTGGGGTTTGCTTACAGAGCAACGTGATGATATCCAGAACAGTACTGACTTACTTTTTCAAACAAATTATGGTTTATCTTTATAAGCTCTCAAATTTCAAGAAGGACAAAACTGTCAGTATATAAGCAACTGAATAACTGAGGAAACAAGCTGATCGCAGCTAAAAAAAAATAGTAAAATACTAATTTAATACCTTTTAACTGTGTTTCTCGACCTGCTTTGTTCGAGCAAGAACGGTTGTGATAAGCCCAGTAAAATCACATTTTAGGGGGCACAAATTTCAGCAGTTTTCGCGATGAAAGATCTAAATGTGTACTGTACAACCCTGCTTGACACAGCACTAATGGCAAGCGTAAAACTAAATACTGACAGGAATTGCCCGCTTACAGGATAGCTCGCCTGACAGAACAAACACATCCACTGCGGCCGCCAACCTGGACGCTGACGCTGACGCGCACACCTACGCCAAGCTTACAACAATAAAAGGTAAGTTAATTAGTTAATTTCAATATCAGGAGATGATTTATATAAGCTTTAAGCTTCATATCAGATCCGATACCATATAATCATGTGTATACTTGTAAATGTATATGTTGTATACGAAGTTTTATTAATAAATATTGTTTAAACCAACAATAATAGGTTTTCCTCTACTTTTGTACAGGTGAGTTTAAAAAGGGGGTAAAATTCATATTATGCTTCTTAGCATCAATGCACATGCATGTCTGACTTAAGGTCAGCAAATAAATGTTATCGTTGTGGATGGTTGTACTAGACATGGATGAGGTTCATGAAAGCATTGTGTCATGAGACACTCTTTGTAATGGAATATAAAGTTTTACTGAGATGCTGTTACTGTCGATAGTATCGGAAATTAGTCGAAAACTATCGAAATTGCCAAATGCCGGAAACGGCACTGAATCAAAGCATGTGGAATGTTTGAAAATAATCGAGTAAACTAACACAAATACAAAACAGACTCAACCGCTGAATCCTCATTCGGCTGATGTATACATAAACGTAATGTTAAAACACATGTATATAAAGTGTGCTTCATCAATGGCCATAAGAGATATTATATTAACCCTCTAGTGCCCGGTGTATCATATCTGCTACATGACTCTGTTTTGGTGCCGTGACTAGGATATTGACTTGTACGGTACGTTATACTGCTAGAAAATCAGTTAAGATATCGGGAAATAAGATTAAACCATTCCAATTGTTATGTTATGTCTAAAGTGCGTTTATCAGCCGCCAAAAGTCGCCAAGTTCGTAAACACAAAATGTATATATATGATACATCGGGCAATAAAACCAAAAATTGTGATATTGACTTTACTTTTTCAGATATCCCTGATACATATATGCCAATAGATTCCTTTTCATACTTTTTTTTCATCCAAAAAGATGTCCCATGAATATTGTCAACACTTGAGTTATTCACCCTGAAAAAAGCTACTTTCTAAAAATTAATGCCCAATGTAGCATATATGCTACATGTATATCTCAGCAACCTTGGACCTCAACACAAATTCAGACCATGTTTTCAATTTGACTTCCCAAAGCTAGTGGCTGGATGGAATATAAATGTTTTCTTATAGTGCTTTCTATGTTTGGGCACTATAGGGTTAATTAGAACTGTCGGAGAATCCGACTATACCCCCGCTTCACTGCTTAATCAAATGGTGTATTTTTCTTTATAAAAAGCACAGAGAGAGAACTCATTGTCACCATGTATACCAAATATCAATATTCTACATAAATTCCTTTCTATGTAATACGGAATAAAATGGTTTCAAATTGACAGAAAGAAAAAAAAATAAATACATGTAAGACATAAGTCTTTATCAGTCTGTATACCAAATATGAATGTTCAAACTTGAATGGTTGCTGTGAAATCTGTTACAAAAACTGCATTATTCAAAGTCAGGAGAGAAAGAAAATGGGAAAAATATAGGGAAGAATAAGCAGGAGAAGGCTGGTTCTCAATCCCTCAATACAACAAGTTATCATCAACCTGCAAACAAAATACCCCTACTCTAACTTACAGATGCATAGAAATGTCTTGCAAAAATTTCATTATTCAAAGTATGAAAAGAAAGAAAATTGGACAAATACAGGGAAGAATAAGAGAAAAAGGCCGGTTTGCAATCCCACGATACAATAAGTTGTCATTAACCTAGATACCAAATATGACTACTCTAGCTTGCACGGTTGTGGAGAAATCTTTTAAGAAAAATTTCATTATTCAAAGTATGGAAAGAAAGAATATTGGACAAATACAGGGAAGAATAAGCAGGAGAAGGCCGGTTTGCAATCCCACAATACAACACGTCGTCATCAGCCTGCATACCAAATATGACTCCTGTAGCTTGCATCGTTATGGAGAAATCTTTGACGAAAAAGTTCATTATTCAAAGTATGGAGAGAAAGAAAACCGGACAAAAACAGGGAAGAATATGCAGGAAAAGGCTGGTTCTCAATCCAACAATACAACATGTCTTCATCAACCTGAATACCAAATATGACTACTCTAGCTTGCACGGTTGTGGAGAAATCTTTGACGAAAAATTTCATTATTCAATGAATGGAAAGAAAGAAAATCGGACAAATACAGGGAAGAATAAGCAGGAGAAGGCTGGTTCTCAATCCCACAATACAACATACTGTCATCAACCTGCATACCAAAATATGACTAATCTAGCTTGCACGGTTGTGGAAAAATCTTTGACGAAAAATTTCATTATTAAAAGTATGGAAAGAAAGAAAATCGGACAAGTACAGGGACGCATAAGCAGGACAAGGCTGGTTCTTAATCCCACGATACAACATGTCGTCATCAATCTGTATGCCAAATATGACCAGTCTAGCTTGTATAGTTGTGAAGAAATCATTGACGAAAAATTGATTAAAAGGGGACGGAAGGACGGACGGATGGACGGACAGACAGATGGAAGGAAGAACGGAACAACAGATGTAAACCAGTTTACCCCCCATTTTTTAAAAGCGGGGGTATAAATAAGCAGGAGAAGGCTGGTTCTCAATCCCACGATACAACATGTCGTCATCAACCTGTATGCAAAATATGACCAGTCTAGCTTGCACGGTTGAGGAGAAATCTTTGACGAAAAATTTCAATATTCAAAAAATGGAAAGAAAAAAAATTGGACAAATACAAGGAAGAATAAATAGGAGAAGGCTGGATTGCAATCCCACGATATGATAAGTTGTCATCAACCTGTATACCAAATACGACTACTCAAGCTGGCACGGTTGTGGAGAAATCTTTGACGAAAAATTTCATTATTCAAAGTATTGAAAGAAAGAATATTGGACAAATACAGGGAAGAATAAATAGGAGAAGGCTGGTTTGCAATCCCACGATATGATAAGTTGTCATCAACCTGTATGCCAAATATGACCAGTCTAGCTTGCACGGTTGTGGAAAAATCTTTGACGAATAATTTCAACATTCAAAGAATGGAAAGAAAGACTATTGGACAAATACAGGGAAGAATAAATAGGAGAAGGCTGGTTTGCAATCCAACGATATGATAAGTTGTCATCAACCTGTATGCCAAATATGACCAGTCTAGCTTGCACGGTTGTGGAGAAATGTTTGACGAAAAATTTCAATATTCAAAGTATGGAAAGAAAGAAAATTGGACAAATACAGGGAATAATAAATAGGAGAAGGCTGGTTTGCTATCCCACGATATGATAAGTTGCCATCAACCTGTATACCAAATACGACTACACTAGCTTGCACGGTTGTGGAGAAATCTTTGACGAAAAATTTCATTATTCAAAGTATGGAAATAAAGAATATTGGACAAATACAGGGAAAAATAAGAAGGCTGGTTCTCAATCTCACGATACAACACATCGTCATCAACCAGCATACCAAATATGACTACTCTAGCTTGCACGGTTGTGGAGAAATCTTTGACGAAATATTTCATTATTCAAAGTATGGAAAGAAAGAGAATTGAACAAATACAGGGAAGAATAAACAGGAGAAGGCTGGTTCTCAATCCCACGATACAACATGTCGTCATCAACCTGTATGCCAAATATGACCTGTCTAGCTTGCACGGTTGTGGAGAAATCTTTGACGAAAAATTTTATTCAAAGGGGACGGAAGGACGGACGGAAGGACGGACGGACAGACGAACGGAAGGAAGGACGGACGGACGGACAGATGTAAACCAGTATACCCCCCCACTTTTTCAAAACGGGGGTATAACAAATGCCGGAGGAAATTTTGTGATTAGCTCAGAATTGGCCAGTTTCCCAATGTGTAATCCCCGAACCATCCCCGCTTAATAATTAGAAATTAATTCAACAAAATATAAACAGAAATATCACTCACACATGATGATGCAACATAATAATAAATATAGCAATCTCCATGTCATAGGTAGAAACATCATCAGTTTGAAAACGGTAGTATTTTCGGAACACACAAAAGTTTTGGTAACCAATTCAGCAACGTCGTTCGTAAACCTGAAAAAAGATTAATAAAATAGTGGATCTTAACATAGTGGTTCATTGATATGAAAGGACCTCCGATATGCCATTAACGGAAATCACAGAATTCTCGTTTCGTAAATAGTATAGAATAGGCATTCTATCTATTAAATATACTAAGGTAGCCTGACTGTTTTTACAACAGGACTTATACTAATTCGATCCAAAGAAGGTCACGTCTTCCTCTTTTTAAGAATGAATATTTTATTGCAGAAAAAAATATATCCGGATTCTCATTAAATATAATATGTTTGAATATCTGTTACTAAAGTGTTGATCTCGGTGTTCTACTACCTTATTCCTGTACACCACGAAAAAAGCTCAAACTACCTGGAAGCGTTTGAGCACTTGTTAATAGAGTTTAGATAACTTTGTAAGGTTGCTTCTCCGCAAGATTCTACACAAAAAAACTTTCTGAAATCATTGGCAATATAACATTGATTTATTCCCATGGTAATTGTAAGAATTTCTGACAACCAAGACATTCAGATGAAGCTTGAATGAACTTAGGGGTAAGCTAAGACTTATGAAAAAATGCATATAAAGAAAACTGCATAGGTATATAATCAATGCAAAGCACCTTTTCTTAATTACTATAGCTCGCCGTTTCCTGTTTGACAATTTCTTCGAATATCACTCATGGCATAAAGATACAAACATCTTTGAGTCTAGGAATTTCTCTAACATGAACTATCTAGATAGTCTTCATTTGTGAAGCAGCATGTCTGTCTGTCGTTGTATATCCGAATGTATACGATCTTTGAGAAAGTGGTAAGAAGAAGCGTAGTGGCCATATTTGCAATTATGTTGAACAGGAGCCATGATGAGCAGGAGCCATAGTAACCTAAGTTGTTAAACAGGCAGTATAGAATCTTTTTTATTCAAGATGATTATAAACGAAAAGAGCGTGCTTTCAAAGAGAGCGTACAGACAGTAAGATCTCAACAGTTTAACATCATATTTTCGATAGAACTTTGTCCTCCTCAGTAAGGTAAATCATTGAAATTGTTTTATATTTGGTTTTAATTTTTTTAAACAATTCTAATAAAGAAAGAACAATTTTCAGAAGGACTTTATTTTGCTTCATTTTAAAGTTACGCTTTTGACCTCTAACAAATTTCACAAAGAAAATTACACATTAGTACATGTAACACATTATATCATTCAAAGAATGCTCAGTCTACTATCTTTTTCAGAGAATTGAAATTAACGTAGAGTTTCGATACGTTAAGAATTATTAAGAGATAGAAACTGAATTGTTGTAGATGCATTGTCCATGAAACATAAGCCGACCGATTATTTTTACCTTTTCTGTCTGCCATGTGCATGCAGAGTTATACTCCTTTTTTGAAAAACCTACTGAAAGATTTTTTTTTCAAAATGTTATGCGGTTAGATTATGCCGCATCCATTAGTCGCAGAGTTTTACCTAATCCTAAATAACAGAAACAGTATGAAGTTCAAGAATGAATTAAGTTAAAGATAATTAAGAACGAACTCTCTTCTTAGATTGGAGAGGACACGGACAGACACGGCGCTAGGAATTGGGAATTACGGATTCGTTTCCTTGAGCCTCCTAGGGAACATCGTCATAAGAATTGATCGGGCATGAATCATAATTCGAGAATTACATGTACCGATAGACGAGGGCTGGAAGGACCTCTGACTTTGTCTATTAAGCAGATGAAAAAAATGATAAATGCTCTCTAAAATATTGAACTGAACTAGACTCGGCACATTGCATCAAAGGACGGGTGTCACTTTGGCCGATTTTGTGCCCACGACCGATCTTGATAAACTTTATGTATCTAAAAGCTTGGCATTTGGCAGTTTATATAAGCACATATTTAAGTTTGCGGTTTCATAAATAATCACGTGACTTCCGATTTATTGCATATGGGGTGCTGAATGGGGTACACTAACTACCTGCAGTTTTTTATGTAATCAGCAATTCCACTGATATATCAGCCCTCCAAACTGACAGATATAATACTTTTGGTTCTTATCCACAGTCTAAAAGAGATATTTTCACTAAAACCATCTAGTAAGGGGAAATTTTATTTGAATTTTACGAAACCTCAGAACAATAGATTTTACAAGTGTTTATTAACACAATGATAAGCATGTAAAGTGTTTGCTTTTGTGAAAATAATGAAACAAATGAACAGGAAGTCGATTATAACCGGCCGATATTGTTCAGCAAATGTATTCTTGGAAAAACGTTTGAATTGCACGATTGTGTTCTGGCAAGTGCGTGAAAAGGTCAACAACCTTATTCTTTTATTAAGCATTATTCACTATTAGTACATATAATGAAAGCTTCATCATATCAAACATTAAACGCGTATGAAAGATTACGTACGAGGGTCATCCAATAAGTCCAGCAAGCGGCCAAGTTTCAGGCAAATGATAATTGAGAACGAACCAAGCAATCCACATTTCTACATTTTATCTTCTCTTTTTTCCAGTCAACAATTTCCAGAAACTTTATGATCTTGCAAATGGCGTTGGTAGGCAACTAAAGAATACTGCCATTATGGGTGCGGCGGTGGCATCTAGTTGTCTGTTTCAGATCCCTTAGCTTAGTTCAAAACGTTTGTAAATATCTGAAAATTGCTGGGAGATACGGAAAATAATACTGGAGTATGTACACGGTACCAAGGTTAAGATATTGCTGTCAGTCAAGATATTATTATTGTTCAAAGGAAGATCACCATGTTTTTCGGGCAGCTAAAATATCATAAAATGAGTATATGAAGAAGAGGCTTTCACAGCAGATGAATTGTTTCCTAGACTGCCATTAATTTGTTGTCAAAGAATAGTCCTGAGATGCTGAAATGTAAATATTAGAGAAAATAAAAGCTCCGAGCCGTGTTTAATGTCGTTTGCAGCCTGGTGATTGGGACTGTGTGGTCACCGTAAAAAGTCTCCCTGCCCTTCATCATAGTGTAGATTTTATTTTCTAGTCCTTTGGGATCATTGATTCCATTGTAGAACTTTAAAAATATTTGAGGGTCACTGATGAGGCCTAATTGGCCGAAACTAGCTAGTCTGGCCCAGAAAACTTGTACACTCGACAGTTTTCAGTTCTTTGGTGTGATCCTTGCTTCCAAAGGATAACCCTTTAATAGAACATATTAAGAAACCAAAGGTAAACCTCAAAAACTAGAATTTTGCTAAAATTCTGCAATATTCTCTTGTTGCCTAGCAACCACATTTGTTTGGCAATGTGAAATTATAACTGTCTCATATTTGAGTCCTTCAATATAAGGCGATGACTTTAGAACGTGAATTTTTGTAATTTGAAAGAATTCTAAACATATATGCAGGAATTTTATTCCCCTCACCTATTGTAAAAGACGTCGTGTTTGTGTAATTTCACCGCCGGTACATGTATCGCTTACACCGTTGCATTCAAAACTCTCCCATATCTGAGAAAGTAATATCACATGTATAATTTTTAGCACATATGTGTATTATAAAAGTAAGTTGTTAATGTTGTAATTTGATTACCCTACCTCAGTTAATGAAACAGTAATGACGGCGTTTGCGAGACTTATTGGATGACCCTCGTATTTATGGATGCTACACAGGTACAAATGTTAAAAATAGGTCACAGGGACCTACATGTAGTACCAAATGAGACGCAGCACTGAAGTGACTTACTATTCCAAGACCGATGAAGAGTCAATTAATTATTAGTTCGAAATAAAACACATTAAATACAGGTCACAATGACCTACAAATAATATGACTTCATTTGCAATGTCTGACTGAACCATTGTCTTTAGTGTCATGCATATATAATGTTGAATATATAAGAAAAAGAAGAGGGATCTTTTAAATATATGTCACAGTAACCAAAAATAGTATGAGGATTTTTTGTATCGTTTGACTGACCAACTATTTGTAATTATGTTCCGAATCCAAAAACCGTGTTGAGATATAAGTGAAAATCCTGGTCCGTGCATTAAGTTCAAGGACTCAGTGTGCATGGATGCTTTGCAGTTCCAACATTTTAAGGATATGATCTGATCAAATATCAACACTCCTACCCCAAAGATATCAAAAGAGGTAAGGAAAAAGCTCATCCAAGTAACTTTTCATACAGTTAGTGGACCAAAGTTCAAGGTCACAGAATTTTACAATGTATTAACTTCAGGCAGAGGAATACATCATTTGACCTCGTCGCAACATTATAACATCAGAGGTTATATCACAGCATGATGATGGAGTACATTCAGTCTAACGCCTTACATACGCACATGACGCCATACCAATACGCATGCCCAGCGCTGCCCCCCCCTCCCCGACCCCTCTCCCCACACCCCCCCCGCCACACACGGAATCCTTGGTGGGGGGAATTAGAAAACATACTACATAGATGAACACTTTGAAAAGATGTGTTGTGTCATATAATGCCTCTACTTTCTATCAATTACAAAATACACTGATGCGATTTTGAAATAAATCCTTTTGTCCTAGTGTTGGATACATGAAAATTTACCCCAAATATTTATTTTTCGTTTACTCCTACCCTCGTAACCATTGTGATATCACCGGTTTATGATGAATATGTATATGAGGAATAATTATGTATAAAAATTTTAGTGGTTACGAGGGTAGGATGAATTGAAATTTGGATGCATAGTGGACGTTGGTAGTTCAAATTGCCATAGGCTCAATTTTAAATATTTCAGACGGTACATGTATTCCACCGCAAAATTAACCTAAAAGGCATGAAAGTACGAGAAAATGAAATCATACAGAATAAACTAGAAACATCTAGCTAACATTTTTGCATGTTTTTGTGGTTATCTGCCTACCTTCGAAAATCGGCCTTTTCAGTGGGCACATTTCAATAGTAAAGTGTAACTCGTCCTTTTATTTTACAAAAGAATCTTCATATAAAAAGAAGTAGTGTTTACATCATTTTAGGATATGCAAAATAACGATTTTCAGTGTTAAATAAAAACCTAAAAATTGGCATATTTTAAATGACACTGAATTTGTGTGTGTGTGTGTGTGTTTGTGTGTGTGTTGTAATGAAAATCAGTTCTTAAGTTTGGTTACTTTGGTAACTTAGAGTTTTCTAGGACTTATAATGGGGAAAATTGAAAACTGGCATCTCCTGCCAAGCCATTGCAGATTCTTTGAAAAAACTGTTATACAATTGTTTTTGAATAGTCTTCTATCAGCCATGCATATGATTTTATGCATACTGCTGACTTTCATTTGTTGCCATGGAACCCAAAATGCGAAAAACTAGAAAAAAAACTGATATTGTCTTCTCAGAAACCATATTCTTAAACATACCAATCATATTAGCCTATACAGAAAAGTAAAAAGTATGCAAAGACCAGGAACTGAAACAATCAAAATCCAAATCCAGCCCTCAAACCATAGTTGGAAACAACTAAAATTACAAATAATCAAGATACAGAGAACATATGGCCAACCGAGTGAGCAGCTTGTTCCCAAAAGGTGGCCACTCAGCAACCCAAACCGAACCAAAAATAATAATAACATACATAAGGTAAAACATCACAGAAACTCTGACACCAAAAACAGGCAACAAAGAACCACAACAGAACTACCGCCTTGGAACGGTCAGTAATGAATTACTGGGGGGCTTAAATCGATTTTACAGGCCCAACCTCACCCTCAGTTTCTGAAGTGGTACAAAAAATTTAGAGGTTATGTTTTCCATCGTCGTTGTTCAAAAGTCATGGCTGATATGGCATCTTATAATAGAAAAAAATGGGATTCATTGCTACGCCATTGCAGATATTCTGACCTAATATTTTCAGAAATCTTCTATCAGCCCTATTTCTTTTTTTCTGCACACTGCTCATTTTGATCGGTTGCCATGGCAACCAAAAGGAAAAAATAGCAAAAAAATCTTTGGAAGTTATCCTTTTTTGTTGTCACGGCAATCAAATGTAGAAAAGGCTATATTTTTGTTATCAACTCAAGACACTGTCAGACTGGGACTTTGTAGTTGATAAGACGATATTCTGCTAGTGATTACACACAGCTGTTACTCATAAAACATTTAATGGAGGTCAAAGACTGCAATTCTCCATTGATATACACAGTAAAACTGATAAGTTAATGCTTTGGTTTTGCAGCAGTAGTAAATGCCTAATGCATGGAAGGCAATAATTTGTATTAAACCCGAATGATTATTTATGATGCAATGATGCAACTCATACACCGCATGGAGATTTATAAAGGAAACAGCATTATACCCACTGCTCCTCAGAGTGAAGGTTTAGATGTAATATGACGCATCCCATTGTTTTAATTTCCTTTTTACTGTTGTCATAAAATTGTTCATCGCACCTAAAATGTAAAATCTATCATCAGTTAAGCCATGGTCAGTTCTCTGACGGATATTGCATATCAGCTTTCCTCAAAAAATGATAAAAATGGGATACTTGAACATCAAAGACTAACACAACTCTTTAAAGACATATTATTTCTCTAAGTTGAGAGTGGTACCACAAAATGATTGTTTTCAATGAACACTAGTTAGGGCCATAACTCACATCAAAGGCTTATCTTATCTAGGTGATTATGAGGGGACTAAGCCAGTGATAAAACCATTCGAGAGGTGGTGGGGGGCTTATGCGGGGAAACTGCTTTTATCCTATTAATTCATCTACTTTGAGACAAATTAAGTAGATAATATCATAATATGTTATTAATTTATGACAAACGAAACCTGTATTTTAATTATTAATTATATTTTTCTGTTCAGATATAAACTAGTGGATGAACATTTTTGATTTATTTAATTTATTATTTGTTAAGGTAAATGAACACAAAAGGATGTTTAATAGTCTAGAAGTTAAACGTTTCTGGCATTTTAAAACAGTAAAATGCATTTCTGTTAAAAGCAAAAATGAAGCCTCATTAGTCTGTGCAGATGAACATACAGTTCCGAATACTCTTTGAACACACATTTTCGATTTGACCAGTGAAAATCAGTTGAAACATCTGTGTAGGCTGATCAAGGTCTTCCTTTTTGCTTTTAAGCCAAGCAGGCTGATTTGAATATGAACTGTAAACATTCAAATCACATATGCGTAGACCTATCAGTGTCTTTTTCGCTGTTTAGCTGTGCAGGCTGATATGAATACTAAATGCAGACAAAACTTTTTTGTAACAATTAATATTCAAATCAGTCGTGACAGCTTTGTAGACTGACCAGGATCTTCATTTCTGCGTTTTAAACTTCAAGGAATCACAGACTGTTTGTGTGAACAGTAAATATTCAAATCAGCTGTCATATCTGTGTAGACTGATCCGGGTTTTCATTTTCACAGCAGTAGATGGAATCACAGACTATTCGTGTGAACAGTAAATATTCAAATCAGCCGTCATATGTGTAGACTGATCTGGATTATCAGTTTTGCTTTTTTAAATTTACAGGCATCTCATACGGTTCATGCGAACAGGGGAGGCTGTGATAAGGCTGCACAGGATGATCAAAGTTTTATGTGTGCGCGAATGTTGTAATGTACGAGTACCTATTTATACGATCCTATATATATATATATCATCTCTTCCTATAAACACCGCAAGTCTTTGAGCAAATAATGGTATTTTCGCATAGTTAAATTTGCGTCTTCAACAACACAGTCTGATCCATTTATAACTTGTTTATAACCATATTATCACTTTTTCTTTGACAGCTGATTTCCCTTTATCTGGCCCCTACCTATACTTCGGTCACAAGTCTCCCAGAAGGTCTTATCGCTTATCAGCATGTTTCAATAAACAGTCATTAAGGTATTATGCAATCAAATATGTGTCAATGAAGTGAGACTAAACCCATAAAAGGCCGGGCCGCGTAGCGCAGTCGGTAGGGCACCTGACTCATAAGTCAGAGGTCCTGGGTTAGATACCCGGTCTGGCCATATACTTTCGTTTCTCCTCCCACTGATTCAAGACGGGCAGTTGTCAGTTACTGGCGAACGTATGTGCACTTAGTATGGTAAACCGCTTAGGAGGTCTAAGCCTGCCCAGGAACAGTGTGGTTAGGTTAACTGACCGTCCCGACTTGACCATGGATGTTTACCGTGGACGTAAAGCATCAAATCAAAATCTAAACTCATAAAATCTAGTCTAATCAGTGTACATGACTATTTTATCATTTATCATCGCCTTAAATATAATGAAAAGAAAAACAAATCCCAAATTTAATCACTTTTCATACAGTATATTCTTTTGCAAATGGAACAAGAAATATCTTTAAAAAGAGATAATCTGCTTAGATTAAATAGAAGTGTGTATTGTAATATGTATAAGACAGGTACATGTAAGATATAGAATGTGCTGGTCAGATTGTACGGATGCGCATGTTGATGAAATTTATATTTGTTTGCTCTTGAAATTTCTGTGTATGTAATCGTGGTAGTATGAGAGTTTATTAGAGGGTATACGGTATAATATATAGTAGGCTTAATAAGTTATAAACTGGTTTTGTCAAGGTATGTAATCACATGATGGCAATTTTCAGGTGGAATACGAAGTTGAATTATAGTACAGTGGACTCGACAGTATCGGATCATCGACAGTATCGGATCACTCGTACGTTATCACCCATTTTTCTCACAAATGAAGCAAACATTTTTTACCATTGTATTACAGTCATCAAGCTAGACCAATTGCAAAGTGCAGGGTGAAAACTGCGATCGAAATCTGCGGCTGTGAAACAAATCAGGGTTGTTGAAAAGCTTGACCCCTCTTCAGCGGCGCTTGCATTTTGCCTGTTGCTCGTTACCCACAAAATAGATTTCGGTTATTTAAACTATTTTATCATTAGGCGATTGGGACCAATTTTGCTTTATAATGTGTCTTGGCATCCCTAAAATTGCAAGCAGTCCTTATTATTGTGACATCCCAGTATTTGATGAAACTAAAGGCTTGAAAAGTGGGGCACCGCTGTGCGACAGTAACGGATCATTAAATAATTTGAACTGAAATACAGGCCACAGCTGGAAAACTGTATGTTGGATGTATGTTCTGATGCTGAAAACAAGTCATAAATCAACTACCTTAGTAGCTGCTGTGTCTTCTCTTAAAGAAGATCAGTATGAAACTAAAACAACATCCTTTTTGCAAAATAACCCCCATTCCACGCCCCACACGCTAGCGTATGATAATGAAGGGTATGCAAAGCACACATAAGCTTCTGCTAAACATTCTGAAGAAACATTCGAGATCAGCTCGCATTTGTGTGAATCCAATAAAGACTGGCAATCATCGGATGGACATCTGTACACTGTGTAGACTCAGATTAATGCCAGAGAACTCGCTGAATGACCATGCAGTGTTTATACACTGATTGCATTGAAATATCAATGTTGGCGGAAAATCACCGTAAATATTTTGATCCTGATCAGACACTACGGTCTTATCAGGGTCTACAATTTGCAAAGGCAGATTATGATTGTTACTGTTTTGAGTAGTTCCGTGCTACGGGGCGCAGGGGATTGATGGGTTAGGAATTTTTGACATGCTTGTACTTTTGTATACATTCAACTTTAATATTTAATAGAAATAACCGTTGCTGGTGAAGGGCCACGTGAAAAATATCGTTGAAAGGCCGTAAAAGTTTTCTCTAAGTGTTTAATAGGTCCAACTGTTCATGTAGCAAAATTATTGAAGCTAAGAAGGTTGGCAGAATGCCTCGGAGGAACTCTCCTATAAAATAATATCATATGATCCGATACTGTCGCACCTGATTCGTTACTGTCGTAAGACCCTCCTGTAAGTCTCGATGGGTTGTCTGCCCTTAAAGGGATAAATTTAGTAAATATCTTGACATGGATAGATAGAAGGGATATTTTGCAATTGTTATGTGTCATAACATACATACTTTTAGCATTCACATACAACAAAACAGGAGTTTTATTGAACTTGATCCGATACTGTCGAGTCCACTGTACTGAATCATTCGAGCCAAAGCCAGCGACAAAGAAACACATACATTTCCTTTTGACTATGGATGTAATACATGCCAAGAGCAGACTGCAGCGGTTCTTTTGTCAGGTAAGCCTCGTTTCAGGGACAGAGCAGGCTTTCTCATTTGCTTTTTATACATTACGATTTATGGTCGTGTTTCGTGTCCCATCCAGGATGAATTGTTTAGGTCGAATTAAAGATATACGCTCTCATTTGTTTCTATTAAATTTCGCCGGGCCGTGTAGCGCAGTAGGTAGGGCACCTGACTTGTAAGTCAGAGGTCCTAGGTTCGATTTCTGGTCTGGCAACTTTCGTGTCTCTTTCCGCTCACTGAAAAAGGGTAGTTGTCAGTTACTGGCGAAAGTATGTGCACTTAGTACTGGTTAACGGCTAGGACGTCTTAGAAGCCTGCCCAGGAATAGTGCGGTAATGTTAAATGACCGTCCCGACATGACCATAGCTCTTCATTGTGGATTTATAATCTGTGATGATCACTAGAAGTAGGAGAGTTTATATTCAAATTATGCTTGCAGAAACGCCTTTTTATTTTTATGCGGGAGTCAATCTGTTTATGACGACAACATATTCGTGAATATTCAAAAAGATTCACACTGATATAGCATGAAGATATTTTTGCTGAAGACGTTTTGCACAAGTATGTATTTGTGTTGCATATAACTAATCTGTTTCGTTCTTTTGTGGTTATTTCAAAATGATAACGAGAGAGTAAACTTTCAATTTTTTAGCTTGTTCATTTGCTATTCAGTGGGATTTCGTATTATTATTATTGTTATTATTTTAATTCAAAGTACCGGTACTTGAAAATCAGTTCAGCCTATGAGCTATTAGATTTGTAGCTGAATTTTTTCAGAGAGGTTGAAAATAATAAGAGTAAGAGATAGACTCTTATAAAGATAATTATTTACATCCCATCTCATTGTTGCACACAGTCGACACTTTCCACATCGATGTCATATTTGTTGCAAAAAAAAAAGTAATTTATCACTACGGTTTTTCTTTGGTCGCTTATATTATTACTTAAAAGTGGATGCAATGTGCCAAAAAGAGTTTTCGTTTGCTTTGGGTTTAGTTTTTTAGGTTTTTCACAACTGAAGAGTTTAAGAAGTTGGAGCTTAATATTTTATTTAGAGTGTTTTTAGCTTTCCTGACTTCTGGCGAAAAATTCCAAATTTCGAGGACAGATATTAATCGCTATGACATTTGAGTTTATAAAATAAATAAATAGATAAATAAATAAATAAAAAGCAGTTTTCTGATTTTCAGAACTAGTAAATATTTCTTTGTTTTGACAGATTTTATAGCTCTCCAATAATTTATTTGTAAAGTTATGCTATGTTGAATAAAAGGTGGTTACGAGGTTAATGATAGGAGTACTTCCTGTAAATATTTTCATTTCCTGTTTCCCCGACCAGGGTTGCAATACAAATAAAATGGGACAGTAAATGTGGTCCCAAGCCTGTACATTGTAGTTTTACCATTTTTAACAGGTTTGATATTGAGAGTATGTCATTTATGTAAAAACAAAGAAGAAGAAGAAATCATAAAAATCAATTTCCGAAGCCGAATGCAAAATTTAAGACTATTTATTTGTTGAACAGGGCTAATTACGATCATTTACAATGACAATACTTTAGTCAGTAGATTGCAACTACACATCCCGATAAACCAGTCTCGAATTTTTAATGAAGGCTTGTAGTGATTCATTTCAGCTGCATGGAGTTAAGATTTTAAGCATGTTGATTTTGATAGCGAGAAATGGTTACGTGAAGTAAATCATGTAAAATCACGGCTACAGTGAATTTTAAAATACGAAAACAATTCTGGGTATTGTCTTAGTTTACCGAGGTTCTTTTAAAAAAAAAGAGTGTGAACTTAGATACTAAAAAGAAATAGCAGTGCGAAGTTAATTAAATCATGACATTATATTCTAGATTAGTGAAAAGCTTGTTTATAATCAAAATTCTTGGGCACGTATATGTGTTACTTTGAAAATCCCGGAATGGGCATGTCTGATTATATATTACCTATTCCAAGCATGGGCAAAGCAATAATATTCCGGAATGGGAATATTACAAGTATGTGCAAAGCGCTCCTTGGATAAATAGATTTTAAATAGGAATATAGCAAGTATGGACATAGCGCTACTTGGTTGAGATATTTGATATAAAAATATTCTAAATATGGGCATAGCGCTACTTGGAAGAGTAGGTTTGAGATGAGAATATTTCCAAGTATGGGCATAGCGCTACTTGGATGAGCAGTTTTGAGATGGGAATTTTCCAAGTATGGGCATAGCGCTACTTGGATGAGCAGATTTGAGATGGAAATATACCAAGTATTGGCATAGCGCTACTTGGTTGAGTAGATTTGAGATGAGAATAGCATAGAGCTACTTGGATGAGTAGATTTTAGTTGGATTATGACAAGTACGCTACTTGGTTGAGTAGATTTGACCTGAGAATATTCCAAGTATGGGCATAGCACTACTTGAATGAGTAGATTTGATATGGGATTATTCCAAGTATGAGCATGACGCTACTTGGATGATTAGATTTTAGATGGAAGTATTTAAAGTATGGGCATAGCGGTACTTGGAAGAATATATTTTAAAAATCCGGAATAAGAATGCTTGTATATATATTAATAATTCCAGGCATGGACATAGTGCCGTTAGAAGATACCGGAACGGAAATTTCTGCATATATAGTAGTTATTTCAGGCATTAGTAAAGGACTGCTTGGATGAGTCAATTTGAAATTTAAGTTGCATATAATTTGCAGGTATTCAAGGCCAGGGCATAGCCTGCTTGGATGTGTTAATCGGTGTTCATTTTAGGTCTTTCATTAACGTATGATAAATGTTTGAGCGGTCACAGCTTTTAACATTTGCGAAAGCAGACTGTTGATATATCTCCGCAGTAGTGGAATTATAAATATCTTCAAATTGCTATGGCCTTCTTGATTTCAAACAGTTTTGATATAATTTCTATAATTTCGATCCTCATCTCTGTTGTCCCAGCATTTTAGGACAGGAAACTTAATTATGCGATTCTTTTGGTACGCGCCTTTCATTTATCAACTTGTAAATCAGCCGTAAAGTCTAATTTATTTTTCATTTCGGGGTACAGCCGTTATTCCTATCATTTGGTAATTCTCAGCATGATGGCGGCTTTTCAAGGAAGAAAGGGCTACACTGTGTACAGTATGTTTTTGGGTCAAAGGGTAAAATTTCAGTTTGTGCTGACTTGTCAACAGATTGGAGTGATCGCAATTCGGTGTTATCTGTAATGCCAACTTAAGTAGTGCTGAGGTTATTGGAGATGGTTGAGTTGCTGTTATGTGGTAGTTTTGTGCAGAATGTGATGGCACGGCGTCAGAGTGTAGTTTTGCCAGAAGGTTGTGCCAGAAGATGCGAGGCCGCCCGTTTGCTGCAGTTGTGATACAATCGGGGGCTTGTGTTTATCGTGTTGGCTGTGACGCGTGCGTAGGTGGTTCTGTTGCGAGTTGGTTTCTAGACAGTATTAATGCGAGTTTTGAGATAAAGAGAGCTTGAGAGCTTATTATTTTTGATGTGGTTTAAAACTGATTAAACAACTGATTTTCCTCACGAAAATATGAAGTCTTGGATTATTTTACATTTCGACAATACATTTCTTCTTAACAATTTAAATGTCTAGATTAGATAGTTATAGAATTTCGGTATCAGGTGATGTTTCTGAACATACTGCATGCATTAAAAGCGCACATAATAATGTTACAATTAGCTAGAGATACATGTATCAAAAATGTATTAAAACTGAGGTATATGGAAATTAGTTTAATAGCAGTCTTGGATTATTTTGAAAGTAAAAAAAAAAAAAAAAAACGATAGAGTTATCTGGTTTGCGGAGGTTGATATTGAATATCTGTTTTTGTTCAATAAGATTGTCCCACGCCAGCAGGAACTGCGGATCTTCCGTATTCTTTGAAATGCACGGCAGGTGGAAGTCTAAATTTTCGAAGTACGCTCTTAATAAATGAGGCTAATTTTCAAATAATGAGAGTTAAATTAATGCTTCGAAAACATAATTTATAAACGTTTTAAGAATTCTGTTTACTACCCGTTCTTTGTCTCGAGCTGCTGGCTGTTGGCACATCCTATACTTGTATTTTTGTTGTCATTGATAAGGAAGTATCCAGGCTTGTGCTGAAACAACAAAGTGGTTGCGGGAATGAGTTGTGGATCCTTCTTTATAAGAGAAGTGAGGTGAGGGGCTCTCAGGGCGATAAAATATAAATGATTTATGTTCGGATGAGACGAAGTCGAAGGAGAACATAATGAATTTATATTTGTTTGCTCTTGAAATTTCTGTGTATGTAATCGTGGTAGTATGAGAGTTTATTAGAGGGTATACGGTATAATATATAGTAGGCTTACTAAGTTATAAACTAGTTTTGTCAAGGTATGTAATCACATGATGGCAATTTTCACGTGGAATACGAAGTTGAATTATAGTACTGAATCATTCGAGCTAAAGCCAGCGACAAAGAAACACATACATTTCCCCCACCCGCCCACCCCAAGCAATGGGTGAGTTCTGAGGAAATCCTTAGAAACCTAGAGTGCATACTATTTCTGGCATTCTGAGTGTTTTAAAAGGTAAGATCAGTTCAAGCGAATTTGAAGTTACGTAAATTTATCATTACACATTCATTTGCATTATAATATCAGCATGTGAAAGGCCAAAACAATTGTTAACCGTTTTGTATAGTTTACTGAATAATATACATGTATGTCCATTAATGTTAATAATTTAATATCTATAGCAAAGACAAGCCATAGGAGCTATAACTTATCATCGCTACAGGAGGGTAATACCCAGATCCGTGCGAAGTGGTAATTATAACTGACAGAGGCTTCTGTTCTACAATCCATACACAGGAGGGTAATATTTTAATTTTATAACGTAAGGCATTCTAATATAATAGCAGGAATTTTCTTTCTCTATGAATATGTTTTATTTCTACTGATACTACTACTGCTTATGATATGGACAGAATAGTGTTTAGAATTCAAATATCGTGGTGACAGTGCAGATTTTGCAGTTCAGTTAAAATTCAATTTTAGAAAACAAATCAATCATGTATACAAGATACTTAAGTAATTTTAGTCTGTTTCAGAGTCAAATGTCCTCACACAGATTCATTTTCTAGCTGTTGCTCTGGTTTACGAGATGATCGGGTGGTTCATCGGGATGACAGGATGTTCTGTGGGCAGAGATTGTCTTTCAATCAACAATAATCATTCTATTGCTAATTTCTTGTCACTGTCATTGAATCAATACACTAGTCAAGCAGTTGGCTGTTGGCACATCCTATACTTGTATTTTTGTTGTCATCGATTAGGAAGTTTCCAGGCTTGTGCTGGAACAACAAAGTGGTTGCGGTAATGAGTTGTGGATCCTTCTTTATAAGAGAAGTGACGTGAGGGCCTCTCAAGGCAATAAAATATAAATGATTTATGTTCGGATGAGACAGAGTTGAAGGAGAACATGATATTCTTATTTGTTGTTGATGTTGGGGTTTCGATTTCGGAAATGCTGTTGAAATTGATTGGGGTCTGTCTGTGTTGCACATAACAATGAGGATTGGTTGGCTGACCGTCCCACATATAACCTTAAACGTGTCGCAGTTCCAACGCAACATCAACAACCAGCAACAATTATTTAATTTCGTCTTCGATTTCTGTGTCAAAATACTTTGTTGGTTTCATATTTTAAATAAGCGGTATAACAGGCGAAATGTTCTTTGGCAAAAAGCGATTTGGACCGAAATAGACACTTTGTATAGGCCAACAGGCAAATGAAACTGAAAGTAGAAAAAGAAAGCGAAAGTAAGCTACTTACATCAAAATCCTGGGTGTATTTATATTGGCCAATGAAATACTTGAAATGTAGGGCCATTCTAAGGTTATATGGCTAAAGCCGAAAAGAACAGAAAAATAATAATAAATAGTCAGACTTTCCTGATAAAATGAGTTATTGTATACCTTAAAAGATCTCCATTCACTTTGCATTGGAGTAACCGTGTAATTTTTTCTGCATATTGCACGGAGTCAAGTGCATATTGCACGGAGTTAAGGAGACACGTTTACTAGAACTTCTTTTGTTTTGAGAAGAAAAAAGCTTGGCAGCTATCTTGCCGTCGACAGCGATTATAAAGCGAGTAAATTGATGACACCAGAGTCGGATTTGCTGTTCAAATTGCATAATATGATTTACCTTTGATCTTTCACTTTACAAAACAAATTCTGTGGATAATAATGGAGATTTTTGTAAGAGATGCAGAGAGTAAGTGGAAAATGGCGCCGAGTTCTTGTTAACGTCAGCGTTTGTTTACTGACGTCACGTCTGATTCCGAAATTCTATCTTTCCTTTTGCACTGTTCGGCGTCGTTTTAGGATAAATGAAGACATAAAAAAGACATAATGTAATTTCAAATTTCAAGCAATTTTTGGTTCATATACGAGGGTGAATCAAAAATAACGCAGACTACCTGATTTAACTGGTAGATATATAATATGTAAAATTAAATTTTACATCACACAAAAAAGCGTCGTTTACACTATATACATACACAATTTCGACAAAATATGCCACTGTCCCGCCAGTCTACAGATCTTTAAGCCACACTAGTGTCTGCGGCACGGAGCACGTCACATCACCGATTCGACGTCGTGTCGACGTCGCCTAGCGCCATTCTTTTTTTCTCAAAGTACGCATAGCGCCCTTCATTTTTTCTCAAAGTACGCACCTGCTGCCAACACGCACTTACGATGAGGCTTAACCCAGTTATTGAAAATATTTCGATACCACTGTTTGTCGTAATTCTCCACCACTGATCTTGCTGCATATCTCAGTTCATTAAGGTCTTGAAAGCGCCTACCTCTCAATGTTGACTTCAATTCAGGACACACGGCAAAGTCCATAGGTGCTAAGTCTGGGGAGTTAGGTGGGTGGCCTAGGCACTGAAATTCTAGGAGGTCCAATTCTAGCTGTGTTGAATGTGCTCGGTGCGCTGGGGCATTGTCCTGGTGACATATAATCGTATCCATGGACACGAGCATCCTCCCGAACAACGTCACTAACCCGTTGAACGATGAAATCTGACACAATTTTCCGTAAGCCGCTCCGTTTGTCGTCTGCTAAAGATAACCGACATTCGCGAAACCTCAGATGCCATTTGTAAACGAGTGTCCTACATGCCTTTGGCTTCATGTCGGCATTTTCAAGCATTTTCATTGTTTCTCCGGGTGTTTTCCCTAATGAAACATTAAACTTGATGACTGCTCGTTGCGCAGAGTAGTTGGTGGACGTCATGTTTTCGCCGTGTTGCTTTTTCAAGTATTCCACGTATTTGTAGATTACTTTGTAACGGACAAAGATACGACGTCAAGCTTTTGAATATCCTCAACGTCCACACAATGTTACGTTACTTTTTGTCGCCTTATTAGTCAGTTACAGAAAATAAAATTATTCCATGCGTTTTTGCTTTTTTCAAAACTTTACGTGCTCCGTGCTGCAAAATGAATGTACATAAAAGGATTATAAATTTCACATGTTAAAAGAAAATTTCAAATTGACCACTCTTTCGGATTGAAATTAATGCCAGTTTTACGCTGATATGAATTTTATTTAAAAATCGTCATTATTTTATGAATAAAACGACTTGTCCGCGTATTTTTTATTCACCCTCGTACCGATATTATATTAGAGAGTACGGATGAAACTAACAGATTAATATAAAAGGTATATACTAACGAAAGGTTATTGAATTTATATTGTGAAACATTCTGCACTTGTTCATATCGCGAAGACGCACTCGCAAGCTCGTGCGTCCTTCGCCTTATGAACTCGTGCCGAATATTTCACAATATAAATTCAATAACCTTTGAGAGTGCGTCCTTCGCCTTATGAACAAGTGCAGAATGTTTCACAATATAAATTCAATAACCTATAAATATATTACCGACTATTACTATTTTACTTTATAATTGCTAAACCCGGTTATTTCAAGTCTCACTAACACCTTGATAACTGAGTAATAGAAAAATGGGACATTAAAGTCTCCATATGCCTAACAGTGGTAAAACCATATCAACACAAATCCTTATGAAAAGGGCTTCAATCTTCACGTTTGGTGACAAAATATAGTTCGGGTGAGTCATATAAATGGCAAACGTTTTTGAAAAATGAAAACACGCCCCACAATATACAGTCTTCTTTTTCTGGTTTCCCCGTCGAGCGGAATATTAACAAAATTGGAACAATGAATGGTGCTCCATGCCTGTACATTGTATCTTTACTATTTCATGAAAGTTTATGAAGTCGAAAGATTGGTTGGTTGGTCGTTTTGGGTTTAACGGCCCTTTGAAACAGTATTTTAGTCTATATCGGGCCGTCTCCCAAAGAGAGGGAGAAAGAAGAGAGAGGATAGATGAGAGAACAAATGCCCAAACAACGCCCATCCGCACCTACTGCAAGCACAGTAGGCTCTTGCCCTACTACAGTGGACTCGACAGTATCGGATCAAGTTCAATAAAACTCCAGTTTTGTTGTATATGAACAATTGTAAAATATCTCTACTATATACCCATGTCAAAATATCTACTAAACTTATTCCTTTAAGGGCAGATAACCTATCCAAACTTACAGGAGGGTCTTACGACAGTAACGAATCAGTTGCGACAGTATCGGCTCATATGATATTTTATAGTATAGTTCCTACGAGGCGTTCTGCCAACCTTCTTAGCTTCAATAATTTGGCTACATAAACGGTTGGACCTCTTAAACTCTCAGAGGAAACTTTTACGGCCTTTCAACGATATTTTGCACGTAGTCCTTCACCAGCAATGGTTATGTCTGTTAGGTAACAGCTGAATGTGTACAAATGTACAAGCATGTCAATAATTTTAAACCCAGTAATCCACTGCGCCCCTTAGCACGGAACTACTTCACAAAGAATACACCCTGATAAGACAGAAGTGTCCGATCAGGATCAACAAATTTACAGTGATTTTTACGCCTTAACAATGATATTTCAATGCAAACAGAGTATAAACTCTACATGGTCATTCAGCGAGTTCTGCTGCATTAATCTGAGTCGACAAAATGTACAAATGTCTATCTGATTAACTCCAGTCATTAAAGGGTTCATACACAAGGGAGCTGATTCAAAATGTTTCTTCAGAATATTTAGCGGAAGCTTAGATGTGCTACGCATAACCTTCATTATCAGACAATGTTTTATACTGGGGCTGACATTCCCAATTAATGCCATGGTCTGTACCATCAAATACGAAATACTGTTTCAAATCAGGGGTTGTTGTAGAACCCGGTTGACTATACAGCAAATGTTGCAGATCTAGAACGGAGCAGTCTGACATGCGTTAACACTTCTTCCTATGGTATACCTATCAGCAGTAATATTTGTTAATATAAGATTTCTAAATCCCTTCCGGATGAAGCAATTTAGGATCCTTGTATGGTTAGCTGGTACATTTTTTTCCTAATGTAATTTTCTTTTATTCAAACAATTCAAATTATGTTATGTGAATTTGCTTTTAGATGTTTTTGTAAAACATAAAGCAAATATGGCACATCAATTTCTCTTGTTTTGACCAAATAAGCATAAATTTTCAGTATAGTTAATATAATCAGGTCAATTTTGTATCCCATTTACCTTTAAATACTTGATTTAATTCATTGAAAAGTTTACTATTTTCCCTTAAATCTATACAAGAAAAATCCTAGCTCATTATTCATTTCTTACAAGATCCAGGTATTGTATATTAAGCATGCAGTAAAATTGCATCTTCAGCCTGAATCAGTTTTGTAATCATACTAATTAAAAAGCCTTCATTGCCTCATTAAAAATTAATAAGAGGGTGTTGAGTTCCATATAAACTCCACAGGCTTATCACTTGTGTTTACATTTTATTACCTCATGCCAGCCATATGCTCTGTTAATGACATGTAGCCGTGCTATTAACAGTCTCGGGACTTTTGGATTTCCATCACGCATATTTGTGATGGTTAACCATGCACTTTAAATGAACTGACATGATGGCTTACCATAACATAATTACTAGAATATTTACCACAAGATGTCACTACATGTCCGAAAGATGAAACGTGATGGAAAGCCATAACGTTGGTTTCTTCTGGTGTTATGGCTGACCATAACAAAGGCACCCCCAGGTAATTTTCTTTCGAGTACCTAGTGCAAAACCTTGAGTACCTCGTACAGTTAGTATATTAGTATACATGAGAGGGGTTCTGGGACAAAACGCCTGGGGGCCCGCCCCACCCCCTAGCGAGCCCCCAGGGGCGTCACCTGATTGGGTACCTCCGAGGCCGGCGGGGGTTCTAGGACAAAATCCTGGGGCCCCTATCAGGCCTGTCACTTGATTGGGTACCTCCGAAGCCGGTGGGGATTCTTGGACAAAACCCCTGGGGGCTCGCAAGGGGGGTGGGGTGGGGACGTCACCTGATTGGGTACCTCCGAGGCCGGCAGGTGTTCTGGGACAAAACCCTGGGGCCCCTGGCAGGTGGTCACCACCGAGGCCGGCGGGGGTTCTGGGACAATACCCCTGGTAGGGCCGCCCCACCCCCTGGCGTTCCCGTCACCTGATTGGACACCACCGAGGCCCATACTTTTTCAGATCGGCGCCGAAGTGTTACGATTAAATGCCTGGTGTATTTTTTCGTAGATGCGTTGAATCGTGGCGAGCAGATGAATAGCTGTTAAGTTTGTTAAACGTACCAGGAAGCTTTAAACAGTATGTAAAATTGACTGGGTGAAAAAAGGGCTCTTCAGGCCTTTTTGATTATACGGGTATGCGCAGGAATGTCGTTGCTAGGCTTTGTTCACATTAGCTACAGCGCCCCTGACAGGAACACCAGTAGTGCGACTGCAAGTAAAAACCAACGGAAACCCAGTCGTCGGATGGCGGCGGTGTGCCGCGAACTCACGACCTTCCGGCGACTTTCTGCACAATAACCGAGCCACTCCAACCACTCGGCTACGGCCCCTCTCTGAAACGGGATTTATTTCTACTGGACTCTCGTTAATGACCATGAAAAACAAAAAACACCCACCATACTCGTCAATTTTAAGCTCCAATGTGAAGAAAAAGCAAGTCATGGCCTGTTTGACTCATTGCGTGTGACGTTTGTTGAGCGATCGCATTTGATTGGGTAAACTCCGAAGAGTTGATTGATCGATAAAAGCGTCTGGCAAATAAACACCGTGTCTTAACCGAACAGTATTGTAAATCGGAAGCTGCGTTATTTACTGATTTTTTTTCCGCGTGGGTTCGCATCTCAGCGGCAGATTTTTTTTTTTTCAACCCAGGTCCCGACCTGCGGACCTGACGCCCAATTGAAGAAATGCTCGCTCAGGGTATATCCAGTATGAACGCATGTCGCTGACTTATTGTTGGACGCAGCGAGCGCTGTGAGAAGCCGTGTATCAATGTCTCTGCGGCATACACAGGGCCCAACTACGCCGCCGACCGGGGTCAGAACCCCAGCCCTGCAGCAAATGCGGAAAGGGGACGAAATTAGAAACACACCTTTGTTCAAAACTTTGCCGCTCCGATCACGTGAAGAAAGCTCTTCACCGTGCAGAGGCAAAGGCTGGGCGCCTCCACCCCGTGCTTATGCAAGAACTCCTTTACCCGGCTACGCGCCAACGTACGTTGCCGTTTATCGGGCTTCGTTCTTAAATGTCTGTCTAACGGTTTACAGCTTTCATTTTGATCGACCTTCCAATTAGACACACGTTCGATTACAGCATACAAACGCCGCGGCGCTGATAAATTTTCACCGGCGTGGATTTTTAACCGCCCCGTTGGTGCTCAGGTTGGTCATGCAGGCCCCGTCGTAAATCCGGTTGGTGTGAGTTTCAATATGGCGGAATGAATGATATTCGTGTTTACCACTGTTAATACGTAAGTATTTTGCTGGATGATCTTACTTCAGGACAACGAACAGATGTGCCGTAGTTCGTCTGGACAAATCAGATAACTGCCTATCACGTCTATTTAGGCATACAGCTAGTACGTAAGTAGATAATGATATTCAAAGCTGTGCTCACGGAAAACTTCTTTTGGTGAATCGAGAGTCACCCTTAGAAAATGAAATTGATATTTACCTGTGATTTACATCTGCATCCCTTTTCTGTGTTGAAAATTTCAAAACTCACCATTGTTAATTATTATGCTGTTCTCTTTCTCTTAATTTGCATTTTCATGCAACAAGAACTGCATTTTATATTTTGACAACTACTGCTTTTGTTCCGGGTTGGTCATCGCTGGAGTGCGGGTTGGATTGGCTAGGAAATCGGATTGGAATGAGCTCTTAATCTGAAAGAGTACGGGTTGGTCAACTTTATCATTTCAAATTAAGTGAAAAGAAGACGATAAAATTGCATTCGCTGGTCAATAGGCATTTTTTCTGTTGCTGTTATACAGCTGTTATACTTCGCTAAAGAAATATTCACTTTCGAGCTCTTTATAAAACAAATCTCAATGACATCATCTATTCTGCAATGATATATAGTTTTTTATTTTTATATTAAGGGGAAAACTTTTAGGCTACAGGTGCAGTCATGATAAATGGCAGCGCAGGAAAATGGTTCAGAACAACAGTTGGAGTAAGACAAGGATGTCTTCTGTCACACACCCTCTTCAACATTTTTCTCAAACGGATGGCATTCAGATGGAGATCAAGGTAAAAGGGCAGAAGCTGAGTACCGAAACACGCTTCAAATACCTTGGAGCAGTTGTCTCAGATGATGGCTCGAAACAGGAGGATCTCTCAAGGATTGCACGAGCCACTTCAGCTCTTACCAAGCTGAAACCAATTTGGAGAGATAATAACATGTCTTGGATCAAAGCTAAAGCTTATGCGCTCCCTTGTCATTTCCATTTTTCTGTAAGCCTGTGCGTTGTGTACCTTGACAGCAGAGTTAGTTTTTTCCAACTATGGTTTGAGGGCTGGATTTGGATTTTGATTGTTTCAGTTCCTGGTCTTTGCATACTTTTTAATTTTAGAGAAAAAAACAGGCCTTTGAGATGAGATGCTACCGAATACTGAACATTTCGTACAAGGACCATATAACCATTGAAGAGGTTCGCTGAAAGATCCAAGCAGCCATTGGAGAATAGGATGAACTCCTGACGCTGGTCAAGTAACGGAAACTAAGGTGGTTTGGCCTCGTCTCATTGTCTTCTGGTGTAGCAAAGACGATTCTACAGGGCACAATGAAAGGAAAAAGAAGAGGTGGGAAGACAATATTAAAGAGTGGACAGGGATGGATTTTGCCAGTTCAACTAGGGCAGCTGAAAACAGGACAAGGTGGAAAGGGATTGTTTCGCAGTCTTCTGTGGTGCCCAAACGACATAGTAAGGTTGTGAGATAGAATGGAAGGCGAAAACAGGAGTAATATTGATAATGGCACAGCCCAGACAGGCCGCATTACAACCAGATTGACTTGGTGAAGAAGCGGTTTAATCAGGAGATAACATCCATAGGATAAGGAGCCTTCCTGAAGCAGACATAGAAAGTGGCCATGACCTGGTGATGATGACCTCTCGAGTTCGTCTGAAATAAAGAAGGCCAGAAAGCCACCCAGTCAAGACTGAGGTTTGACTTTTAGAAGTTAAGAAACCCAGATGTGGCAGGCACATTCCACAGGAATTTAAACCACTCATCAGTCTGTGGGTCGATGACATCGACATAGATAGCATGATAACCACTTACAATACAGCATTGACTGACACAGCCTGTGAGGTACCTGGAAAGGAAGTCACAGGAAAAATCCCTGGATCACCTGAGATGTTCTCAGCCTCTGGGATGAGAGGAGGAATTTGAAGAAGAGGCGGTATGAAGAAGGCGCGAAAGAATACAGAAAAGCTAACAAGTGGGTTGAGGATTTCAGAAGGCCCTGAAGAAAGCGAAGAAGGACTTGATAGATATTTAGTGCAAGGAGATTGAAACTTGCACGAACAAAAACAACAGCAACAGAGCATATCAGCTGGTATGTGACCTGTCTTCAAAGAAGCAGGGTAGAACCAATGCTATCGAGGACTAGCATGAGAAATGTCTACCAGCAGAACGAGAGATTCTCAGCAGATGGAGAGAGTATTGCTCAGAGCTATACAACTATGTATGAGGGTTATATAGACAATACAGTTCTGGACTCAGCTCAGCACTCAGAAGAATATTTACAGCTGATCCTTCGTAAGGAAATTGAGATTGCAGTGCCTGCAGTGAAACAGGGGAAACTTTCCGGAGTTGATAATACCAGCAGAACTTGTTCAAGCAGGTGGTGGGGAGACAATGATTGATGTTTTGACGTAGACCTTAACAACTCCTTGGACTCAGTCGCTGATTATTAAGCTTCCTAAAAAGGGCTACCTACAGCTCTGCCAGAACTACAGAACCATCAGTCTCATCAGTCATCCGAGTAAAATCATGCTAAAAGTCATCTTTTACAGGCTTTAACCCCAAGGTGAAGAGATTTTTGCTGAAGCACAGGCTGGGTTCAGAGCCGGAAGAAGCACTGAATAACAGATTTTCAGCCACAGAATCCTGAGTGAAAAGTACCTTCAACATCAGCAGAATCTGTACCATTTCTTCATAGATTTCAAAAAGCATTTAACAGGGTACGGCATGCAGCCTTAAGGGTCAAAATACATAGTCTAGTCTAGTCTATAACATAACCTTGCGATGTCGTTGAGGCACCACATATGACTTTACAACAAGCCCTGTCCATCTAGTCCTGTCTTCAGCCGTCCTAGCTGAGCTAGCAAAGTCCATACCTGTCCACTCCGAAATATTGTCTTTGCACCACTTTCTCTGTCTACCTCTTCTTCTTTTTCGTTTCAGAGTGCCCTGCAGAATTGTATTTGCTAAGCCAGGCGACCTTGAGACGTGGCCATACCACCAAGGTCAGGAGTTCGTCATATTCTCCAATAGCTGCTTGGAACTTCTGCAAACATCCTCATCAGTGACATGGTTCTTGTTTGAGATGTTCAGTAACCTTCGATAGCATCTCATCTCAGAGGCCTGTGGGTTTTTTGTCTAACCATGTGGAAGTACAATATCAATGCAACTCTAGTTCGCGCCAATGAGCACCTCTATGACTAGGTTATAAGAGCAGTTGATATGAATGGCAGCTCAGGAGAATGGTTCAGAACAACAGCTAAAGTTAGGCAAAGATGCTTTCTCTCACCCATCCTCTTCAATACTTTTTTGAAAAGAATATGTCATGTTCTAAAAGAGCACAGGCGGAAAACTATTACCATTCTGTGGTTTGCCGATGACAATGACGCTCTCGCTGAGGAAGACCAGAAACTATAAGCCCTAGTTGGAAGTCTCGACAAAACCTACACAAGATATAAAATGAAGACAAGTGCTGAGAAGACAAAAATAATGACAAACACCGTAAATTGCATCCGAAGGGAGATCAAGGTTCAAGGACAGAAGCTTGGAACAGTTACAAGCTTTAAGTACCTTAAACAATTGCACAAGCCACTGCAGCTCTGATAAAGCTGAAGCCAATATGGAGGGATAACAACATAATTCTAGGATCAAAGGTATACTGGTGTGCGCTCTTGTCATATCCATATTTCCGTATGCTTTTGAGCCACTAACCTTGACAGCATAGTTTGAAAAAAGGACGCAGGCCTTTGTGGTGAGATGCTACCAACGGTTACTGAACAACTCGTAAAATGACAAAATCACCAATGAGGATGTTTGCAGGAAGATCAAAGCAACCATTTGAGAATAAGACGATCTTGGCCATGGTCAAGAAACGAAAACAGGTGGTTTGGCCACGTCTCAATGTCTTCTAGTGTAGCAAAGATAATGCTGCAGGGCATGGTGGAAGAAAAAAGAATAAGGGGAAACAGAAGAAGAGGTGGTAAGAAAATATTGAGGAGGACAGGGATGGTTTTTGCTAGCTCAGCCAGGGCAGCTTAAGACAGGACTAGGTGGAGAGATATTGTTTTAAAGTCAGCTGTGGTACCCCCAACAACCTCGACAGGTTATGGGATAGACTAGACTAGAAGCATTGCGGCAAAACGAGGCGTCTGATGATAATGATGATGATAATAATAACTTTATCTAATGAGGATAACATATTAAGTACGAATGCAAGTCTGCCACATGGTCCTCGGTAACAAAGCTATATCAGACAAGTGATCTTGGCCTGTGCTGTTGGCTTACAGAAATTTCTAGCAAAAATAAAACGTTGAAAAATAAATGAAGAAATTCATAAACAAGTATACCTGACATCCCTCGACTTAAAAATGGATTTGTCCAATAGATAAGGATGGAAAAGTCCACATTTCCAACTCGTTAGGAGAATTGAAACAGAACAGAACAGAACATTTGCAACTCAACTAATCTTTGCACATACACAATTCTTATGTGCATAGAATATGTACCGCATGAAAATTGATAATCATCCAAGTTTTGACACACACACACACACATATACACACACATATCTTCTGGCTATTCTCATTTAATTCGTTGCGTCTTTAAGCAGTTATCGTTGGAATTAAAATCTATCCATACTGTAGTTTTCTGGTATAGAAAGTCAATACTGCAGCTAAATAAAAATAGTAAATGTGTGGATGCAACAGTTATCATGAACGCTTATTTTTAGACGGCTTGAATCAAACTGATTTTTTTCAAAGAAACTTTCGTCATATGCAACCAGAGATGAGATTGCCCTGACTTGAATAGGCATTGTTACTAAATAAAATTGAATGTCATTTTTGGAATTTCACAGCTCCGAGTGATATTGCCACCCTTTTCTCCAGATGGCCAACGCTTACGATACCGTATGAGTGCCAAACTGCGAATCAAAAACTCCTTATATTATCGAAATATTTCATGTAACTATCACAGAGGAAAGGTCTAAAGCTCTGAGTAGACTGGGCCAACCCAATGAACACTTAGCTACAGACCAGTGTGGGCTGGGGTGAGGTGATCATTCTATTAAAGCGATGAAACATTTTTTGGGCTTGTGAAGTATTTAAGACCATAGTTGTTGCTGCAAATGCTAGTCTTTGCTTTAAAACTAAAGTCTTAAAGTGGAACCAACCCGTGTTCTTTTTCTTCCAACCCGCACTCTGTGCTCATCCAACCTAGGTTGTAAACAATGGGTAACCAACCCGTGTTCTGCCGACTCTGGTCCGGGTTTACTGCAGCTGAAACGGTAAGGTGTTGGGGCGCTTTCTCATTTTTGGGCAAAGGCTACTCATCTAACACAAGCATAAATTGCTCAAAAGCACAATCTAAAGTTTGGAAGTTAAACGAAATTGAATTTTCGCGAGCGCGACTCGATTCAATGCAATTTTATTAAAATGAGCACATAAACTATGAAGGACTGTGGGTCGCACAATGAGCAGTTCGGTCCGAGGAAACCAAAATGCCATTAAACATTATAGATGTTATTATAGCAGCCTGCATTTGTTTCTAAAGATGAAAAATAAATGGTAAAATGTTTCAAGTTTACCTGTTGGTATAAGTTACCTGCCTTCCTTCCGCCATATTGAAGCTCAGACCAACCTGCTTTACGACGGGGCCTACATGACCAACCTGAGCACCAACGGGGCGGTTAGACAACTGTTACATAGTGATCGAACTCCCAATTTGAGAGACATTCGACTACGACATAAAGCATTGCCAAGTTGGCCGAGTACATTGATCAGCTCCTCGCTGAAATGCAGATGCCCGAGCCAGCCCAGAAAGTCGTGAAAAATATTCTGGCTGAGCCCATCCCTGAAACGGTTAAAAAACGCTTACTTAACCGTTTGTACCCCCAAAACTACCGACCTCCACGCCCGCTTCCAACATGGAAGGGCCGGAAGAGGAAGGCCATCTTGAAGGAATTTGACCCAATACCTCCTCAGAAGGCGTTCGAACAATCCAGGGCTATCAACAAGAGATTCTTGATGCCTTTGCAGAAGAGCAGACGAAGAGGGATGATAGCTAGTCTTTCGCCAAACCCCATGGACCATTGGCGGGATCTTGAGGGGCTGGCAGATGGATGGGCAGATCCCATGGATTTCCTTCAAGGTAGTGGAACCCCAGATCCATACAAAGCTCGAGGAAGAGATAGAGGCTCTGAATGGCGTTAAATTCCAGCTTGTCCTCGATGTTCAGCGTCAAAAAGACAACCCAGACGGCAGTGAGGAGTACACAGACCCTGTTTTACGCCTCAAGCAGGAGGCTGTTCTGCAGAAGAGTAATATCATGGGGGCCCTAAATCAAGCCTTCCCCAGGATCCAAGAAACACTCGAAAAGTGGACACAGAGAGGGTCAGGTTGGGTAGTCGACAGAGTGCAGACTCTCTGGCTGGACATCGCTACATATAAGCCACTGAGAGGTGGCTCTTACATCCCACTTCCAGCAGCTGTGAGTAGCAAGAAGGCAGTAATCAACATGAAAAACAAAGATGACCACTGCCTTAGATGGGCGCTCCGAATGGCTGGCAAACCCGCCGCCACCACATCACCCTGAGAGACCGAGATGGTACCCAACTGAAGAAGATGGCCTTAACTTTGAAGGGATTGATGCCCATCTCTCAGATTCCCAAAGTCAAGAAGCAAAATAACCCGAACATCAACGTCTTTGGCTGGGATAAGGGCGTGAATGTTCACCGTCTCAGCACCCAGCCACAAGAGATGCCAAGGATCAACCTGCTGCTGATCGAGAAGGCCGTTAAGTTTCACTAAACCTGGATGAAAGACCTCGACCGCATTCTCTATGACCAAAGCAAGCGCATGGAGCGCAAGGAGCACTTCTGTGAGCGCTGCCTGCACTGCTATACAAGAGAGGACCTGCTCACAGACCCGACTGCCGAGGGATATGGCAGACCGCAGTCCGGGTGGAGATGCCAGAGGAGGGAAAGGACAAGCTTACCTTCCAGAACTACCACAAGCAGCTGCCGGCCCCTTTCGTCATTTACGCGGACTTTGAAGCCTTCACCACCAAGGTTGAAGGACCTGAGCTCGACACCACAAAAAGCAACACCCGACGAACACAACAGCATGAGGCTTGCAGTTACTGCTACATCATAGTAAGGTGTGATGGCAAGACAGAACCGCCAGTGAAGTACAGAGGGCCAAACGCGGCCGAGCACTTCCTTCAAGCACTACAGGAAGAGGAGTACAAAATTAAGGGCGTGCTGGCTAACCCCAAAGCCATGGAGATAACACGAGAGGACAGGACTGGCAGGCCTTCCGCGCCGCTGAGACGTGCCATGTGTGTGGCAGGCCTCTCGAGGGTGACTCCGTCCGCGATCATCGTCACATCACGGGGAGGTACCGGGTCGCCGCCCATAGTGCTTCCTGCAACCTTAAGCTGCCGTTGAGCCCAAAGACCACCAACATTCCCGTGGTGTTTCACAAACTCAGGGGGTACGACTCCCACCTGCTGATGCAGGCTATCTCAAAGGTGAAAGGCAAGGTCTCCTGTATCCCCAACAACACGGAGAAATACATCTCTTTCTCCATGGGGCTGCTGCGGTTCATTGACAGCGCACGGTTTCTGCTAGCTTCCCTCGACAAGCTGGTGGCGGCAAACCAGCCTGAGACTGACCGGATAACGGCCCACTACGAGCCAGACCGACACAAGCGCCAGCTCTTGACGCGCAAGGGAGTGTATCCCTATGAGTACATGGACACCTGGGCGCGCTTTGAAGAGACCCAGCTTCCGCCCAAGGAGGCCTTCTTCAGCAAGCTCATCGACGAACATATCGGCGAGGCGGACTACGCCCACGTGCAGCAAGTCTGGATGACCTTTGAATGCAAGACCCTGGGGGACTATAGCGACCTATACTGCCACACAGACGTCTTGCTTCTGGTGGATGACTTCGAGACGTTCAGGAATACATGCCTCCACCAGTACGGTCTAGACCCGGCTCACTACTACACGGCCTCAGGCTTCAGCTTGGACGCCCTACTCAAGAAGACAGAAGTGGAGCTCGAGCTGCTCAAAGACTACGACTAGCAATGCATTTCGCCCTTATCGAGAAGGGGATGCGAGGAGGAATCTCAATGGTATCGAAGCGTTATGCCAAAGCCAACAATCCCCTAGTTGAGGGCTACGACCCAGAAAAGCCAAGTAGCCATATTCTCTACCTGGACGCGAATAACCTCTATCGTTGGGCGATGAGCCAGCCTTGGCCAACAGGAGCCTTCCGGTGGGAAGAAGATTGTGAGCAGCTGACCAAGACCATTGTAGACCATCCAGCAGACGATCCAGAGGGCTTCATCCTCGAGGCAGATCTAGAATATCTAGAAGAACTGCACGACGTGCACAACGCCTAGCCGCTGGCACCAGAGCGCATGATGGTTCCGAAGAAGTGGATGTCACAGTATCAACACGACCTCCCCGGCGTTGGTGTGGCGCCAGCTGAGGTTAAAAAGCTGGTACCTAACCTCCGTGACAAGGGCCGCTATGTGCTTTACTACCAGAAGCTACAGCTCTATTTGTCTCTGAGCATGCGTATGACCAAGGTCCATCGTGCCCTCCGCTTCAGGCAGAGCCCCTGGTTGGAGCCCTACATCCGGATAAACACAGAGCTCCGAAAAAGAGCTGCCAACGACTTCGAGAAGGACCTCTACAAGCTCATGAACAACAGCGTCTTTGGGAAGACCATGGAAAACCTGCGGAAGCGGATTGATGCGAAGCTGGTGCGCTCGCATGAAGAAGACAAACTCAGACGTCTCATCGCTTTCCCAGCCTTTGCCAGAGCTAACATCTTTGGCGACGATCTGGCAGCTACCCAGATGCATAAAAGCCGTCTAGTGCTCAACCGTCCTGTCTTCGTTGGATTGAGCATTCTGGATCTCTCAAGGCATCTGATTTACGACATCTACTAGAACCAGCTCCGGAGGCAGTACGGGGGCCACTGCCAGCTCCTCTACACGGACACCGACAGCCTTCTCATTGAGATCAAGACTGAGCATGTGTACAAGGACATGGCCCAGAATCAAGGCCTCTACGATACGTCAGACTAATAGTCCAGTCAAATTGTGGGGGAACCTAAAACAAATTGCAACAAAAGGTTTCTTTGCAGTAATAAGCTCCTAAGACCTACATTTTTAACATACTAAAAGTAGGACAAAATCGGAGAATGCAAAACTTGATTTTTTTCATATGTCTTGTTTTCGAAGGGTGTAAACCATTGCACAGCTACTTTGGGTCCGAAAGCCACTTCTAAACATCATTTCTAAACAAGTTAAATCCATAGAAGTCGTTGATAAAACAGTTATATACTGTTCTTTAGCTTTTGTCTACCATTAAATTTGCTGATTTTTCATAATCGGTCAATCATATAGTATATTACTATTGGTTTACCCCACCCACCAATGCAAATTTTGCTTTTACCATAACCTCTATTCAGATGGACAATATGGATGGTAATGAAGATAGTAAACAGATCGATGTTTTTAAATGAAGACTGTGACAGAAAAATAGAAGAAAACACTTGATGTAACTCCTATTTATCAAATGACGGGACATCTGAGAGTCATGTTTTGTTGATTCACGTCCACGGTAAACGCCATGGTCATGTCGGGACGGTCAATTAACCTATCGACACTATTCTTTGGCCGGCTTAGATCTCCTATGCGGTTAAGCAGTACTAAGTGCACATACTTTGGCCAGTAACTGACAACTTTCCTTCCTGAATCAGCGGAAGGAGAAACGGAAGTAAGTAGCCGGACCGGGTCTCGAACACAGGACCTTTGGCTCTTGAGTCAGACGTGCTACCGACTGCACTATGTGGCCCGGCTAAATACTTCATGTGTTGAAAGGATAATCCACTAGAGGGTTAAATATGCAGATAGAAAGTAAAGTAAGTAAGGTCTTTATTTAAAGAGGGTAACTCAATTGGCGAACCAATCTTCCTTGCGAGACCCTCTGATAAGCCAGATAAGATAACTTGGGCATGCTTTGGGATATTAGGTGATGACTTCCATGACATTTTTGCATTCACAAATGGTGAAATGTTTACTTTGCTAGTTCAAAATTTACAAATTATACCTCCTTCCCGCCTAACAGCCACCTCCCCACCCGGCCCACACCTCTGGAAAGAAGTCATTGTTTTAGCTCGCCTGAACGACGTTCAGGAAGAGCTATTGTTGTCACCCCGGTGTCGGCCTCCGCGTTTGCACCCGCGTCCATGTCCACCTTTTGGGTGTTATAGGTTATTTAAACACCCATATCTCTTAACCCATTGATAGCCTAAGTTGATACTTTCACTTATGCTAGATAATGGTCTTAAGTTTTACACCCTTGCGCCTCAGTGACCTTGAGGTCTAGGTCATGGAATTGGAAATTTCATGTTAAAATATGGGATGTTCTTTAAGGTTTTAGCTCATCTATCAAGGTGAGCTGACAGTATAGCCTTGGTCCGTAGTCCGTCGTCGTCTTCCACACTTAAAAACATACCTCCTAAACCAATCTTGATCAAAATTTATCTGTAGCATTGTTGGGGTGGGGGATTGACTGCATAAGGTTATAGGGCACATCAGATTGGAACTCTGGTTGCCATGGCAACATAAAGCTCCCATAGACTTATAATGAGGAAAACTTAAAAAATCTTCTTCCCTGAAACCATGAGGCCCAGAGCTTATATATTTAGTATGTAGCAATGTTTAGTGGTCCCCTACATCTCTCCTTCCATTCCATCCCCTGGGGGTCCAAACTGGCCCCATCATAGGGGCCCATTGGTTTATATAGGGCTATATAGCTAAAGACCTTCAAACATTTTCCACTCTGAAACCATGAGGTCCAGAGCTCACATATTTAGTATGTAGCAATGGTTAGTGGTCACGTACATAAATCCTGCCAACCATGCCTCTGGGGTCCAAATTGGCCACCCCCAGGGGTTATTAGCTCCCATAGACTTATAATGATAAAAGCTTTAAAAATCTTCTTCTCTGAAACCATGAGGCCCAGGGCTGATATATATATACACAAACCCTGCCAACCATGCCCCTGGGGTCCAAACTGGCCCCATCCCAGGGGGTCATTTGTACGAGGGATGATCAAAAAGTTCCCGGAAAAGCTCTGTATTCTCTTTACTGTTTTACTTTCTTCAATGAAAATTCACACGATCCGACTTTAATGTAATTGTGATTCAAATCATACAAAACAATTGACTTATGTCTAACCAGTTTCATGCACGCGCCACCAACGTAACGACCGGTAACGTGACCCGGCCCAGCTAACGTTACGTTGCATTTTTATCGTTTCTAATAACAATTTCTGAACGTTGTTTACCTATGAAATGTATGCAGTAACGTTAATTCATTCACCTAAACTTAGAAATATGTATCTTACCTTTATGTCCATAACTTATTTTGTAAGTTGTTTTGATCCTTTTAACGAAATGATGTCTAATTCCAACGTACCCTCTAAAAATCAAATGTGTGGGGATGGGGTAATTCAAGTGCAGATAATTTGCATTACGCTATAAAATGGAATTGTTATGATCAAGTTTCATGAACCTTAGACAATGGCAATTCGTTATATATGTGATGTACCCTTTCAGTAGAACTATTCCAGCAATGCGACAACACAATCTGATATCTGCAGCAGCATTAGCTGTCTATCAAAAGTCTTAAATCAAGCAGCAGCAAGGCTACATCGGCAAGCTTTGTCAAAATTCAGCCATAGTTTTAAGATAAGCCCTTTTGTATAAGTTGCTTCATGTACCACACTCTTCTAAATGCTGCACATAGTAATCAATTGATATGATCTTAATTATGACAAAGATGGCCGATACATCGTTGCTGCTGGGTGAGATGGGCATTTGCTGGAACTTCATTATGCTGCCGATTTCAGGTTGTGTTGCCGTATGGCTGGAATGGTTCAACTGAAAGGCATAAATCATATATCTAACGAATTGCCATTATCTCCCGTTTATGAAACCTCATCATAACACTTCCGTATTATAAGGTAAATAAGTTATCTGCCCTTGAATTACCCCACCCCACTAATTTACTGATTAAAGGCCACGTTGGACTTAGCAATCATTTCGTAGAAAGAATCAAAACAACTTACAAAATTTGTAATGAACATCAAGATAAGATATGTATTTTTAAGTTTATGTAAAGTAATTCATGTTTACATTAATAATTTGTGAGTAAGCAACTTTCGAATTTCGCTATTAGAAAAGATAAAATGAAACGTGACGTTAGCTGGGCCGGGTCACGTTACCGGTCGTTACGTTGGTGGCGCGTGCGAAAAACTGGTTAGACATAAGTAAGTTGTTTTGTATGATATGAATCACAATTACATTAAGGTTGCCTGGTTTAAAATTTTATTGAACAAAGTAAAATAATAAAGGGCGTACAGCACTTTTCCGGGAACTTTTTGATCATCCCTCGTATATATAGGGCTATATAGCTAAAGAACCATCAAACATTTTCCTCTCTGAAACCATGAGACCCAGAGCTTACATATTTAGTATGTAGCAATGGTTAGTGGTCACGTACATAAATCCTGCCAGCTATGCCCCTAGGGTCCAAATTGGCCACCCCAGGGGCATTAGTTCCCATTGTCCTATGAAGTGAAAACCTTAAGAAAAATCTTCTCTGAAACCATGAGGCCCAGAGCTTAAACATTTAGTATGTACCATTGTTTAGTGGTCCCCTGCATACATCCTGCCAACCATGCCCATGGGTCCAAACTGGCCCCACCCCAGGGGTCATTTGTTAATATAGGGCTTTATAGCTGAGAACCTTCAAAATCTTTTCTCTGAAACCATGAGGCCCAGAGCTCACATATTTAGTATATAGCAACGGTTAGCAATAGTTAGTGGTCACGTACATAGAAACTGCCAACCATGCCCCTGGGATCCAAATTGCCCCCCCACCCCCCTGGGATCTATCATTAGCTCTTATAGACTTATAATGGGAAAAACTTTAAAAAATCTTCTTCTCTGAAACCGTGAGGCCCAGAGCTTATAAATTTATTTAGTATGTAGCAATGTTTAGTGGTCCCCTACATAGCTCCTGCCTATCAAGCCCCTGGGGTCCAAACTGGCACCTCCCCCGGGGGGTCATTTGTTTATATAGAGCTATATCGCTAAAGAACCTTCAAAAATCTTCTTCTCTAATACCATGAGGCCCAGAGCTTACATATTTAGTATTTTGCAATGTTTAGTTGTCACTTAAAAAAATCCTGCTAACCATGCCCCTGGGGCCCAAATTGGCCACGCCCCAGGGTTCATTAGCTCCCATAGACTTATAATGGGAAAAATGTTTTAAAAATCATCTTCTCTGAAACCATGAGGCCCAGACCTTACATATTTAGTACTTAGCAATGTTTAGTGGTCCCGTTCATAAATCCTGCCGAGGAGATTTACAAAGACTATTCATAAGTATGTTGCACTGTTTGTGTTATTATGCATGTAGTATTCTGCTCTTTGTGCCTTTGTTTTGGGCTTCTCATGCCTTCAGAGATCAGTATTCTAAATTGAAGCATGTTTATGCTAAGCAAAGTCATCAGTATGATATATTTCTTGTTGCAGCTCAGTTACTGACCTTCAAAAATTCACTTCAGATTTTAAGGCAGAATAAAGTGGGTGGGGTAATTTATACCATTTTTAGACCTAGATGGCTTTATATTTGAACAAGAAAATGTGCCAAATTCAATCATAAGCTTCTAGATTCAATTCTGGCATATGCAGAATAGGTTTTAAGAAATAAAACACACAGCAATAATGTTATGTCACATAAAACATTACAATAATTGATATATTTAAGTCGCAAATAGGCGCATGTAAAAATGCAGAAAAAAATATAGTTTGCATTATCCGATTATATCCTACTTTTGATATGTCATATGTGAATGTTAGTCCTCAACAAAAATGCAACAAAAGCTTTTGTTGCAATTTGTTTTGGGTTTAGGGAAAAAAATCGCCAGTTTGCCTGGACTATAACCCGAGGACCACCCTCTGTTCAGTGCGGCCAACAAGAAGGTTCTGGGAAAGCTAAAAGACGAGTGCGCTGGGCCGGCAGAGTATGTTGGCCTGCGTCCAAAGATGTTCAGCATCCTCGAGGCCTCCGGCGGCAGCATAAAAAAGCCCAAATGCGTAGGAAAAAGTCCCCCGTGAAGAAGCGCATCAGGCATAAGCAGTATAAAGAGAGCCTCTTTCAAAAGCATACCTTTCACCATGGCATGGACGTCTTGCGGTCAGAGCGCCATCGCATCTACGGGCAAGATCTGAACAAGGTCTCGCTCTCACCCTATGACTCCAAGCGCTGGATTGCGAAAAATGGGGTTAACACGCTGGCTTATGGGCACAAAGATGCAATCCCCGCAGGTGTCGTGCCGACCCAGAGATGATGTATACATTGAGGAGCTGTTCAGCGCTTGAAAACCCCATCTGGAGGAAGCTGAATGTCGGGTGGCACCACGAGGAATTCCTCACGCACAATTAGGGCGTCCTTGGTCGCAATTGCGAGAGCGACTTCCATCATGACCCTGCCCACATCACGGAGCGTGAAGTCAAGCTTCGGGGGCTACCCCCTATCGCCATCTTGCTAAGCCGGGCGTACCCCAGAGCGAGGCCAGATACGACTGCACTGTGATATAGCGCGTTAACGAGCATTTTACCGTCGGTTGCTGGGGTTGTCATGGCTGTTACTCCATGAAACAGGGGTCATACCGGGGGTTGGGGTAAGCCTTCAATTGCTTATCGCCGGGGGGTTTATCCTGGACTTTGGGCGCGGAGTCAATGGGGCCTGCAGAAGAAGCGGGTGCGCGCAAGCGCAGAAGACGCGTAAGCGTAAGTGCACCGCCCAGAAGACAAGCCATAACGACGCATGGGGTCCAGTTACTATGTTCAGGCTGTTCGTCCGTGAGTTCCCGGTCCGCTTCCTGTGGTGGAATACTGATAGACGTGTCATCGCCCGGACAAAGTGATCTTTTTGCTGCTCGAAGCTGTTTGAGCAACTGCTCCTGCTTTTGCTTTGGTTACTGTTTCAGGGCTCTTTGTCGGCTCCCAAGTTGACACTGTTGTGGCTTGCGTCGTCTCTTGGTTCTCCACCGGCTGCTTGTTCTCTTCCATCGTTCATATGGACGGGGCACTGATGTTCTAAACGACAGTGCTTCAACGTCGTCAGCGCTGCCGTTAGCGGTGCTAAGAACGTGGCATATCGGTGATAAAGCTCGCAAGTAGCATCTACGGAAAATTCGGAAGGCTTGAGAGCTCTCAAGTAATCGTGAAGACGCTCACTGGGGTCAATAACGTAGACATGAGGATCCGTCCAGATCCAGGTGCACTGGTGATAAGCATCGTTGTACCGAATGGTCGGGCAAAGGATGACGATGTGCCGAAAGAACCCCCGATAGGGGGCTTCGAGCAGGTCAAGGACGAAGACTGATTTCCCGCATCCGGTCTGGCCGAATAAGCCGTCCTCGGCAGGGGGACATTAATAGACCGCACTGACGAACCGTCCATCTTCGATGTTCAGTTGGGCGTCGTCAACTATGAAAAGATAGACGTTCAAAGCGCCGCTCGCCTCTGCTTTTTTCGTGACCTGGATCGTTATGCCTTCGCTGGCGTTTTCTTCGCGGCGACCACTGCCGTGAAGCTGGTCGTCATCGCTTGTCCTGAGGTCGAGCCACAGTGAGTACTTGCCGGTCAGGTATTTTCCTAAGGAGACGTCTGCCAAGGCCAGGTCTTTTGCGACCGTTGCTACTTCAGGTAGACGCTTACTGCCAGGTGCAAAGTACTTTCTTGCCTCGCCCCACGTCTGGTAGGCGCGCATGCCTTGGCTGAAGAGTTGATTGGGTACCCCCTCGATAGTGACCGCGACCTTCGAAGTTTTTGGATTGTAAAAGGCCTCAGTTTTGCGAGCGAATGGTTGTTTTGCGGCAACATCTTCAAAGAGCATCAGGATGCCCTTCATGCTGCGGGCAGGGACGTTCAAGCTGATGTTCCAGAGGGTGTTGGACTTGTCAATTATCATTTTCCGATGCCTGAGGACTCTGTCATACAAAATCGCAAGGCAACCTCTATATTGGTTTTCGATCATTCGGGCCAGCTCGGGGTTTGTGACCATGTCGTACTCGAGAGATATGCCCCGAATGTCATACAAGGCGTCGGCAGCGCCTGTGGCCTGGATCACACGGCTGTAGTCGTAAAACGTGAGCTCGTACTCGAGCCGGTCGCCAAGTGCGCTCTGGTAGAATGGTAAGTGGCTCTCGAGCAGCTCGAAGTCGAGAGCGAGTGGGATGAAGAAGCGATTGCCAAAAGCATCGCCGATGGCCTTATCGGTGGCAACGCTTGGAACTCCGTTTCCGGCACCGACTCGAATCCTCGTTGAATTTCTATTATCGGTGACATCGATCCCCTGATAATGATCGTTAGCCCTCTCATTTGCGGTCCTCCAAAGATCACCGTAGCAGTGGAAGACATCAGAGCCATCGATTGACATCACTTCGTTCCGAAATCTTGATGGTCAACTTCTTCACGACGGCAAAGCCCAGGTTCTGGATCACGGTCCTGTTGGCATCATCGCTCTCAAGCACAATTGTAAAGGCCAGCCTCGCCGGGACCGGAACGATGACGTCAAGCAACCGCCGAGCCGTGTAGTACGCATGGAAGCGATACAGACTGGCAAGAAGGGGATGCTTCTCCGCTTGCAGATGGTCCTCAAAATGAAACCCCACAGCCGGTGGTAGCACACCATACGTCAAAATTCAGCTCGCATTGCCACCAACTGAAGGGAGTGCTCTTCCAGGCCCGCCAAGCCGAATTCGCCACTGTAACGTCTCCAGTGAGCGGAGGGTTTTCGTAGTCGGCGAAGACGTCCGGGAATATGGCCTCAAAGTGACTCCCCTGGTCAGCCACCTTTATCTCTTGCTTGTCCAGAGAAAGTGGCCCTGCCGCCGACTTCTCTTTGAAATGGCCGCCTACCCGGTATTTCTCCGAGCTATGAAACGCAAACACCTTTGTGTCCATACCACGTCACCATGTATGTGACGCTAACCGACATTCAAAACGGTGAACCGGTTTATCTCGCCAGGAACTTTTCTGTTCCCGCAGGTGGGCTGGAGTCGCCCTTCGTGAGCTGACGTAATATCACGGGTTGGTCAACGTCAGCGCCGTGCTAAAAAATAATCAGCTTTCAGATGGGCACACCACTACGGTAGTATCCGACGGGTAATACAACGTTTGCGAGCTAAGCGAAGATGTGTTCCAGCCTTTGGGAGCCGACGTTAATCTACATGCACCCACTACATGCGAAAAAACGCCTGGTGTTAAGCAGCGGGCTGGCCAAACTCCTCGGGTTTTCTCGAGAAAAATTTGAACCCGACAAAACGCATATCGCAGGCGAGGCATACAGACTTGCTGTCCATTGGGAGATCTGTGAGCACCTTGCTGAGGTAAGTACCTCGGTCAATCTACACAAAGGTCGCCGATCAACGCTCGAGTTAGAGATGTGCACGGGAGGAAGCTAAGCTTCGATCACCTTAGCGCGACGTTGCACATACGAGATGGTTGACGCGGCTGGTTCCGGGAGCGTCAGAAAATGCCCTGGGGTGTGACTCCGCGCTTTGGGTTGCTAGCGTGGACATGGCTGCGTCGGGCGTCGGACTTCTGGCAACAATCATCAGGGCGCCTGTCATTCATGGTGTTCCCCAGCCTTAAGAAATTCATATAGTTTTGGTCTTGTGCAAAACACAAAACATGATCACCAGGCATGAGTGTATAGTGACTGCCTCCCAATGAACATATTTCCAAACCGACTGGGCGTGTGTGTGTGGGGGGGGGGGGGCACCCAGGAAACACGATCAGATTCGTACCCTGGCTGAGGCGAAGCTGAACTCCGTCGAAGACCGCATAAGCCAAGCCCTGAACGACGACTCGATCTCGGACGAAGAATTCCGCCTCATCCTGTCCGAGATCGACAAGTACAACTACAACCAGACAAGTACAACCAGATGAAGGAAGAAATCCGTGGCCGTCAGAGACAGGGCGTTGGCTTGTCAGAGACCGAAAAAACGAGTTGATTCGGCGCGCGCGGGAAGAAGCAATGATGACAGCCCGTACCAAATTGTTGAAGGAGATTGGAAGCACTGGTACATCTCAATAAACATTTCTTGCTGGCGAGCTTAGGTTGGTCAGGTGCGTAAAAGTTGTCCGATAATGAGTTGGGTCGTCCTCTGGCTCTCTTTTTCGGGTGTCATCCCACGGGCCGGCGAGGCTGTGGGCCGTCATAGCCTGCCTTCAGAATTTACCCGCATTGGTGGTGATGTCCTCTTTCGTGATCACGTTTGAAGACACAAAGAGACTCTCTCCGTATCTCGCCACGCATCTCCAAGAGCAAAGACGCAGCGTAGAAGAGCTTGCTGGCTCTTCTGGTGGTCTGTTTATCCATCAGAACATGCGGGCCGAGTCCAAAATAGGCATAAACGTGTCTCCAGGCCATCTGGCTCTTCACCGGAAGCTTGCTGAGGCGTGCTTCAAACGGGTCGTCAACAGCTTCAGGGCGGGTTGGCTCGGGCATTTCCTTCATTGAAGCCATTGTCGCAACGCGTATACCGTGACCGCGCGACTCTCTAAATGCGGGGTCGATCAGAGAACCCAGGCCAGTGAAGCTGCCGATCTTAAAAAGTATGAGCCCCTGGGCCGGCGGGGATGGTGGGCCGTCCGTGCCTTCGACACTTTTTTGCATGTAAAGCCGGAAACGGGGGCTGGGAGGGGGTTGGGTGGGCCCTATCAGGTTTTGTCCCGAACCCCGGCCGGCCTCGGTGGTGTCCAATCAGGTGACGGGCATGTCAGGGGGTGGGGTGGCCCTACCAGGGGTTTTGTCCCAGAACCCCCGACGGCCTCGGTGGTGTCCAATCAGGTGACGGAGGTACCCAATCAGGTGACGCCCCTGGGGGCTCGCCAGGAGGGTCGGGCGGCCCCCCAGGGGTTTTGTCCCAGAATCCCCGCCGGCCTCGGAGGTACCCAATCAGGTGACAGGCCTGTCAGGGGCCCCAGGCTTTGGACTCTGTAGTATCCCTAATGTCAAATTAAAATCAAAAAGAGTTCCTTCAAGTTCACATGGATAGAAGTGGCCAATAAACTCTGAAAGCTTTAAATTATTTAGAGATAGAACATCATCTGTGTACCTGTAGGTGAATTTGAATTGCTGAGCAAGGTGTTTTTACTTGCTTTCATGAGCCCCTCAAGGAACTCCGCCTCATACCCGTAAGGGAAAATCGGCAAGCAGCTGTGTCCAGATACAAAGAACAATGATTTTATACCTATGTTTTCCGTTTTGTTTATAATATCTTTTAATTTTCATTCTAATTTGTCATGTGGTATTGTAGTATAAAGCGTAGAGAAGTTGAAATTGAATTTGATGTTGTCTACTTCAAAAAGTCCTTGGGCTTTTAGAAATTCCAAAATTTCCTTAGAGTAATTGGGATCCGCATGATTTACGAAAGATCTGGAGTATGATAACTCGCTATACTGTGAAGCCCATCACTGACTGCCGTAAGTATTCTCATAAGAATCTGAGAGAAAGACTTGGTGGAGTCTTAGCCGAAGCCGCATTACATTGTTGCTTTTATTAATCCTTATGTAACTTTGGAATTTAACACAGTTTTGGAAGGTCGAGTGAAGTCTGTTTCGAAGTAAAAGACCTTGGATTCCCTATATTAGGTCTTTGAGAGAGTATCTCCCTTCAAGTTTTATTTTAAACAATGCTAAGATCACCATTAATAATGTGACCAGCTAGCAGATTGGAAGCTATACTTAGAGGAGGTGCATGTGCAAACAAAGGGATCACCGATAACGTCACCGGTATTTAGACACCGCAGCACATCCTTTTAATTAAAAATTGTGGTAGCCAAGGCGAAGTATAACTGCAGGAAATTAAAGGAGGATTCTGACGTTAAGAGTTAGGTGAAACAGCTGCTTAGACGTCTTTATGATTTAGTATTAAAGCTTTTATTAATAAAAATGTAAACTTTATTTGCTTTACATCGATTGCATTGAAAGCTCACGCGAACTTATTTAAATACTCTCGATGGCACGGATGTTGGCGCGTTTGTGGTCCTATACTGGTAGAGGAAATCGGAGAAAACCACCGACCTCAGACGGGCGACCACTACCCTCAGACATGACGACGCCTGGAATTGAACCCGGACATAGAGGTGGAAATTGAGTGCTCTATCCACTATGCTATCCGGGTCCCGATTAATAGTATCAAGACCCGAAACTCGATTTTCATAATTATGTCAATCATTTGATAAATAAGGTAACATTACGTTATGCACCAGAATTAAGTTCTCGAGTCTTTAGAGCAGGCAAACATTATTATATTAAAATTTTATTTATATTTATTTTATTTTATCTTTTATTTCATTTTTTTGTTTTATTATTTTTTGTTGCCTTAAATGGTGTGTTAAAGTGTTTCGAAATGAAGCATTGCTTGCTTTTTGAATTCTTAATGTTTTTTTTTAACATTGGGTGGTAGGCTAAGCTGTCCCCATTTTAACTGCTGTAATGCATTTACCAATATATATGTTCTAACTTCCGACCAGGGTGCCATTGGCGAAAATAATTACTGACAATGGTTAAAAACTTCGACGAAGGTAGGGAGTATTCTGCTGAAACCACGACGATAGGGAGTACTCTGCTGAAACGCCTGAAAGATAGGGAGTATTCCGCTGAAACGATGAAAGTAGGGATTAATCCGTTTATCGATGGGTGTTGATACTGTTGTCGGTGCGACATGGTTGTCGATGACTAAGCAATGAATTTTATTTTTCTGGTGTTTATCGAAGTATAAACTACATTGGGTCGCGTGCAAAGTAAGTGAACCCCGTCCACGTAAACTTTGCTGGCGACCCAATGTAGTTTATACTTCGATGAGCACCAGAAAAATTAAGTTCATTGCTTATATTTACATTCTTTTCTGTCTATTATTTGACCACAAATTTGCGTTAGGGGCTACAGTTGAAGCAGAAAAACTTTTATACGCAGTTTTTCTACTAAAAGCGGAACAGCGTCAACGACATAGCAATGACGTCATAACGTCGCCTACGTCCAATCAGATCGGAGAACCACGGTTTATTTTGACGTCACTCAACGTCATGTAACGTCACGTGAACCGATGTAGTTATTGAAGTATAAACTACATTACGTTCTAATGGTTTACCATAGGGCTTTTCAATAAATGCACTGAGAAAGTAAATATTAATTAATAACCCTCGTAAGTACATTGAAGATCTATTTAACAGACAGCTTCATGATTCAATGAAACTGTTTCTGCTATCTTTAATTATACCCCCGACATACGAAGTATGTCAGAGGGTATACAGTTTTTGTCATTCCGTCCATTCGTATTATGGTTCGTTCGACCCACCGTTTGTCAACTTTATGTCAAAGTTTTGCGTTAAACCTTTTTTTTATTGCTCATATCTCTGTAACTGCACATCAGATTTTTTTCATATTTGGTTTATGATATTTTTGTAGTATTGCCTTCGATGTGAACTAACTTAGCCCCTGGGCCAGACCCTAGGGTGGGACCAAGGGTCAGTAATTAGGACTTAGATATTTTCATTATGTCAAAGTTTTGCGTTAAACCTATTTAATTGCTTATATCTCTGTAACTGCATTAAAGATTTCTTCCAAATTTGGTTCATGACATCTCTATAGCATTAATTTTGATCTGGACAACCTAAGCTGCAGGGTCAGGCTCATGGGTTAGGCCTGTGTCATAAACTAGGTCTCAGCCATTTGTTGTAGTTTTGGGTTATAGCTCTAATATACTTGAATGGATCCTAATGATACATGACTAGGTTTATTTCATACCAGCTTACACATATGGATGCTGCTGCTGACATAAGGTCAAGTTCACAAACGTTTGAATTTTGTATATATATAACATTTGCATTGTAGCTTTGTGGTAAAGTATGCTTTCATTAGGCGGTGGCACTGGTCGGGGGTATACGTGAGCCCCCGCTCACTTGCTCTAGTTATTCAGTATGTTTAATGCTGTGTTGTATTCCGATCCTCCTAACGACATCGACCCGCCACATGACCACACGACCATCCCCCGCACCTTGGCCACAATACGGGTTGCCATGTGTTCGTCTTTGTCATCGCTTAAAACATCAACCAAGTATAGACTTTTTTCTACGATTGGCTCTTGGTAGGCCTAACGGGCATGCTATCTTTGCTGCCACGTGACTGGGTTGTCATGTGGCGTTGCCGCGCCATCACCGCGTAGCGGTGTCGCATGTCCAAGTTCCGATGGAGTATGTTCCATGCTACAAAACGCTGCAAAAATTGCAGGAAAGGTATTTAAAATATGGTTTTAATAGCAATTCTCTGTAACCACCAACCAAAGTTCGGCACGCATAGTCATGGATTTTGATAAAACTTTCTCAGTTTGTTTGTTGTCACTCAAAACCAAATAATTGATACCTAGTTCCTTCTGCTACATGCCCGTTGCCATGGTAACGGCCATCAAAGATTTTGCCTTAAAAATGGCCAAGAAATAAATGAAAAATTGCACTTTTTGAACTTTAATATAGGCTAAATGAGACTACATTTCATCTAAACATGTACTGGTTGAAGAAATATAGGTCAATGTGAATTTAAGGAAGAATAAATATAATTGTTTTGTAACTTCTTTAGTATTGCTACATGCTGTAATGGTGGGTGGGGTATCCAGGTTTTCGAAACCCTAATTTTAAGACAATTTTAAGCGCTTCATGTCCTTTCGCGCGGTCAGTCTGACATACCTGTCTACAACAAAAAATTAGAGAAGAGCCTCAACTATCATGAACTGAAGAAACATGTTTGGGAAGTTGCCTCCTTCTGGCCGTTACCATGGAAACAACCACTATCCTGTGTAAAAAAAATGAGAAAATAAAACCCTGTTGAAAATCACATATTTTTCCCACAAACAAGGACATGCTGCATTAATTACATGTACAATTGTTGTGAAAGTATCAGACTTACATTAAATAATATCAGCAACAAAAGGAACAGAACTGAGAGTCTATTAATATTTTTTAAAGGGGCTCCAAAAGGGGTTTTAATAAGCTAATTTGCCCTCAAATGAATAATTTTATTTGCACTGTTGAAAGCTCATGACTATTTTCTTTTTACAAGGTCATAAAAACATAAGCCTAATGTTAAGGGATACAAAATATCGTTATGGGGAACTCCTCGGAAATATGTGTATGTCTTTTAAGGGTCCCAAAAAGGGGTCAAAAGGGAGGAAATGTGACCGAAATGTCTGAATTGATGCACAAAATAACAAAAAACAGCACTGCATACCGATATAATGGTTAAGAAACTGGCAATAAAATGTAAACAGGTATAAAAAATGTTGATAGGGTGCTCTGTTCCTGTATTATAGCTCCATAAGGAGCCAAAAAGGGGTAAAATCTGCTAATTTGCCCCACAAATCTCAAATATTCTTCGTACAGCAAAAAAGTATATTATCTGTTACTTTAAATGTTTAAAAAAAACATTATTTGTGGCACTGAGATTACAAGGTGTCCAAAAAGTGGTGGTTGGTTCCATTTACATAGATGTTCTGTATATTTTCGTGAGGTCGAACATGGCCAAATTTGTCAGTCATTTAAAGAAAGACAGATAAGAATAAAAACGGTTGTCAAACTGGTATACAATTTAGTCTGAGTAATTTGGCACAGCCAATGGCGCCTGTTGTTCCTTTCAATGCACTTGGCACCTTGTTTTACGTGTGAATCGGAGAAACATTCGAAAAACTATTATGTCAACAATCAACTATTGTAACTCTTATCAAATAAAGTATAGCCGCAACTGTAATTTTAGCTTCACTGTGGGGTGTAAGGGTGCAAAAGGAAACTTCTTTCTGCATTTTTTTACGACAAGGAAGGCTCCTTGTGCGAAAGTAAGATTAAGACAAGTTTGGCTCCTTTTGCGAAAGTAAGATTGAGACTAAGAAAGGAGCTAACATAGAGTGTTTTCCAGATATGACAATAAGGTTCATATTACCCTTTCGGAAAGTTTCCTGGATCAAATCCACCCGCACAAACTTGAAAAATGCTGTTAATAGATCATTAAATTTTCAGAAGTTGTAAAGATTTGATAAGAAATGACACTCAAGTTAAAATTTCACGTCTGACTCAAATCACATTACCCCAGCAAACGCTTTAAAAGGAAAAGTTGAATGGTATGCCTGGTCAGCTGATTTCAAAATGATGCTATTCTGTAAATACATGCTGAGATGACCTGGCTCTTGACTAGGCTGAATACATTAAAAGTCCGATAACATAAAATATGTTTTAATTCTTTTCTACTGGCAAACATAAGAGATTAGAAAAGTTTACACATCGGACAGAGTGACTCTGTTTTAACTTTAACTCACACTTAATCTCAACAACAAAGTTTTACAATGCTGGAACTCATCTAGATCAAATTTTACACACGAGACTGCGACTGGAATGTAGTTCTCTGAATGAGCACCTTAATACCAGAAATGTAATGGAAAGTCCATTAGATCTTTATGGCGAGATAGAAAACACAAACCATTTTATATTCAGCTGTCCTCAGAGGTGGAAAGGGACTGTTTTGAAGTCATTTGTGGTGCCCCAACGACCAAGTAAGGTTATGGGAAAGAGTAGTCCTCATTAGACTGCTACAGGACATAATCACATTGAAGACACGACAACAGAATGTACATTGAGAGGTCTAATGTACGGGAAAGAGGGGGTGTCACCGGCGATAAACGAAAACATCTTTACACGAGTTCAAAATTTAATAATACACACCAACAGATTTAACCCCTTACTTTTCAAAGTGCAGCCAACGGATCTAAATGGAATGTTATATGCATATACAGCTTGGACTAACTGGATGAGGAAATCATATTTCTCTCTCTCCCTCTCTATCTCAGGTCTTGTATTTCTTTTGTCAATATTATTAGCTCATTATAAAGCGGTTACTTCTGATGCAAACATAAAACAGTCTTTGTCTAAATAATATTTTCATTCATTGCCAGACTGTTTAGACGAAGACGTGTTTATTTGAAGTCTATGCTATTGTGTACATTCAACCTTTGTGCAGTATTTGATTTTTATCAGGAGATAGTCCTCATAACTTAGGGCTTTCAGTCAAATCCAGATTATTCTATACTTTGTATTCATAAAATATTGTTTAAAACAAGCCCCATTGCCACCCCTTCAGCTGTTACTATAAGTCCTATTGTGGACTAGCCTTTAAAAGAAATCTTCTTCCCAAAATTTATAATAGTTTATATTATAGAGTAATGCCAAATATCCTCATAAGATTTGACCCTGCTGTCAGATTTGGTCAGTCAGGATTTAAAACAAGAGCACATTTGAACAGGGCAATTATGATGTACGCCCATTGGGGTTTACAGCAGGAAAGGAAACAATAAAGACTATAGAACTTTGCCATGCAGGTAACTCCAAATCCTCATTACGTAGGTCGGTTAAATTAAGATGGTGATAATCACAGATTTTTGGTGAATACAAAAAAACAACAACAACATAAAATGCTGAAAATTCAACAGATCTGCGCAAAACTTAGCAGAAATTTCCATGTTGTTGTTCACGATTTTGACTTCCAAAATGCCTGGCTTTATGATGCTAAAATTATACATGAACCTAAAACATGGTTGAACATTTGAGAACAAGCCACTTTTTTCAACCTGATAATCTGAGGAAGAGATGGAACAAACAATTAAACTGACATTGAAGTCAATGCATTGAAGTAGCTTCAGACCTAAATGCATTTTCAATAATGATAGTATTTTTTATGATTTTTGCACTTCAAATTACCCCTTATCTTAAAAGACCCTATATCATCAGCATGACTTTTTTGTATTCTAAACTGTAGAGAACCACAAAAGGAAAATATTTGCAAAGTTTCGGGGAGGTATGTTACATTTTCATGGTTGTATTTGGATTTTTGCATTTACCATAAATCACCACCTTAAGTGTAAAACAATCACTAACGGCAATGCACAAGAAGCCGTAATTCAGTCACAATGGGATCAGAGCTATTTGTCTGATGATGCTGTATACTTTTATGTTAAGTAATGAAGAAACCCTCAACAGTTTCAAAGCAGTAAGACGGACATCAAATTCTTTATAAGAAATAAATAAATGACTATAACTCTGTCAAACCTGATCTTGGGTTATGGTTGTTTTTCTCTGCACAATATGTGATAATGCATGCTTTATTTGAAATTTCATGAAGAATTATTATGGTTTTAAAGTTTCAAAGCAGAAAAAGAGAATGCCTTCAGACATATGCAAAGGGTCATAATTTTATCAAAAGTGGAAGTAAGCGCTCATGAAGGGCTATTGTTGTCATCCTGGCGTCCGTGTCAGCGACCGTGTCGGTAATTGGATGCTTTGGTTAAAGATTTTTTAAGACCTATATGTCTTTAAATCCATTGATGGATTTTTTTTATACTTGCACTGTAGCTACATACTGGTCCAAGGTTCTACAAAGTACCACCCGCACCCTACTCAGTGACCTTGAAGTCAAGGTCATGGACCTAGTAATTAGGTTTTTAGCTCACCTGAGCCAGCGGCTCCGGGGCAACTTATAGGATGGTAAGGCTTCATCGTCCGTCAGTCGTCCATCCGTCAATATTTTCAAACGACTTCTCCTCTGAAACCGCTAGGCCGATAATAACCAAATTTCATATAGAGCATCTAGGGGCGGTGGAACAAAAAATTATTCAAACAGTGCTGGTCATATGACCAACATGGCCGCCACCCCCATACATAATAGAAACCTTTAAAAATCTTCTTCTCCAGAACCAATAGGCCGATGGTCTTGAAACTTGGTATGTAGCATTGGGTACGGGAGTACTACCAAGATTGTTCAAATTATGACCTTGGTTTAACCTAGACCGTAGTAACGGTAAGGTCAAATTTTCTTTCTGTAGCTTTTATATGGGAAAATGCTAGAACATAAAATTTCTTGGAAACTTTTGAGGATGTTGACCTAAAATTGGTATTTACAGTCATCTTATTGAGTGCACAAAAATTTGTGCGTACAAGAGGTCAAGGTCATTCTTTGACCTTTGATCCTGGTCTCTCATATCTTGACAATTTCACACATATCCTCAAAAGCCACTGGGCCAATTGTAACCAAATTTCATGTAAAGCCTTTAGGGGACGGGGAAAAGAAAATTTGTTCAAACGGTCTGGGTCACATGACCAACATGGCCGCAACGCCCATATATGGTAGAAACCTTTGAAAATCTTCTTCTCCAGAACCAACAGGCAGACAGCCTTGAAACTTGGTATGTAGAATCAAGTATGCAAGTACTACTTAGATTGTTCAAATTATTGGGTTGACCTTGACGTTTTTGACGGTGAGGTCAAATTTGCTTCTTAGTAGCTTTTATATGTGAGTACCACGCCACCTGTTTCAGTGACCTTGAGGTCAAGGTCATACCTAGGATTCGTTGTTGGGTTAAAGTTTTCCAATGGCATACTTTTTCATAATGCTTGGCTGCATCTACTGTTATACTTGCACTGATATTAGAAACTGGTTTAAGTTTTTACAAAATACTAGCCAATCCATTGGATGACCTTGAAGTCAAGGTCTTTCGGGGTTTTTTTATGTGATAAGCAAGTCACTATCAGGCGAGTTATCCTGTACAAGGTCAAGTCTTGTCTTTGCATATCCTCTTATGATGCATTGTATTTGTTAAGGTACAAGGATCAAAGTCTTACTGATATTTTGCATGTGGGCAGAGGCTGTCAGATTTGGTCCTGAGTCAGGCAGATGACGAGGCAGGCAGATAATATTAAAGAATGGAGGGGGTTAGACTTTGCTAGCACAACTAGGGCGGCTGGAGACAGGACGAGGTGAAAAGGGGTTGTTGTTAAATTATCTGTGATGCTCCGACAACCTAGCAAGGATATGGAATAGACTAGACTTGTGAGATGATTCTACATGCATCTGGTGAAGTGTTGTTTCTCAAGAAGAGTTTTAGTCAATGGACAGCAAACAAATGTTGGCCAACGGGGTGTCCCTTTAGCTCTTTTGTCCCTCAGGCCAAACAGAATAACACATATAATGTGACAATAAAATTTTCCTGTTTTTAGGCACAGTCAGCAGATCTATGTTCGGTTAAACTCTCAAAAGTAGCCAGCATAGGGGTTGGTTGTTCAAATTCCCATAAGGCTGTTCTCAAGGAGGCTGAAGAGAATGAATCCATACCTTACACCTCCACATCTAGTCTGGGTACAGATCCTATGTTAAATATATCTCCTGCAAGGAAACATAGAGTCGAATCTGACGGTCAACAGAGTAATATACAGATTCGACTGGAGCCAGGCTACACCACAGTCCACAACCTATATAGGAGGTATAGTTATATGTGCAGTTGCAGATGTAATTATCGCCAGAGTTATGGTAAAAGTGGTGGGATATTTAAATGTGCAGCTGCAGATATAATTATCGACAGAGTTAGTTAAAATAAACATGTTTGCAATCTCCTCCTGTTATGGCATTTTTGTCCACAACTGAGGTGCTGAAGCTATTTTTGTCTAGAGTATAACTCCAAACTTATTTAAGGTATTGTGTTGAAGCAGTAACTCTTTGCTGGGCAGTAAAATATAGGTTTATCCGCCGTTGTCTTTTTATTGGTTATACAATAAAAATTTGTGCTTGAGGTACATAATTGCATTTTGCCCATTTTGTGACCCCTTAAATTCACATAAAAAAGGAACCACAGGGCAGCCATGGCTATGGCTTTACACCAGTTGTCACTGGACCAATAGTTTCTGTGCCAGTGTATTACAGAATGCTGCTTTCTGAGAAACTTAATCTTTTGGTGTAATTTTCTGATTTTTGACCTCTTATTGGGCTCTTCTGGATACAAAAATGCAATTACATTGATCCCCATCACCTAATTTTATTACATTTAGACTGATGTTTACACTCACAAATAAGTAACGGATACTGGTTTATACCGAAAGTGTGTGTAACTTCGAGGCAATTTTGCTGATTCAACCCCTTTAATGGCCCCTTAAGGGAACTTAATAAAAGTCACAAGGCACCCCATTGCCCTATTTTTAACAAATTAGTATTTGACTTAAAGTTTCAAAGCCATTGTTATTGTAAGCACCGTTGAATTTTTTGTTTTGCAAAGAAACTCATGAGTTTTCATAGATTTCTATTTTTAAATCCCTTATTTTTGGACCCCTAAATGACCCCAAAATATTCCATTGCCCTAGTTTATATCTGTTAACTTCACAGATATGTTTTCACAACATATTAAAGAGAAACCAATGCCTAGTTTTGCAGTTTTGTGAAGAGAGTTTGTTATTTGAAGGAAATTTAGCCTTAAAAATCCCTTTCGGAGCCCCAAGAATGAATGTTAAGAGGACCCCAGTACTGCCCCTTTTGAAGTTTATAAATTTTGAATTAAAACTGATATTTTCACAACGCTTGTACATGCAATAAATGTGGCCTTTCAATTGTTTAGGGAAATAAATAGGTGATTTTGTGCACTGTTGTGTTTCCTTGTTTTTTTTGATAGGGTATTGTTCGTTTCCATGGTTACGGTCCTTAGGAGGTAACTTCCCAAACATGTTTCTTCAGTTCATGATATTAGAGATCTTCTTCTATTATGCTGTCATGCATTTGTATATCAGAGTGACCGCGCGAACTGGCAGTACGCACTTGAAAAAGCTAAAAAATCTGTGTTTTCGATACCTCGATACCCCACCCCACATCAAGGGCTGAAATGAGTACCAAAGAACAAACAGATCTGGTTTATTTTTTTCACTTCACTTTTGTTCTATTCCATAGTTTTTCATTCAAAAGACTTCTAGACTAAGGGTAATGTGCTCCAAGATATATAAATGTTCAAAATTTGGTAATTTTCACTTATTTTTTGGCTTTTTTATGGGCAAAATCTTTGGAGGCCGTTGCCATGGCAACGGACACACAACAGAACGAATCAACCTTCATTTAAATGTTTTTAGGTGACAACACACAAACTGAGAAAGTTTGAGGAAAATCTGAGACTATGCGTGCCGAACCCCCATTGTAAAATGTGAAATGGTTACAGAGAATTGCTATTAATATCTAAGATATTGTTTTAAACCGAGATGTTTATCCCTGGATTATATAGTAGGCAACTGTCGTAAATTTATGACTGAGTTATGTCCCTTTGCTGACTTTGGCAATTTTGTAGATAGTTTCAAGTCTATTGGTTTCAAAAAGCAAAAAAATAGCCGATGATCGGGAATAAATACAATCAAATCCCACACCCACTCCTAAAACAAAAAGGGAAGAAACCACACAAACAAAATTAGCAAAAGTTCACGAAAGACACGCACGGGCAACCAAATGAGGAGCTCTTTAAAAAATGTGGTCATTTATAGACTAAGTCACCATAAAATTCTGGTTCCGATAAGCCCTGTTGTAAAAGATTTTGTAATCCGATCTTGAATTTAGAAACCAGTTCATAGTGTCGACGATATAATTTTGAAAAAAAGCGTATGGTACCGATATCCCTGTTGGAGAAGCTTTGTAGTTGAATCTTACGAGAATCGTCCAAAAAGTTCTGTCACTGGACTCATAACTTTGCCCACAGACGTGATAGCTTACCCCGGTTTGCAACAATCAAAAGAACAATCTTTTATCTTTATACTGATAGCAGGTAAATGGTGAAAACATGCCATCTGGTATAGTTATAAGCTCAGATACAGACCTTATATTTTACACTGGCCTATTTTCACGATTTTTGTTTTTCTGCTGGCTTGCTTCATGCTGCATATCTCGTCAATTACATGTCGCAGGATTCTGAAATTTTCAGGGTTGCTGTCTGTTGCATTTTGTGGGACACTACATAAAAATCAGCGACTTCTGTCAATCATATGCGATGCAAAATATTGATATATGAAATATGGTGAAATTTAAAGTCACGTGATTTTCAAGGACCCACTGTGTCTTCATTTTAGGGATCTTTTCTGAAATTTTGATTGAGAACACATTGTCATGATCTGCTGCAGTAAAGATATGCCTCAGAATTTGAAATATTATACGTTTATGAAGCTTTTGAACTTAGAACATGACCTAGTCGATTTTCCTATGGCGGTTTTGCATGAAGTTGAGCTTGTGAAATGCTGTAAACTCTTTAAAATGGACAGAATCACTTGGAGATTTTTTTCGTTGTGTTTATTAGCACCTGTGATATCGTAGGCACCGGGCAGCGATAATAGACATCCCTTCATTGATTATTGCCGGAGTTGCATCTACAAATTTGCCAGTAGGGTGAGGGTACCCTTCTTTTGATGCAAATTGTGAATGTTGTGTCATCGATACAAGAATCAGTTTTTTAAAGCTATGTGATAAAAAACAGGGTTTCTGAATGTTTTTTATTTTAGGTGAATAGCACTTTTCGTTTTCGAGATATAAGCCAGTGACAGAACTTTTTGGATGACCCTCGTATCACAGACATTGAACTCTAGCACACCGAATAAGTCGAGACATAAGAGGTTCATGTAGAATGGGGAACGTCACCATCCAAAAACTGAAAATTTACTATGTCAAAATCAAAGTCATCTCGTTTATCATCAATTTTGGATGAAACAAATAGATGAATGTAAATCAAAAAATAGGGATTCTGTATCGGCTGCATTAGCTTTGTTTAACTGCGGCTCAGGTGGATACATTCGATTCACCATGCGTTCAAATAAGGATTGTCAATATTTAAAAGACCGTCCAGATATCTAGATGAAATGTTTAATGCTTTAGTAATTTCACCTTGTGTATCATTAGAGAGAGAAGCCTTGAAACCTGTTTCACAGCAAAATAAAAACAAATCCGCTACAAGAAGAGCACAATTTGTACCCATTTTAATACTAACAACTTGTCTGTATAACTTAGTATCAAATCTAATGTAAATATTATCTAAAAGATATGTAAAGGCTTCACACATATTTTGATATAACTAATGTTTATATCGGTTTTGGTGTTCTGAAATGAAGAAAGTGTTTACAGGCAAGAAAAGGCAAACCTTCCCATTGATAAATCTACAAAATTAAATCTGTAAGTTTTTCTTTGGTCAAATTATGTGGCAAAGTAGTATAGAAGGTAGAAAAATCATAAGTTGACAAACTGGTTGCACAGAATCCTCTCATCTTCAATTCATTGATCATCTCACCAGAGTTTTGATAGACCAAATAAGTTTTTACCTGACCTTTCATAACAGTTCTCCCAGTACCTTATGAAATGATTTTTGACAACAGCGAGGCAAGAATTAAATAATTTAGAAAGTTAAGTAGTAATACAAGAACTTGAGTTTGCAATAAATCGTGTTTATACAGTTTTTAATGAAGCTCAGATAACCAATACATCGTAGAACGTCTGTCTAGGTGTTCCTGAATATTCGCAGAAAACTTTTAAATGGCTGCAATGGTCTATAACCACAGAGCTCTCTTCTGCAGATGTCTCTTTGTAGGCCCTAGTACCGCCACGCGTCTGCTTTAAAGTGTCAATGTAGTATAACCGTCAAACAGAAACAACGTTATTTGCGGCCTAGTTTGCTGGATCCACAACATCATTTCTATGACAAGAGTTGTCAGAAGACAACAAAGCGCGCCTAACAGGAGATTGACTCTCACAGTGATGGCGGTATTGAAAAGCTCTTGTCCCAATGTATGTGTCAAGTATAATGACTGTTATCCATATAGGCACTGAGAAATATGACCCAGTTAGTGAAGGATAAAAATCTGTATACGGATGGTGAAGTTAAAATATCCTTGTCCATAATAAGTGTGTGCAAGTATTATGGCTCTAACCCATATACGGAATGAGAAATACCACAAAGTCAGTGAAGCATATCATGAAGTCCATGTAACAGAAATATAGGTCAAATTCATACATTGACGATGGTGTTAAATGGTCCTGTCCATATGTAGGAGTGTGCCAAGTATCATGGCTCTAACCCGTATAGGGACTGAGAAATATCACAAAGTCAGTGCAGCGTATCGTTAAGTCAGTGAAGCAAAACCATAGGTCAAATCTATACATGGATGGCGGTGATGAAATGATCATGTCCATATGTAAGTTTGTGCTAAGTATCATGGCCCTGACCCATATAGAGACAGAGAAATATCCAAAAATCAGTGAAGCGTATCATAAAGTTTATGAAGCAATAAAATATTGGTCAAATCCATACACAGGAGATGCTGCTGAAATGATCTTGCTAATGTGAAAGTGTGTGCAAAGTATCATAACTGTAACCCACATAGGGACTGAGAAATATCACAAAGTCAGTGAACCGAAAATATGTAGGTCAGTGTCTCAAATAATTGGTTACACGCAGATGTCCTTGTGCAGACGCAAGTGCTGACCAAATATCGCAATTCTAACCCTAATAATTACTTTGAAACTGACTTAAACACAAATGCTTAACATACATTAACCTGAATTTTTTCAAAGTCAGTAGACCATGACCAGTAGGTCAAGGTCATGTATGGTGCATACATTCAAGTGATCGTGTGCTGATGTAAGTGTGTACCAAGTTTCATTACTCTTGCCCTTATACTTTGTGAGAAAAAGACCTAAACGCAAATGGTTAAGATAGGTTAACCTGGTCACAGACACGGACGCGAACGCGAACACGAACGCGAACGCATACTCGGACAACGACGCCGGGGTATAGCATAAGCTCTCCTTTGCTTCGCAAAGGCGCGCTAAAAATCTTAGATACCCCGCCGTAGAAGTCGAAAAGTAGATTTAGGTTTAGGGGTAAATGGTGAATATTTTGTAAATAATATTGACTACGTTTATCTGCTATTTTGAAGATGCTTACTTTCCATGCCTTTATGGCACGACGTTCAACAGACTCTCGTTAACACCATCTTTCACCGACATCTAGTAATGATCCCTAAATTTTTTTACTCTTCGAACCTATGTAAAGAATTCTGGAATCTACAATTTTTCATTTTTCCAGTTATAACATAACCAGCTGCCGGAAAACAGATTTGGAATCTTTCCGGTCTCATGCCTCATGTTGTTAGCATAGATGTCAAGATCAGAAACAAGTACATTGAAATTAAATATAGCATTTCTAATGGGCTTGTTTTATTCATAACAAATTATTGGTGGTTCAGAATTTAGGAAATAAGTAGGTAAGGACGAGGGGATGGATCTATCCTTAAAGACAATATGTAAGTCAATAACTGCAAATCCTTCCTCTATATATAAAATAGGAACTTATATGAAATGCCTTTTGTGAATTCTTTCAGAATCGATTAATGGACGAAGAACATGTTGAGTATGACAGCCAGTCAAGAGAGCAGCATCATACAGTGGATGATTTCTATCGTAGAATTATTAGCCTCCGTGTCTAGAACACGTAATACAGACATTAGTAGAGAACTTAGAAATGACAGCATAGAATATCTACCGTTTTCGTTTAAATCTTACTTTTTCCAATTCTATAAAGCATTTGGTAATAAGCTTCCATTACCCCTATTTCCACTGCGGTATTGCCAAAACCTGTATTATTGCTGTCGACAGGCAAACTGTAACAACACAAACGACTGACGATGGTAATCGACCCAGCTATAGCAGCTTCAACAACGTCATACCCTTAACCGACGTATCCAAAACCCAAACCAAACAACCCACGACATATAATTTCAATAGCCAGGAACACCGTTCAGTCAGAAAATCGAATATCATTATATCATTTGACGTAATGTGTTCCTGTAGAATTGATAACAGTGTTTTTATTTGTTTAAGTGTTGCTACCTGTGCTTCGCTTACAATGAATTACTTGTTAAATAATAAGCTATAAGAAAACTGGTGATTAGGTGGCAATTCAGATACCTGAGAATAATAGCCTATGAATAGTTGAAAAAAGGCAACATTGCTAGAAAAGCAAAGTAGCAAAATGATAAATCATATTGGCCTATGTTCTCTTGATATAGACCAGATGAACTCTACTATAACTAGTTAATTCTGTATCTAACAGTAACATTGTCAACTAGGATAAGTGCACTGTATACCCATAAAGCAGACTGCTCCATGATGAGACTGAATGAAACCGTTCTTGCTATTAGAATTCTTCACTATATTCCACGCTATACGAGCATCAATATTCATGCCCTCAACTTTGAAGAAGTTCGATAGACATATTGTTTCCGGGTTGTTGGTTCGTCACACTGTATGATACATGTCATATCTTATGCACTGTACATGCTGAAAAGTTAGCTGAGACATTTTCTCGGCGGTATTATAACCGCAGAGTTATGCCTTCTTTTTCAAAAATAAAAGTTGCAAATCTGTCAGCAGCAAGATTACACGAAAATATTTGAAAAAAGTTTTGATATGTACTACATAAGTTTGGTCTAAGATGTTTATCACCTGATTGCGTTTTGGGAACCTTCCTTAATGAACTTCTACGCTTAAAGGACGAGGATTTTCCCCATTAGACCGGCACGACAGGTTCGAATTTTCAGAAGTATGGAGTGTGCATATTTTTCATAGCTGAGCTTTCACAAATATGTAAACCGTATGAAATCAGATCATTTGTGATTCAGACCCGAAGACATGGGGAGACAATCCAGATTTTAAGAGTAACCACACCCCAGGAACCGACCGAATCAGATCCCAAACCCCATCCCCACCACCAAAGGGAAAGATTGACAAACACATTCCAACAAACAATAAATTACAAGTGATAAGCCGAGTCAGCAGCTCTTTCCCAAATAGGTGGCAACTCAGCTATCTCTATTGAACTAAACAAACCAGACCAACAGAAGGGCCACAACAGACCCGCTGACCTGACCTACCCTAAATTCAAGGTTTTCTCATACCTCATTTTTTGAAGTAATGAAATATTGAAGTCAGGTCATTCATTGCATTTGTGTCATAAATGCATGCTTAATACTTGCATATCGCAACAAAACAATGATTTTATTCTTCTTACGTCTGATTGGCATCTAAACTTGCAAAACCATTGTTATTCTTCCGGTCTAAACGGCCAAGAGTTAATGCTTCACTACAGTTAAACAAGAGGGCCATGAGGCCCTGAATCGCTCATCTGAACAATTGGCCAAGTGGTTTTTCTTACGTCTGAAATTGTCAAAATATGAGAAAATGAATGACCATGACCTCCTGTACTCATAAATCTTCAAGTACTCATTAAGACAACCATATATACCATTTTTAGGCCAAAATCTTCTAAATTTTCCATGAAATCTTATGTTCTGGCATTTTCCCATAAAAAAGTCAAGGTAAACCCAAGTTCATCATTTGAACAGTCTTGGTAGTACTCTAGTATTCTATGCTACTTACCAAGTTTCAAGGCCATAAGTCTATTGGCTCTGGAGAAGAAAAGTATTAAAGGTTTATACCATAAATGGGTATGGCGGCCATATAAGTCATGTGACCTGCACCGTTTGAACAAATTCTGTTCAATCAACCCCTGGAGGCTCTACATGAAATGTGTTTACAATTGGCCCTTTGGCTTTTGAGGAAATGTCTGAAGATGTCAAAATATGAGAGATCTGGATCAAAGGTCAAAAAATGACCTTGACCTCTTATACTCCTAATTTTCCATGACCTCATTAAGACAATGGTATAAACCAATTTTTAAGCCAACATCTTCAAAACTTCCAATGAAATCTTATGACCTAGCATTTTCCCATATTTGACCTTGCCGTAAAATGGTCAAGGTCAATACAAGGACATCATTCTAAACAAGGGCTTCGCAAGCGGCGCATAATACGCCCGTTTAAATGTCATAAAGCAGTTACAGAATGAACAAGATTGCTTACAAAAGGATAGACAGGCAGAAAAACAGGGACAACCACTCTATAATTAATGACTGCAACATTATTTAAATATTCAACACATGAAATATATATACAAGGGATACAAACTAAATATACTAGATATACCATTTTTGGTTCTATTACATTCCCTTGGCATGATTTATAATATACATCATATCACCATTAAGTTGTATTAAAATAGGAGTTAGAGTAAACAGGAAATTTACGCAAGGGCAGATAATTCAGTAAGCCAGAGTTGTGGTTCTTGTTCAGGATACATTGCCCCATTATTATACACATTCCTACAAAGCTTCATTCAAATATTTCAAAAGGTTCAGGAGATATGGAGTGAATGTGAAACACCTAAAAATACTAATCAAATAAAGGTTACCCCAAAATCAAAATAGGGAGAGCAACCGTTCTTATATATGACACATTGTCTCGTGATCATGCACATTGCTATAAAGTTTCATCATGATATTCCAAACAGTTACCAAGTTATGGCATGCACAAGATTAGTATACACAAAAATAGCCTAAAAGTACTAATGAAATGGATGTAACTCTTAAACAAAGAAAGGGAGAGCAGCCATTGTTGTACGCGACACATCGTTAGGACTTCATACACATTGCTGTGAAGTTTTATAGAGATATCCCAAATGGTTATCTAGTTATGGCGCGTACAAGACTTACAGGGCAAAAATTAATCAAAGGGGCATAATTTCAAAACTAAGAAAGGGGAAGCAACCATTCTTGTACGCAACATGTTCCCCAACCTAATACACATGCCTACCAATTTTTATGAAGATATCCTAAACGGTTACTGAGTAATGGCACGTATAAGAATGTTTACGGACGGACGGACAGATGGACGAACGAACGGACAGCGCTACGACATAAAACGTCCGTTTTTTCAAAACGGGCGTATAAAAATCTTGATAGTACTTGGGTACCCAATGCTACATACCAAGTTTCAAGGCCATCAGTCGATTGGTTCTGAAGAAGGAGATGTTTTAAGGTTTTTACCAGATATGAGCATGGTGGCCATGTTGGTCATGGACCTGGACCGTTTGAATAAATTTTCATTCCCTCAACCCCTGGAGGCTCTATATGAAATTAAGTTACAACTGGCCCAGTGATTTTTTAGGAGATTGTTTGAAATTGTCAAAATATGAGAGTTCTGGGTCAAAGGTCAAAGAATGACCTTGACCTCTTGTACTCACAAATCTTCATGTACTCTTTAAGATGACTGTATATACCAATTTTCGGGCATTAATCTTCAAAACTTCCCAAGAAATCTTATGTTCTAGCATTTTCCCATATTTGACCTTGCCGTAAAAACAGGTTGAGGTCACCCAAGGTCATAATTTGAACAATCTTGATAGTACTCGAGTACCCGATGCTACATGCCAAGTTTCAAGGCTATCGGTCAATCATTTCTGGAGCAGAAGATTTTTGAAGGTTTTTACCATATATGGGCGTGGTGGCCATGTTGGTCATGTGACCTGGACCGTATGAATAAATTTTGATCCCTCAACCCCTGGAGGCTCTACATGAAGTTTAAGGACAATTGGCCCGGTGGCTTTTGAGGAGATTGTTTGAAATTGTCACAATATGAGAGTTCTGAGTCAAAGGTCAAAGAATGATCTTGACTTCTTGTACTCATAAAGCTTCATGTACTCATTTAAATGAATGTAGATACCAATTTTTAGCCAAAAATCTTCAACAGTTTCCAAGATATCTTATGTTCTAGCATTTTGCCATATAAAAGCACAAGGAAGCAAACTTGACCTTACCGTAGAAAAAGGTCAAGGTCAACCCAAGGTCATAATTTGAACAATCTTGGTAGCACTCGCATACCCGATGCTACATACCAAGTTTCAATGCCATCGGCCTATTGGTTCTGGAAAAAAAAGATTTTTTTTGGTTTTACCATATATGGGCATGGCAGCCATGTTGGTCATGTGACCAGGACCGTTTGAATAAATTTTTGTTCCCGCAACCCCTAAGGGCTCTATATGAAAGGACAAGGTTCGTGAACCTGCTTTATCGGCCCTGAAAATTAGCAAAAAATCAAACTCGCTTAAGAACAGCGGCATTGTGCTTTTTTGTATGTCTAGCATCTCTACTGTTAGAATCAGCTTTTGTTTTGCTAATCTAACCTCCCTCTTTTATGTAATAGACCGATACAATGGGGTAGGGTAGGCGTATTTTGATGTTTTTGCAAGTTTTCGCGTCTTTGATCGCAAATTTGACTATGGGCACAGTCGCCTTACAAAAAGATTTTTTGACAGTGCTGAGATCTTGTAATTATCTATCGATTTTTAATATACTGTTCACAAAAAGTAGGGGATATTAAGATATTAAAAATTGTATAAATTAGAGAAAATATCAAATCCATCTCAAACGGCAAAAGTCCATCAGACAAATATTCGATAAGACATTTTGCATTACAATTTTGATGGTATATCCTGTCACGTGATCTGCGTGTAATTCGTTTTAGACAGGGGGTCGACACCCAAATTTCACACGAATCAGCTGCGGAAACAGATCCTTTTTAGATTACAAAATTTACATAGAAACACACGCCATGATTCATTTAACGAACTGAAAATTGCTTTTACACACTGTTTCATCAAAGTAAAGAGTGCAAGCCATAAACATCTAAATTTTCCGGTGACTCGATGCACCTGTACGATTTTTGTTTTCTGGTTTTCTTCCCAAAATGACTGTTTTGAAGAAAAAAAAAACACTTAAAAATGCATTGAACGGTTAGCTTAGCTGTAGAATTTGAATAAATTTTTGTTCGAATTTGCCACATTTTTGTCCTGACCCCTGTCTGAAACTAACTGTATGCAGATCACGTGACAGGATATATCGGCTTAACTTTCATGAAAGGTGTCTTAACGGATATTTATCATATCGATAATCAGCGTTTCATATTGATATCACATTTGTTGTAGATGCTAAAATTTTTCAAACCTGAATATCCCCTACTTTTAGTGACCCGTATAGTTTCTTTTTGTAAGGCAGCTGTGCCAATATTGAAAAAAATACTTTTCCATTTTTTTCAATGGCAAATAACTGAGAAAGACGCGCAAAGTTGCAACGTCACGGTTTCTTACGTCACAATGTAGCGTTGGGTGACGGCATTGTCAGAGAGTACCTTGCCGTGAGAGATAGCTGATTATTCAAGGTTAATTGGCCGGTAAATAGGTATATACCGTATAAATCATACCTAACGTCCCGGGGGCGTTGCATTTTACGAAAGTGGGGGAGGGGTGGAGGCGGCGTTAATTAGAGCCGAAATTGTAATAAATCAGCCACTGCCAAAATACCTCTAACAAACAGTAGTTTGGTTAGGCTAAAGGGTATTCTCTTAATTTTTGCCTCCCTTTTCAGTAGGGGTGGGGTTCAACTCTTAAAGGAAAGAATTTGCTACTCTAGGAGCAATTCTTTCCTTCAAGAGTAGACCCCATTTCAAAGTCTATAGAAGCAAACAAGGTTTTCATGCAAGATAATATAACATTATTGAAGGGGGCGTTTATCAGAGCAGGGGTGTATATAAGGATTAATACGGTATTCTAGCTTTGCTGCGCCCAAACCAAACTCAGCTAATTTGACGAGAAACAGTGATCTACGGGGAAAACGGCTTTGACTTCCAAATCCTCCGGACGAACGCGAAGATGAGAGCAGATACAAGACAGCTTGGCACCCATGTCTGAAATAAGCCAGAAGGATTTGCGGTCCTGTTTTACCGACCCAAATATAGCATTTGTTCAGAAGTATGAGTAGGGTGTAAGGGGGTCCACTCAATAGTAAAAGGAGCCATGTTGCGGTGAGAAAGCAATTAAGTTTGCAAAGCGAGAAAGTGATAAAAACCAATATTCCACTAACCATATGCATATTTACTGTGCATGTAAATGGATATATGGGTGGATGACTTGTGATTTACGTCCTTCTCAACAGTATTATAGTTAAATCAGGACGATGGGATTATGATAATGAAAGGCTGTGTGCAATGGAACCCCGTTTACGGTAGGAAAGATTCTCGCCAAAAGCAGGATTCGAACCCGGTCCGCTAGATCAGTAGGCCAGCTCATAACCCACTGAGCTACCGGGGCTACTTTTCGCATGTAAAAGAAGTATGTGAAGTGAGTTCCAGAATGATAAATGCAAGTCGGAAATCGGTAAAAGAAATGGCGTAAATAAAACACCTGCTATGTTGGTCTTCTGATGCTCGTTTGCAAAAGCAATCAAAGTAAAAATTTGTAACCATAATGCCCAACTCACATGAGAATTAGCAGACCAGAAGCCTGCAAAATTTCAGACTTATTCAGATTTACGCACTATTTGAAAAGGCTACACAGAATAATGATTTTTTCCGCTTCCATACACTTGTTTGATGATGCAAGCAAACCAAACACGTCCCACCGAGTATTGGTGTTTTACTGGTGATCAAGACAGGGACCGTAAATCCGTAAAGTTAAAAATTCTAAACATTGGGGAAACCTACCTAACTGTCCTAAAATTGAAGATTTTTTCACTGTAGTAATGTGCATGTACCTGAAATATGCAGATGAAATAGTACACAAAGTAGACCCAGGAGCAGTCTGATCGGGGTCTGCACATCAAAGATCATTGTCACAGTCTTGTGGAAAGGGATACCCTACCAATTTTTTTTTATCACATGCAGCTCCCCGCAATTTGGCCACAGAATGCATGAACGAAAGGATAATTTAGCTGCGTGTCGAGCCGTGCCTAGTTTAAACATATTTATTGTATCATAAACCGTACATGATTACAATATAAACATGATACAAACAATTGGATCAGAACGAAAGCATAAATGCTTATTTAGTTCTTCTCCGTGCTTGAAACGTGCATCAATGAAAAATTGTTTTATGTTAATGTACATTTCTTTCAGACAAATAAATATCTAAATATAAGAGCTATTAAATGTTCAGTCATAAAAACTGTGCTTAGAACTGCTTTTATTCAAATTGCATTATTGCCATTTCGCAATGACTATTTTCAAATGTTTATTGACGAAGCTCCCGATGACATTTCACTTTGTTCTTCAAATCATCTGTTGTTGTCGGTTGGTTCAATTATGCCGTAACGGAGCATTCGGAACGTGCGATTCTGTACGTGGTATATTCGTGCATATTTTTATAGTTATTTATTTTAATTCTTTATTATTATTATTATTATTATTATTATCATTATGTTTTTTCCAGCTCTCAAAACGAGGTTTCCCATAAGGCTCAAGGGAACGAATCCATCAGATGCGCCTCCTGGCACCGAGTCTGTCCGTGTTCTCTCGTATTCAAAGAAGAGAATTTGTGTTCGATATAATTTATTTATTATACCCCCGACATACGAAGTATGTCGAGGGGTATATAGTTTTCGTCATTCCGTCCGTTCGTCTGTTCGTCCGTCTGTCCGTCCGTCCGTGTGTTCGTGCGTCCGTCCGTTAACATTTGCGTTAAAGTTTTGCGTTAAGTTTTTAATTTTGCTAATGTTTCCAATATCCTTTGATGGAGCCTGTTGGAATGTGACTAGGTATACTTATATGTTCATGGGTGATAGTTGACATCATCTGGGTGCTGCTGCTGACCTAAGGTCAAGGTCAGAGACTTCAAGTTTTGCGTTAAAGTTTTGCATTAAGTTTATATTCGTCTTTTATACTTCAAATATCCTTTGATGGAAACTTGATATTTGCCTAGTGTTACTTTAAGATTCATACAGAGTAGTTGACATCATATGGATGCTGCTGCTTACCAAAGGTCAAGGTCACAGACTTGTATATTTGTGATAAAGTTTTGCGTTAAGTTTATATTCTTTGCTTATATTTCCAACTTCCTTTGATGAAACCTTTTAGTATATGACAAGGTTTACTTCTTTGTTCATGCAAAATAATTGACACCATCCGGATGCTGCTGCTGACCTAAGGTCAAGGTCACAGACTTAAACATTTGCGTAAAAGTTTAGCGTTAATTTTATATTCTTCTTTTTTGTTTCCAATATCCTTTGATGGAACCTTTTGATATTTGACTAGGTTTACTTTAAAGTTCATAGCTGCTTACCAAAGGTCAGGGTCACAGACTTGTGTATTTGTATTATTAATGTTTTGCGTTAAGTTTACATTCTTTGTTTATATTTCAAACATCCTTTGAAACCTTTTGATATATGACTAGGTTTACTTCTTTGTGTTCATGCACATTAGTTGACATCATCTGGGTGCTGCTGCTGCTGTTAAGTAAGGTCATGGAAGCAAACTTATATGTTTATATTAAAGTCTTGTGTTGAGTTGGTACTCTTTGCTGATATTTGTAACATACTTTGATGGAACCTTCTGATAGGTGACTAAGTTTACTAATAGGTTCATACCATGTATAAGATTTAGGCGGTGGTTTCATTAGGCGGTGGCACTGGTCGGGGGTATACGTGAGCCCCTGCTCACTTGCTCTAGTTTACATTTAGATGACAAAAAATTCAGATGAAAAAAGTGCATTTCACTTTTTACTATAAAAGAATATTTAAGCAATTAACTCAGTGGAAAAAATTAAATGCTCTTAAATCTATGATCCCTCGTTTAATTAATTACTAGTGTTAAATTTTTGTGGAGAGGTTACCAAAACAGGCCAGAATTTAGTCTCGCATGAGATGGATGGATAACTTTTGATTTTATGTCCGTTTCAACAGTATTTAAGCACGAATTGAGAGTGATATTGATAGATTGTGTGTAGTAGAACCCCAAGGATTTCCTCTTCCTGAAATATTTCAGTCTACATTGTATATCGAGCCGTCATCCAGAGAGATGAAGAAAGAAAAGACATGCTATGGGAGAATAAAATGTCAAGCACAGAAATCAGAGAAATTTATGACAGAGTTGTGCCTATTTGTTGACCTTGAATTTTTTCCAGAGCCAAGCAGTTCTGGAGTAAAAGATTTTTAAGTATATGTTAGTTTCGAACCCAAGACCTCCTGTCCCAGAGCCATTTTGGAACCTGGGGCCACCATTTGAACAAACTTGGTAGAGGTCATACCAAATATCAAAGCCCTAGGCCTATACTAGCGGTTTCAGAGAAGATAACATTTAAAGCAAATTGTTGACGCCGCACGACGCACGAAGGACGACGGACGACGGTCGACGCACGACGTACGACGGACACTGGGTGATCACAATAGCTCACCCTGAGCCTATGGCTCAAGTGAGCTAAAAACTGGATAATTTGTTCTCAAACAACTATGCAGGTGAAGAATGACGATCATTCAAGAACGAAAGATATGAAGGTTGTAAATTTTACAGAATACTCAAGAAATGTAAGATGGTCTCTGTAGATCTTTCAGCATTCGGCAGACTTTCGTGAAACATTCGGGAAAAATGCTCACTTGAAGTTTGATCATAACAAACTTTTCTGTCGGAGTTTGGACCTATACAATCTGCATAGGTTGAAAAAAATTGTGTCATACAACCCAATTGCGTAGATAAACGATACCGAAACAGCATGGCCCATGCTCCTTATCTGAGAAATCAGAAATATTTGATTGGTTTAGACTTTTATTCAAAATCATCGCTTTTTAATCGTCTGGCATTGTTTGATACTTATCAGTCCCTGAATCGACTGCCCTGTAAAATTAAGAAATTACTGTATGCTTTTCTCTGGCTTTTGTCACCGGATCATGTCAGGGTCACTGATGAGTCTGAAGTAGCCGAAACTTCGAAGTATGGCCCATGCTACTTCGAAGTATGGCACAATCTCCTTATGGCTAACTGCTTTTGAAGGAACTATTTTTGATTATAAATTAAGAGACTTGAATCATTTAGTTTTAGTGTTTAAGTTTTAAAATGTCTTTCTTTGCGCCGTATTCTGTTTAGCCTATTTAGTTGTAAGTCATGGGTAATAACTTTGCTATTCTCTTTAATTGCACGCCGGTTGGTCGGAAACAGACTAAATGATGGGCCCGACATAAAGCTTTTTAGTTTTGTTGGGCGGGGCCGGAGCTTGCCTTGCCTGTTGCTTGGTTATTTGGGGTTCATTTATGGTTTAAATTTTGCTCCGGTATTTCAGTGGTGTTGTTTGACACCAAGGGATCTCCAGGTGCGCAATGTTTCTGTCGAGTATTCTTCTAAGATTCATCATAGGTCGTATCCGTGATTCGGTATTTTCTGTGATGATTCAGTGACAGGCTAGGAAAACTTCATGCGGACCAAACAGCTAACTAAATGTTTCGAATCTTCGCTGAAGCAGAGGGCGAGGTTTGACCCCCCCCCCCCCCCACACACACACACACACACACTACCCAATAATCTTTTACTGACCGTTCTAAGGCGGCATATCTGTTGTGGTTCCTCAGTGTTATGTGTTGTTAATCCCGCTTGTCTATGGGCTCTAGCAGTCAAGACATCTGAATAGCCGCCCGTCCTGCTTTCTGTTTTGTTTTGTTTTGTAATTCATAATACAAAATAGGTAAAAAAAAGATGTTGCTGCTGTTTTTAATTATGGTAGCCGAATGACCAGCTGTTTGGGAAGGAGTTGCTTATTCGGTTTACCATGCGTGCCTATCGTGAACTTTTGTTAATCTTTATGTATATGCTTCTTTCCCTTTTGGTGTTGAGACCGGGATGTGGGATTTGATTGTATTAATTCCTGATCATTGCTTATCTTCCTACACAGAACAATGCCCATTATGTACTGCAAGCACAGCTGACTATTGTCTTCCATCAATTTACTTGTGGTTTTACGGCCCTTCACAGAAGGTGAGGCGCATCAAGGTTATGAAAGAATAATAATGGAGGATATTTTTAAAGATTCGCTTAAAAAGTTCTGTGGGAGACACCCTGACCTCGCTGATCCCTACAATGTGACCGTTTCTAAACTTATTTCCGATCTGATGGCCACGGCTGGAACATAGTATGGCTTTCAGTGACTAGACTTTCATTTTCACCGACTTTTTAATTAGATCCATTGTATATAGGCATGCCAGATGTGTTATAACAGACAGCTCGCGAGCACGTAATCACTCTGTGTATCTAAATGTATTTCGTATTTGTCGATGTTTATATGGATTATGTGAGTTTGGACTTATCATTTTGGTTCTTTGAACAGTCTTTGTTAAACAGTATTTAAGGCTTAAACATTACCTCAATATTTTGTCCGAAAGGTCATTGCAACACAAAATGCTTATGTCGATTATTTTAATCTATATCCTCGAATCAATCTTTGCTACCAAAATATGTTATAGATGGACAGACAGTGGACACACCATCTCAACCAAATCAATATTCCCATTAATGTTCTGGCCACTGGGGCCATGATAAATGAAAGTCAGTACAAGTGAGTGAGCCTGGAGGGAGGTGTGCACTTCACTTGACTGTCACTCACTTTTACGGATATGCTCACGACTGAGTGAGATTTAAGAATATGAAACCTCTAGGTCACTAAAAATCATAAATAGGAGAGTGAGTGGCATTCTAAAAAAGGCGTTTGTCGCTCAAAAAATTGAGTGACCCAAAGGATTTAAAAATCGTGAGTGTGAGAGTGAGTGACGTTCTAGAATACAGTCTCCGTTCTTTAAATAACATAATGCAGTTTTCCAGCAGGCACATGACCTCGTGGCCGCTATGTTAGGATGTTAAAATATTGAATTATGAAAAGAATAAAATAAAATTTACATAATTATTTTAAGTTGTCATCGGACAAATTGTTGTTTCTGTTGCTTTGTTGCTTTACGTCCATGGTAAACAGCTATGATCGGGACGGTCAGTTAATCTAAGCACACTATTCCCGGGCAGGCTTTGATCTCCTGGACAAAATACTGTTTATTGTGGCTGATGGTTACTAGACTTTTTGTAATACTTACTTAAACAAAGTTAAATTTATAGTCTATATATTTGAAAAAGTATGCACACTGGCTTTTAACAGGCATTTTATATGCGGTGCAAAAATTGTAAACCTCATTCAAAATATAATCGCAAGAAATATTTTGACATGGTTTCCTATGGAATTTTATAACGCTGTGCGAAAAATTCACAATTTTCTCGTCCTGTATTCCTGGCTGATCAGCGCCGGTCTGAATGAACAAACGGTGTACTCGTACTCCCTCGCAGATAAGAGGGCTATCCTGTTTTTGGCATGCATTCTGATACTGGTGTACAAAAAATGGATCGGACATAAAATATTGGCTGACCATTAAATTTGATATTGAATTCGATCCGAAATCATTAAAATGTAAGTTTTGTACATCGTTTTGATAATATGGTTGCAAGAAAATCCTCTCACTGGCCCAGGAGATATCGAGTGGGCAATTAAAAGAGAATGACAGACATACGGACTGTAAATGGAAGAATGGTTATGCTCATATTTCTTTTTTCTCTTTCTAATTTTTCCTGAAGCAATCTGAAACTGTTTACAGACATAAAATATTAATCTTTAACTTTGACCTATTCGTGTGACCTTGATCCGTAATTCTTAAAGCACACATTCTCACATTGTCTTGATTAGATAGACGTATGACACAAGTTTCAAAGGAATACAGAAGATATATGTTATGTAACAGACAGACAGACGGACAACCCCAGAATATAAGTGAAGACTCGTCATAAACATGTCCAAACACGAATGTTAGATACGATAAAAGCAACTGATCGGACTAGCCTGTGCATCAAAGTTCTGTTTCGTATTCATAAACAACACTTGAGTTCAAGGGAGGTATCGGTCTCACTCAACACTCACTTTATCGAGTCCACTAAGAGCTTCCTTACCTTTGTGAATACCAACGAGCCCTCAGTTGAGTCTACCTGTGACCGCTAGACGATTATCTCAATGAGTCAAGTGTGAGTCGAGTGTGAGTTTGGTTCTTGAATATAGCCGTAAGTGCACACACTTTCGCCAAAAACTGACAACTGCCCATCTTGAATAAGCGGAGGGACATTTACGGCTATATTCAAGAACAAAACTCACACTCACACTCGACTTAAACTCGAGTAAGTATCCCTCAAGTGTGGCTGGAGTGGGATCAACAAGAGTGTGAGTGGAGTTCAGCTTTTGTATTCACGAAGCTATCTCAACCTCACCTTTCCCAAGTGTGACTCGAGCTTCACTCCAGTTTCAAGTAGTAAAAATTAAAGTTGCAAAACACCTTTTTATGGATCGGTGACGCGAGTCAGTCGATGGTTTTACCTCTGTCCGTCTGTCGCGCCTAAAATTTTTGTATACTTTCTGGAATCAAGCAATGAATATGAAACTTTGCACAGCTTTTACAGACCTACCAACGATAAGCATTTGACTTGTTTTTATTTCTGTTTGAATAGAGAGAGGATCGAGGTTTAGGGTGTTGGGTGGGGATGACAGACACAGTTTACGGGGGGAGGGGATCATCTGTGTAAAATACGCACATTTTCTAATATTTGTATGTTTCTAGAGCAGTTTTCCCCCTGCTTCATATTTATCTATATATTCTGACTTATAACAGTGAATTAGATTCACAGGGTCGCCGGATGTGCTGGGTAACTTCCAGTAATGGGGCGTCCTTCTGTTTTGAACAAGGGCAAACTGTGCTTGCAGCAGGTGAGGTTTGGATTTTTACTTTTACTCACGTCTATCTTATCTTTCTTTTTTTCTGGGAGAGCGGCACGATATAATTCGCTCTGAAAGAGGCATTCAACTCAAACAGCCAACTAATCAACTAGCCAGCCAACGAAATCAGATTCAGTTGAGAAAAACTTATTTATCGAAAAAACACACACGGAGACATGAACTATATCTTTACACTATCAATGCCGGACTGAACGGACAAACAATGTACTCATACACCCTTGAAAATTAGGGTCATACCCTGTTTTGGCATTCCTTAAAGCTACCAAAACCCAGCCAAACCTGATTCATTAGTTGCCATAGTAATGGTGCTATGGCCCCACCGATATCTACAAGGACACATAAATGATAATGTAAAAGGAATTCATGTATCTGAAAAACAATTTAATTTCTTTTCTCAAATGATTTAATTCTTTCTTTTATTTGATTTAATATGTGCAGTTTATCGCTCAAAAAGATGATGAAAATCATGCTTAGGAAACCTAAGATGGATCACGAAGACTTCATAATTAGGTGATTGGTGGAGGGGTAATACGGGCGGGGTAGTTCATCTTTTTCCGAATCTGAATACAAGATAGTTCATCATATGCAGCCGGGTATGTTTCTCCATCTTCTTCTCTCTCAGGCGTCCCGGTAGCTGAATGGGTTAAGCACTGGTCTGCTTTGCCAGCGGTCCGGGTTCGATTCCTACTGCCTATATAATTTTTTTCAAAAGCAAAGGCAGTTCTATTGCACACAGCCTTTCATTGTCACCCTCCCGTCGTCCTGATATGACGTGAATAAAATACTGTTGAAAAGGACATAAAATCGCAAGTCATCTCTCTCTCTCTCTCTCTCTCTCTCTCTCTCTCTTTCTCTCTCTCTCTCCCTCTCTCTCTCTCTCTCTCTCTCTCTCTCTCTCTCTCTCTGCTGATACTGGGTGTAGAAAAAGGTAATGGAGCGGACACAAATGTCAGATGACCATTAAGTTTGACCTTCAATTCGATCCAACATCATTAAAATATGTTTGCACAAAGCTTTGACAAGGCTTCATTAAAGTTTCAATAATATCCTCCAGTTGGTTCAGAAGCGAACAAGAAAACGAAGAAAAACAGACATACGGACTGAACAAGAGGGTAATGAAGCCCAACTGTGGAGATATGAGAAACATTGGTTAAAAGTCAACGAATGACCTTGACATCTTTTACCCAAAAACGTTCAAGTACTCATTTAGTTGAATATTACCAACTTTTGTAGCGAAATCTTCTACTAATTCCATGAACTCTTCTGTTTGAACATTTCTCAGTTAAAAGCACCAAAATGCAAATTTGACCTTGCCGTACAAAAGGTGGAGGTCAACCCAAAGTAGTCATTTGGTAGTACTTGTGTACCTGATGCTACATATCATCAGTCTAATGGTTCTGGAGAAGAAGATTCTTAAAGGTTTTTACTATATTTTGGAGTGGCGGCCGTGTTAGTCATGTGACCCAGACCATTTGAACAACTCTTCGCATCCGCAAGCCCTGGCGCAGTATACGAATATTGCTTTCAATCAGCACCTGGGTTTCAGACGCGAAGTTGTTTGAAATTGTGGACGGACGGACGATGACGGATGATGGAGCTTGTCTATCCTATTAGGTCCTCCGGAGCGTTCGGCTCAGGTGAGCTAAAATAGAAGTATGGTCATGCATATCATTCTTTTTCATTCCGTTATCTTGAAGGGTTTACTAAAAATTATGAAGCAGACATAAAATATTAATATTTGAACTTTGTCCTTCACGTGCGACCTTTACCCGACATTCTTAAAGTGTATTTTCTCGCAACGTCTTGGTAAGATAGGTACATATTACATGTTTTCAGGTGATACTCAGTAGAGTACAGTTGTTGTTTGTTGTTGTTTTGAATTTAACGGCCCTTTGAGACAGTATTTCAGTCTATATCGGACCGTCTCCCAGAAAGAGGGAGAAAGAAAAGAGAAATGACAGACATAAGAAAAGAATAATAATAATAATAATAATAATAATAATAATAATAACTGCCCGCACCTACTGCAAGCACAGTAAGCCCTTGCCCTACTTAAATCCAAATAAGTAGGACGCCCCGGTACTGGAAGTTATAACCAGCACCATCGCCCGACCACCATCCCCGTGGTGGAATACAGAGCGTATATATCATGTAACGGACAGACAGACGGATGGGGCAGTACCATATAAGTGACGAATCGTCTAAAATATGACCAAACACGAATGATAAATATGTAAAACGGCAAATGATCGGACTAGCTTGCGCACCAAAGTCAGTTACGTTCTATTTCGTATTCATAAACAACACTTGAGTTGAGTTCAAGGGAGGTATCGGTCTCACTCAACGCTCACTCACTTTATCGAGTCCACTCAGAGCTCCCTAACCTTTGTGAATACCAACGAGTCCTAAGTTGAGTCTACCTGTGACCGCTAGACGATTAACTCAATGAGTGGAGTATGAGTGGAGTGTGAGTGGCGTTCTTGAATATAGCCGTTAAACGCGCTACCCACTGCGCTACACGCTCCGGGACAATGAAAGTAATTGAGCCGCGACACGAGAAAACCAAAAAAGTGGTAATGCGCCATGCACAGACTCCGATCAGCCTGGACATCCGCCCAGTCTGATCAGAGTCTTCGCTGTCCGCATAGAGGTAGCTTCGACATTAGCCACCCTTTAAGCGCTTAGCAAAGACTCTGATCAGACTGGGCGGATGCCCAGGCTGATCTGAGTCTGTGCTAGGCACACAAACACTTTGTTGGTTTCCTCGTGTCGTGGCTCAAATGATGTTGACTTCAAGCCCCTTTCGAGCTTCACAGACATTTCACTAAACTAATGTTTTACATCGCCCGACAATAGCTAAAAAGTAGTGATTTCTGTTCTACAGTGATTGCATTTCGACACTTCTAACGGTGTCATTCATATATGAATCGTGATATAACAATAGTTAATATGACTCAAGATGTTATAATATCCTCAACAAGGAAGTTATGATTAAGTTTGACCTTGTGTAAAGTAGGTACTTTTCAATACAGCTAGAGTGCATGGATACATCCTCAAGGATGGTAACCAAGATCTGGAAAAAAATGATCTCAGTTTAACAGTGTGTGTTGGGGTGGAAGAGGGGAGTGGGGAGGAGGGGGAGGGGATTTGTGATTGTTTCGCCTAATAGATAGCAGCCGAACTATTCCCTTGTAGAAATAGCAGCGAAACAATTCATTCATACAGCATTTATAAAATGAAAGGGAAGTAAAGTAAACCTTCAAGCGCAAAAAAGAAACAAAAACTGAAAAAGTCGAACTTTTAAACAGCTTAGATACAGATGAGGCGGCTCATGCCTCGTCTGGATATACACTGTTTGCTCTAACGTCTTGGAATTCACAATCGGATTAACCTCGGACGAAACATTTCAATGAAACGTTGCAGAAGTAAGTTTTGTCGTCTGCTTTTTGGCGCGCTAAGGTTTAAAACAAAGCACATATCATAACAGTCTGTTTAAATGACACTATAACCCGATTCTACGTTATTATATCCTTTCCACAACCGTAGCGTACTTTTTCGTAATTACTTGCAATGATTTTGCACGACCCTCAATACCTAATATTCTATTCTATTCTATCCCATAACCTTACTAATTCGTTGGGGCACCACAGATGACTTCGAAACAATCCCTTTCCACCTTGTCCTGTCTTCAGCTGCCCTAGTTGAGCTGGCAAAATCCATCCCTGTCCACTCCTTAATATTGTCTTCCCACCTCTTCTTCTGTCTACCTCTTCTTCTTTTTCCTTCCACTGTGCCCTGTAGAATCGTCTTAGCTAAACTAGAAGACCTTGAGACGTGGCCAAACCACCTTAGTTTCCGTTTCTTGACCAGCGTCAGGAGTTCATCATATTCTCCAATGGCTGCTTGGATCTTACTGCGAACCTCCTCATTGGTTATATGGTCCTTGTACGAAATGTCCAGTAACCTTCGGTAGCATCTCATCTCAAAGGCCTGCGTTCTTTTCTCT
>OZ022502.1:44155559-44234331 GCA_963989385.1 Ctena decussata
TGATTGTGCGTACTGTGTACTATGTAGTAGGTACTTTCACTCCTATACTGCACCCAAAATCTTTAAAATCAAATAAGTCCTGCCTGAATTCAAAATTCAGGCTTTCTTCAAGACAGTTTCCAAGTTTCGAAGAACTCCAAAGACTGGATTTCCTTCAACAGTGCGCTGAAGTTTTCGCATCAGGTCACTTCGGCCGGAGTTGAAAAACACAATTTTTTAAGAAAACGCAAAAAGTTTACCTCATACTGGTGGAAAATATACTCAAGCACACAACTCTTTCTCTCTTAACTTGAAACTTCAAACTGTTCAGCTGCTAAAATAAATCAAAACATGAAATAATGGTCATTCTATAAGAATTTACACTCATTCTTGGAAGTACACCCCCAAATTTGCAAGAAAAATGTGCATTTTTTTGGCAATTTGGACACCAAAGAGTGTCAAAATTGGAAATCAATGCAGTTTTCTGCTTTCTAGAACAGACTTCCAGAACTGATCTAGCAAGCTAAGGAGCAAAAAAGATAGTTGAAGGCCTTTTTACAGTCAGCAGTGGTGAAATCTGCAGACGACACTGTGTCGCGCCTTAAAATCTCTACCAAGACCCAACTTTGGACCATGATTTTTCCAAAATGAAGCTTTTCCCCAGGTTTCGAAAGCGTACGGCTTATAATTTTGAACAATCAAATTCATGAAAATGCAGTTCTTATCCAAGATAACATGTAAACTGATGCAAGGGGACCTTTCAAATTTGCCCCACCCCCTCCAGAAATCAGTGTCAGGAGAGATTCAACCCAACTGAGACAACACTGAGGGCCAGTCTCATTATTTTGAACATTTCAGATGTGAATTACTTACAGAACAGCAGCATTTCAGTGTAATGAGACATGTTTTACAAGAGACTCCTTCAAAAACCAATGGAAAACATTGAAATAAGGCACAGAAAGCAAAAATCTACTTTCGCTTTAGGGGTGACGGTACCAATTCATTTCCCATAGAGCGCAATACAAACATTTTGGAAAATACAACACCTTTCCTGCGAATCGCGGCTACTTTAGACCATAGCTCCTTCTAGCTGGTGGACTCAAAATTTAAACAAGCAAAGAAAAACAATACCTTATGTTGCATTTAAGAGAGCCGGGTAAACTCAAACCCAACAACCGTCTGCGGAACTGCTTTCTGATGAAAATAACTGTCGAAAATTCAAAGAGTTTAGAAATGCAAAACAATAATACTGGTAGACATTCAATAATTCAACTCCCTAATTTTACATGTTCAACCACTGAATTAAAAAGAAAAAATAATAACATTAACTCAGCATCCATTTTCAGCCAATAGCAGCGGCTGATGTTTTCTATGTATTCAAATTGTCTGCTAAAACCCTTGTGTACCCATAAATTGATGATGTAGTAGGTATTTTCACTCCTATACTGCACCCAAAATCTTTAAAATCAAATAAGTCCTGCCTGAATTCAAAATTCAGGCTTTCTTCAAGACAGTTTCCAAGTTTCGAAGAACTCCAAAGACTGGATTTCCTTCAACAGTGCGCTGAAGTTTTCGCATCAGGTCACTTCGGCCGGAGTTGAAAAACACAATTTTTTAAGAAAACGCAAAAAGTTTACCTCATACTGGTGGAAAATATACTCAAGCACACAACTCTTTCTCTCTTAACTTGAAACTTCAAACTGTTCAGCTGCTAAAATAAATCAAAACATGAAATAATGGTCATTCTATAAGAATTTACACTCATTCTTGGAAGTACACCCCCAAATTTGCAAGAAAAATGTGCATTTTTTTGGCAATTTGGACACCAAAGAGTGTCAAAATTGGAAATCAATGCAGTTTTCTGCTTTCTAGAACAGACTTCCAGAACTGATCTAGCAAGCTAAGGAGCAAAAAAGATAGTTGAAGGCCTTTTTACAGTCAGCAGTGGTGAAATCTGCAGACGACACTGTGTCGCGCCTTAAAATCTCTACCAAGACCCAACTTTGGACCATGATTTTTCCAAAATGAAGCTTTTCCCCAGGTTTCGAAAGCGTACGGCTTATAATTTTGAACAATCAAATTCATGAAAATGCAGTTCTTATCCAAGATAACATGTAAACTGATGCAAGGGGACCTTTCAAATTTGCCCCACCCCCTCCAGAAATCAGTGTCAGGAGAGATTCAACCCAACTGAGACAACACTGAGGGCCAGTCTCATTATTTTGAACATTTCAGATGTGAATTACTTACAGAACAGCAGCATTTCAGTGTAATGAGACATGTTTTACAAGAGACTCCTTCAAAAACCAATGGAAAACATTGAAATAAGGCACAGAAAGCAAAAATCTACTTTCGCTTTAGGGGTGACGGTACCAATTCATTTCCCATAGAGCGCAATACAAACATTTTGGAAAATACAACACCTTTCCTGCGAATCGCGGCTACTTTAGACCATAGCTCCTTCTAGCTGGTGGACTCAAAATTTAAACAAGCAAAGAAAAACAATACCTTATGTTGCATTTAAGAGAGCCGGGTAAACTCAAACCCAACAACCGTCTGCGGAACTGCTTTCTGATGAAAATAACTGTCGAAAATTCAAAGAGTTTAGAAATGCAAAACAATAATACTGGTAGACATTCAATAATTCAACTCCCTAATTTTACATGTTCAACCACTGAATTAAAAAGAAAAAATAATAACATTAACTCAGCATCCATTTTCAGCCAATAGCAGCGGCTGATGTTTTCTATGTATTCAAATTGTCTGCTAAAACCCTTGTGTACCCATAAATTGATGATGTAGTAGGTATTTTCACTCCTATACTGCACCCAAAATCTTTAAAATCAAATAAGTCCTGCCTGAATTCAAAATTCAGGCTTTCTTCAAGACAGTTTCCAAGTTTCGAAGAACTCCAAAGACTGGATTTCCTTCAACAGTGCGCTGAAGTTTTCGCATCAGGTCACTTCGGCCGGAGTTGAAAAACACAATTTTTTAAGAAAACGCAAAAAGTTTACCTCATACTGGTGGAAAATATACTCAAGCACACAACTCTTTCTCTCTTAACTTGAAACTTCAAACTGTTCAGCTGCTAAAATAAATCAAAACATGAAATAATGGTCATTCTATAAGAATTTACACTCATTCTTGGAAGTACACCCCCAAATTTGCAAGAAAAATGTGCATTTTTTTGGCAATTTGGACACCAAAGAGTGTCAAAATTGGAAATCAATGCAGTTTTCTGCTTTCTAGAACAGACTTCCAGAACTGATCTAGCAAGCTAAGGAGCAAAAAAGATAGTTGAAGGCCTTTTTACAGTCAGCAGTGGTGAAATCTGCAGACGACACTGTGTCGCGCCTTAAAATCTCTACCAAGACCCAACTTTGGACCATGATTTTTCCAAAATGAAGCTTTTCCCCAGGTTTCGAAAGCGTACGGCTTATAATTTTGAACAATCAAATTCATGAAAATGCAGTTCTTATCCAAGATAACATGTAAACTGATGCAAGGGGACCTTTCAAATTTGCCCCACCCCCTCCAGAAATCAGTGTCAGGAGAGATTCAACCCAACTGAGACAACACTGAGGGCCAGTCTCATTATTTTGAACATTTCAGATGTGAATTACTTACAGAACAGCAGCATTTCAGTGTAATGAGACATGTTTTACAAGAGACTCCTTCAAAAACCAATGGAAAACATTGAAATAAGGCACAGAAAGCAAAAATCTACTTTCGCTTTAGGGGTGACGGTACCAATTCATTTCCCATAGAGCGCAATACAAACATTTTGGAAAATACAACACCTTTCCTGCGAATCGCGGCTACTTTAGACCATAGCTCCTTCTAGCTGGTGGACTCAAAATTTAAACAAGCAAAGAAAAACAATACCTTATGTTGCATTTAAGAGAGCCGGGTAAACTCAAACCCAACAACCGTCTGCGGAACTGCTTTCTGATGAAAATAACTGTCGAAAATTCAAAGAGTTTAGAAATGCAAAACAATAATACTGGTAGACATTCAATAATTCAACTCCCTAATTTTACATGTTCAACCACTGAATTAAAAAGAAAAAATAATAACATTAACTCAGCATCCATTTTCAGCCAATAGCAGCGGCTGATGTTTTCTATGTATTCAAATTGTCTGCTAAAACCCTTGTGTACCCATAAATTGATGATGTAGTAGGTATTTTCACTCCTATACTGCACCCAAAATCTTTAAAATCAAATAAGTCCTGCCTGAATTCAAAATTCAGGCTTTCTTCAAGACAGTTTCCAAGTTTCGAAGAACTCCAAAGACTGGATTTCCTTCAACAGTGCGCTGAAGTTTTCGCATCAGGTCACTTCGGCCGGAGTTGAAAAACACAATTTTTTAAGAAAACGCAAAAAGTTTACCTCATACTGGTGGAAAATATACTCAAGCACACAACTCTTTCTCTCTTAACTTGAAACTTCAAACTGTTCAGCTGCTAAAATAAATCAAAACATGAAATAATGGTCATTCTATAAGAATTTACACTCATTCTTGGAAGTACACCCCCAAATTTGCAAGAAAAATGTGCATTTTTTTGGCAATTTGGACACCAAAGAGTGTCAAAATTGGAAATCAATGCAGTTTTCTGCTTTCTAGAACAGACTTCCAGAACTGATCTAGCAAGCTAAGGAGCAAAAAAGATAGTTGAAGGCCTTTTTACAGTCAGCAGTGGTGAAATCTGCAGACGACACTGTGTCGCGCCTTAAAATCTCTACCAAGACCCAACTTTGGACCATGATTTTTCCAAAATGAAGCTTTTCCCCAGGTTTCGAAAGCGTACGGCTTATAATTTTGAACAATCAAATTCATGAAAATGCAGTTCTTATCCAAGATAACATGTAAACTGATGCAAGGGGACCTTTCAAATTTGCCCCACCCCCTCCAGAAATCAGTGTCAGGAGAGATTCAACCCAACTGAGACAACACTGAGGGCCAGTCTCATTATTTTGAACATTTCAGATGTGAATTACTTACAGAACAGCAGCATTTCAGTGTAATGAGACATGTTTTACAAGAGACTCCTTCAAAAACCAATGGAAAACATTGAAATAAGGCACAGAAAGCAAAAATCTACTTTCGCTTTAGGGGTGACGGTACCAATTCATTTCCCATAGAGCGCAATACAAACATTTTGGAAAATACAACACCTTTCCTGCGAATCGCGGCTACTTTAGACCATAGCTCCTTCTAGCTGGTGGACTCAAAATTTAAACAAGCAAAGAAAAACAATACCTTATGTTGCATTTAAGAGAGCCGGGTAAACTCAAACCCAACAACCGTCTGCGGAACTGCTTTCTGATGAAAATAACTGTCGAAAATTCAAAGAGTTTAGAAATGCAAAACAATAATACTGGTAGACATTCAATAATTCAACTCCCTAATTTTACATGTTCAACCACTGAATTAAAAAGAAAAAATAATAACATTAACTCAGCATCCATTTTCAGCCAATAGCAGCGGCTGATGTTTTCTATGTATTCAAATTGTCTGCTAAAACCCTTGTGTACCCATAAATTGATGATGTAGTAGGTATTTTCACTCCTATACTGCACCCAAAATCTTTAAAATCAAATAAGTCCTGCCTGAATTCAAAATTCAGGCTTTCTTCAAGACAGTTTCCAAGTTTCGAAGAACTCCAAAGACTGGATTTCCTTCAACAGTGCGCTGAAGTTTTCGCATCAGGTCACTTCGGCCGGAGTTGAAAAACACAATTTTTTAAGAAAACGCAAAAAGTTTACCTCATACTGGTGGAAAATATACTCAAGCACACAACTCTTTCTCTCTTAACTTGAAACTTCAAACTGTTCAGCTGCTAAAATAAATCAAAACATGAAATAATGGTCATTCTATAAGAATTTACACTCATTCTTGGAAGTACACCCCCAAATTTGCAAGAAAAATGTGCATTTTTTTGGCAATTTGGACACCAAAGAGTGTCAAAATTGGAAATCAATGCAGTTTTCTGCTTTCTAGAACAGACTTCCAGAACTGATCTAGCAAGCTAAGGAGCAAAAAAGATAGTTGAAGGCCTTTTTACAGTCAGCAGTGGTGAAATCTGCAGACGACACTGTGTCGCGCCTTAAAATCTCTACCAAGACCCAACTTTGGACCATGATTTTTCCAAAATGAAGCTTTTCCCCAGGTTTCGAAAGCGTACGGCTTATAATTTTGAACAATCAAATTCATGAAAATGCAGTTCTTATCCAAGATAACATGTAAACTGATGCAAGGGGACCTTTCAAATTTGCCCCACCCCCTCCAGAAATCAGTGTCAGGAGAGATTCAACCCAACTGAGACAACACTGAGGGCCAGTCTCATTATTTTGAACATTTCAGATGTGAATTACTTACAGAACAGCAGCATTTCAGTGTAATGAGACATGTTTTACAAGAGACTCCTTCAAAAACCAATGGAAAACATTGAAATAAGGCACAGAAAGCAAAAATCTACTTTCGCTTTAGGGGTGACGGTACCAATTCATTTCCCATAGAGCGCAATACAAACATTTTGGAAAATACAACACCTTTCCTGCGAATCGCGGCTACTTTAGACCATAGCTCCTTCTAGCTGGTGGACTCAAAATTTAAACAAGCAAAGAAAAACAATACCTTATGTTGCATTTAAGAGAGCCGGGTAAACTCAAACCCAACAACCGTCTGCGGAACTGCTTTCTGATGAAAATAACTGTCGAAAATTCAAAGAGTTTAGAAATGCAAAACAATAATACTGGTAGACATTCAATAATTCAACTCCCTAATTTTACATGTTCAACCACTGAATTAAAAAGAAAAAATAATAACATTAACTCAGCATCCATTTTCAGCCAATAGCAGCGGCTGATGTTTTCTATGTATTCAAATTGTCTGCTAAAACCCTTGTGTACCCATAAATTGATGATGTAGTAGGTATTTTCACTCCAAGAGAGCAACTCTATCGGTCTAAATGTCAATCGGGCATCCTTGCCGATATTTACTGTTTATCAAGATAACGGAGGAGGCTGACGATTACGAATGCGAACAGCGAAGACTCGGATCAGCCTACACATCTGCGCCGTCTGATTAGCGTCTTCTCTATCTGCATCAACAATGGGAATGTACATGTTGACCCGAGATGAATCAAGCTTAGGAAGTTTTGAGGTTGCGGGGATGCGCAGGCCGAACTGAGTCTTTGCTTTTCGTACATGCGAAGAGGCGCCATTTCTCAGAGCAGTTCTTGTCATACATAGCGGAAACGTGCACGTGCGCTAAAGTGCGTTTGGGAAAGATACATGAACGAGAGATGAGAAACTCGGGTTGCCAAAGAAATAAAATGTCATAACAACAAACTCTTCTTTCCGGACAAAATCAGTCTGAATACTTGCGCAAACTGAAAGCAGCGACCAGCCTGCGCACATGCATGGTCTGTGCATTTAAACGAAGTTCGCAGTAGCCCTAAGATATATTATCACTGGCATAGCTGGCCCGTGCGACGCAAAAGGGCCTCAGGACACACACATCCGAACAGCAAACACCCGCATCATACCATGCATTTGCGAAAATTGACCAGTCTTACAAATCTCCGATAGTTTGCGAAATAATCGTTTTTTTCAGATGCACAGACTGGTCTAGGCTTTTCTGTTTGCACATGTTTAATATACGGTACCTTTTCAATGACACGTTGCCAATATTTCTGCACCCCTGGACGTAATATTGGACAGGCAGAAAAGGTCCAGATCAAAAGGACCGCATCTTCTAGAATTAGAATGTGTGTGTTATTAATAGAAACCCGTGACTTGCGGTGAAAGAATAGCCAGGGCACTGCCAAACCTACCTGACGTGTTTAAACAATCACATATTAGATCATCGTAAATGTGTTGAAATACTTTCCATCCTTTCGGAATATTTATTTGGAATATTGAAAAAGGATGAAGAGAATGAAATACACGCATAATGAGGACATATTTAATACTGAGAGGTATGAGATATAATTTGCGACATGCCGTGAGATCGTTTTTCTCCCTGAAATCGGCAATTCAAATAGTTCGAACACTGAATATTTTCGTGACTGGCAATTTCTAATACTTCGAACACCCCGATCAGTATTTATTTTTTAACTGTTCGAACTAAATGGGAATTTACCGTAGTTACCCCCTAGCTACGCTCCTGCTCTGGTTCGTGACATCTCTTTTCAAGATCTATAATGCGAACATTCTTAAAAGATTGTAGATGTGAAGAAAATTAAACACGACGATAGAAATGTTGAATCACTCTTTTCAGGTGACGCTTTGAAATTTATTAGTCAGTGCGAGGAAATACAATTTACTTTACGTGCAAATTTTATGACGTCACTTTCATTTCACGTTTCGTGACGTCAACGTCGCACCTCCACAAGGCTCAAAATCGCAGGCACTGTCACATATATGATGATCAGATAAATTTACAGATGTATGAGAAATGGGTATCCTAAATACAAACAAATAAAACAACAGCCGCGACGCGACAAAACCAACAATGTGGTTGTGCGCCCAGCGCAGACTCAAATCAGCCTGAGCACCCGCCCAGTCTGATCAGACTTCTTTAAGCGCTTAAATGATAGCTAAGGGTCTATGCTACCTCCATGCGGACAGCGAAGACTCTGATCAGACTGGGCGGATGCCCAGGCTGATCTGAGTGCGCTGATCGCACAACCACTTTGTTGGTTTTCTCGTGTCGCGGCTCACTGTCATTAGCACGCCTACCAATCGCTCACATGCGAAACCACGGTTCAGAACGCCAATCCATGAGAGGAGTTTCCGATTTTGCAGAAGGGAGCCAAAATCGTAAACAAATTTGACATCGGCACAAGGTTTGGGGAATTTATCTTCTCTGAAAACTATTTATGCAAAATATAAGAATGCTATTTTGCCACATATAGATTGTTTCTTCGGCACATGAAAGGATTAGGCACATGGTCTTGCATTTTTCCAGATATGCATTTAGTACGTCGGAGCATATGTTCAAGGTCAATCTCGGCGATATATACGTAGGGAAAAGTCGCATTCTCTTGTTGATTTTGAGTCTCTGACCTTGTCAGACGCAAAGAAGTGAACAGAACTACTGTATGCGTGAATCCAAACTTTGGAAGTAAGCTTGTTGCATTGGACAGATTCCTCAAACCTTGTGCCGATGTCAAATTTGTTTACGATTTTGGCTCCCCTTCTGCAAAACAGGAAACTGCATGCGAGCGATTGGTAGGCTTGATTAGACAACTATAAAGACAAAAGCACGAACAAATAGAATCTGGAGAACGAGAGAATGGCCTACCCCATGGACTCAGCCCCTGATTATTACACTCCCTAAAAAGGACAACCTGCAGCTTTGCCAGAACTACAGAACCATCAGCCTCATCAGTCATTCAAGCATAGTCATGTTGAAAGTCACCTTGAACAGACTTAAACCCCAAGCCGAAGAGATAATTGCTGAAGAAGAGGCTGGGTTCAGAGTAGGAAGGTGCAACACAGATTAGATCTTCAACCTTAGAATCCGAAAAGTATCTCCAACATCAGCAAAATCTATACCATGTCTTCATTGATTTCAAAAATGCCTTTGACAGGGTCTGGCATGCAGACTTATGGGCCACCATGCGGAAGTACAATATCAGTGCAAATCTAGTTCGCACCAATGGGCAGCTGTAAGACAAGGCTACTAGCGCAGTCCTGATGAATGACACAATGGAAGAAGGTTCAGAACAACAGTTGGAGCAAGGCAAGGATGTCTTCTGTCACTCACCCTCTTCAACATTTTTCTCGAACGGATCATGTCTGATGCTCTGGAAGAACATGACGGGAAGTTTAGCATAGGCGGCAGAAATATTACCAGTCTGCGGTTTGCCGATGACATAGATGCTCTAGCCAAAAAGAGCAGGAACTAGAAGCCCTTGTTGAAAGTCTCGACAAAACCTGCACTAGGTGTAAGATGGAGATCAGTGCTGAGAAGACCAAACTGATGACAAACAGCGCAAATGGCATCCAGAGGGAGATCAAGGTAAAAAAAGCAGAATCTGGGTACCATAACAAGCTTCAAATACCTTGGAGCAGTTGTCTCAGATGATGGCTGTAAACAGGAGGTTCTCTCAGGGATTGCACGAGCCACTTCAGCTCTTACAAAGCTTTCGCTAATTTAGAGAGATAACAAAATATCTATTGCATCAAATGTGAAACTTATGCGCTCCCTTGTCATTTCTATATTTCTGTATGCCTGTGAATCGTGGACCTTGACAGCAGAGTTAGAGAAAAGAACGCAGGGCTTTGAGATGAGATGCTACCGAAGGTTACTGAACATTTCGTACAGGGACCATATAACCAATAAGGAGGTTTGCAGAAAGATCCAAGCAGCCATGGGAGAATATAATGAACTCCTGACCCTGGTCAAGAAACGGAAACTAAGATGGTTTGGCCACGTCTGAAGGTCTTCTTGTTTAGCAAAGACGATTCTACAGGGCACTGTGAAAGGAAAAAGAAGAAGAGGTAGACAGAATAAGAGGTGGGAAGACAATATTAAAGAGTGGACAGGAATGGCTTTTGCCAGCTCAACTAGGGCAGCTGAAAACAGGACAAGGTGGAAAGGGATTGTTTCGAAGTCATTTGTGGTGCCCCAACGACCTAGTAAGGCTATGGGATAGAATAGAATAGAACAGAAATGTAAAAGTCTCACAAAATGCTATGATGATAACCCTCATCAACCCTCATCATAGCACTGACGTCGGAATCATTTTTGTCAGCGGCCATCTTGACTAGAATGGGGTAATTTATTTTTCTAAATTAAATCTGACACAAAGAAATAGCTAGTACCTGGTAGATATTTAGGCCTCATTATTACTGGAATCGTGCTACAGCGATTCGTATCGATGCTATTTACCAAAAAAGAGAAGTGTTTGCTGAAAACAAATGTACATAGTGAGGTGTTTGCTAATTGAGTAATTTAATGTCTTATATATCTGGCACATGTGCTTATAAGCACCGCGTCAGCTTGTTCTTGTTTTACAGTTCTTTCTCGCAAATTTTACTGAAACGAAAAAGTTTGTTAGATTCTGATCAAAATTGTCGTTATTGTTGCTCCAGTTCTCGAAACGATGTCAAATTGGCCGTCGATATCTGCTCTATTACGTAGGTTGTTACCCTTGTGTCCGGGAACCTATCAGAATGCAGGATCGTGAAACAGCTTGGGATATATCATAAAATGGCCTCCAGTTTTGGTCTTTCAGGGGAAGCAACTCAGTCATTGCCATATTTGCCGCCCTTCTAAATAGGGATCAACTCTTAAAGGAAAGAATTTGCTCCCCTAGGAGCAAATTCTTTCTTTTACGAGTAGATCCTAATTTGAAAGTATTACATTGTCCAGGGAAGCGAACAGGAGGCGACAAAAGTTATACACTTTTGTAAAAAAGAGAGAAAAAAAAACATAGATCTGTACCCATACATCTTAAGTCAAGGTCTGTGCACATGCGCAGTCTGATCAGTGCGTATGCATTTCGTCCAGCCAGACTCTGGAGAGGTTGTCAAAATGTCAATTTGCTGTCTGGAGTTGTCAGCGTAATAGAAAGATGAAGTTTTCTTGAATATTTTTAATAATAATGATTTAATATAGTGTTTAATATGAAATCTTCAAAACTCAGATTCAATCGATCTTTGGCAGTATTAGATTTAATATATCTTAATTTGATATTGCAAAACTATGAGAAATGGTGTCAAACAGCGATACAAAAGAACGCGCAATCGTGTAAATTTCAAAAAGGCACTTAATAATTATTGCAAGCATTTTGATCATTTAGTTGAAATGGTTCAATACCATTCTTTTGTAAGATCGAATGAGTTTCTTTTTTGTCGCCAAGAATATAGTGAAGACATTATAATTTCTTTAAACTTAGTGTTTGTTAAAATAAGACGTTCGGTTATAATAAATGACCTTCATTTCAATGAAGCTTGAGAACAAACCTTTTATTTCAATGAGTAAAGAGAAGATTATTCAAATATGAAATTGACTATTTTTTCAAGTAGCGCAAAGACAAAATTTGATTTCTATGCGTGTAGTCATTGACTTCTATATTAAGCCGAGTCAAGTTTAAAGGTATCTTGTGCCATGTGCAGAGCGCCGACTGCGCAGCGCAGTCTGGTCTGCGTCTTTGTTGTTTTCCCACACAATTTTTTTTTTACTGAACCCCCAAAAATGAACAGAGTGTGCACGTGTAATAGCATTGCTACGGCAGCCTAAGCATTGCTGGTTGCTTTGCACAAAACAAATACTTTTGTTCGTAACAGCATTGACTTGGTAAGAACCCACTTGTCATTTTGGTTCAAATCTTGTTAATATCAATGGCCAAAGTTCGCAGGCATTTCTTTGATTGGCATATCATTACCATGTAAAAATGGAGGAAAACGTGTACCAAATGTAAGGGAAGAGGTTATAAGGATTTTTTTAAAATAAAGTAAGATTTACAATTAATTTATAATATAATTATTGTCTTTTATCCGTATGGGTTACTACTGAGCAAAGAAAAAAAAAGAAGAAAAAACAACTCTTCAGTTTCAGAGTATTTAAGGTGACTGGGATTGCTTTCATGGTAGGTTATTCCTACTAAGAAGAATTGTCCTCCCATTTCTTTGTTCGTAGGGGTGGAGTGGGGGTGAGGTTCACTTGAAGAAGAGACTTTAGAAGTGTATGTGTGTGTTTGTGTGTTTGTCAAGCTCGGCAAATAGGATTTTCCCGTTTATGGAACTGGCGGAGAAATATGGAGGTGTTTCCAATGAGCTCCCAGGAACTGGAACTTTGCCTCATCTTACCTCACTCCTGCAGGTCTGTATCGATGAAGGTCAAGTCAGCAATATAGGCACCACGACCCACAGACACATGGGGTCAGTAGGTGCATTTGGTCCAAAATTGCAGGGTTTTTTTTTTCTCATTTATTTTTACACTTTAGTATACTTGAACAACGCCTTGACTGAGATAAATGGTTTGCTCATGTATAGAAAACCTTTGCAATTATCGATATTTGCTCCCTTGGGTTTTTAAGCTCCAAAAAGGGGCCTATTCTGACAAGAAAGAATTTGCTCTCAGGGGTGCAAATTCTTTACTTTAAGAATTGAACCCTTTTGAGAAGCGAGGTAAAATAATAATATTAAAGATTTACTCCCTTTATAATAATAACAAAAATGATTTGATGAAATATTTCAGGCAATACCTCCGACATGGTCTAACTATACATTTGAATTAGAGTTTAGATAATAATATTTGATAAAAGTGACTTTAAACAAAAAATAAGATAATTTTTATACAGTCGCGGACCGCGGTTGAAATCGCATTATTGGACAAAAATAAATTATTCATACGTCACAATCACGTGCACGAATTAGAAAAATACCTCTACATGATCACATGACACACGTGGTCAAAATCGATATTCTTACAGGCCGTGAGGAAATAGGTAATTTGCATTTTAATTTGAAAATTATTTTTCATTCCTCATGTATCGAATAAACATGCTTTTTCTCAAAACTTTTACTGTCAATTATGAGACTATTACATATTGTCTAACGAACTTTTGTTAAAATATTTGTTTCTGAAAACATGAAATAAACGAGGGAGACAATCTTTAAAGCATTACAGAGGTTTTTTTTCTGAAACTGTCCATTTACATGTAGTCTGTAAGACAAGACGTAGACTATGATGCTTATTCTGAATAGAGATAAAATTATTAACAACAACTACTCTGATCATATTGGGCCAGTGCACAGGCTTAGCTTAATTTGTCTTTGCTTGTACATGTTCTGGGACAAATGTCGCTTTAGGTAAGAAGTTATCGACCTTTGTTGATCGGAACTGTCAGTACTATCTACGCCTCTGGTTAACTATGTATGTACCAGGACTGTTACGAAACGAAAGAAAGCCGTTACGAAACGAAAAAGTCAGTTACCAACCGACCTGATGACAGGTCGTTTGGTAACTATGATTTTTTTTTCGTTTCGTTACAACTCTTTTCTCGTTTCGTAACATCCTTGAGAACATAGTTAAAGAACGGTCAAGCACTTGTAGCCGTTAAAGACACATATCGATTTGAATCATTATTTTTGAAATTTACATTATTTTGTTTTCAAAACGTGTGTTTTAGCACAATGAAAATAATTTTGTTTGTCAAAAAAGACTATTAGAAAAAGCAATAACATATATCACGGAATACCTAATATGGGAGAATTTTTAGATGTTTAACTTATTTTTCTGCTTTTTTCCAGGGAACTTGATCACTTCTGTTGACCATGGCAGCATTTAAGAAACTGGTTGGAAATGTCATCAAAAAGTAAGTATGAATGGTATTTTTGAAAATTGTCCTGGAGATTGCAAAAAAAGAGCTAATTAGAACTGCTGTGTCGATGCGAATTCGAAGCACTCGTTGAACCCGTGGCAGGCTAGCTTTGACAATTTGCTTATAAGAATTGCTTTGTCAGACTAAGTTCAAGGAAGAATGAAATCACCAAAATTGCTTGGCAAAGGCAGTTGCAATGAGATTACCAGAATGGCTGGGCTAAGGCAGTTGCAGTGAGATCACCAGGATGGTTTGGTCAAAGCAGTTGCAATGGTTTGGTCAAAGCAACCAGTCAGATTACAAGAAATGCTGGGTCAAGGAAGCTGCAACGAGATAACCAACATTACATGGTCAAAGCAGCTGCAATGAAATCACCATAATTGCTTGGCCAAGGCAGTTGCAGTGAGATCACTGGAACCGCTTGGTCAATGCAGTTGCAATAAGATCACCAGAATTGCTTGGTCAAGGCGGTTGCAATGAGAACACCAGTATTGCTTGGTCAAGGAAGTCGCAATGTGATCTCCAGAATCGTTTGGTCAATGCAGTTGTAAATGAGATCGCCAGAATTTCTTGGCCTTGACAGTTGCAATGAGATCGCCATAATGGCTTGGTCAATGCAGTTGCAATGAGATCACCAGAATTGCTTGGTCAAGGCAGTTGCAATGAGATCACCAGAATCGCTTGGTCAAGGCAGTTGTAATGAGATCTTCAGAATTGCTTGGTCAAGGCAATTGTAAGGGGATCTTCAGAATTGCTTGGTCAAGGCAGTTGTAAGGGGATCTTCATAATTGCTTGGTCAAGGCAGTTGTAAGGGGATCTTCAGAATTGCTTGGTCAAGGCAGTTGTTATGAGATCTTCAGAATTGCTTGGTCAAGGCAGCTGCAATGAGATCTTCAGAATTGCTTTGTCAAGGCAGTTGTAATGAGGTCACCCAAATTGCTTGGGCAAAGCAGCTGCAATGAGATCAACAGCATTGCTTTGTCGATGCAGTCGCAGTGAAATTACCAGAATTGCTTGACAATGGCAATGTTCGATCAACAAGGTGCTGACTGCATCCTGTATTCCTCATATGCCCCTACTGAAATACATTCGGAAACCCTGAAGACCCCGTTGAACTATATAATAGTCAAAGAAAATATTTGAAGACACGCCGCAGTTTAGTTATTATTTTTCGAACATTCCCAGCCGGCACTCATCCTTGTTGCGTCGACGTTGTACAGGCGTTGTTTCAGTGTTATTTACCTGCAGGGAATAGTCAAAGTGAAAAATTAATTAAAATGCAGCGTTTCTTTTTCTGACTAGTATATATACCTTCGAAGTGGGAATAAGCTCTTCTCAAATTAGCCTAGTGCCCAAAATATACGGTAAATACGGTACCGTATTTCCTCTGTTATTAGAAGGAGGGGTTTTCCCTTCTAAAACAATCCAAAACTCTAGATCCATCTTATACGACGGATCTAGATTTTCGGGATTGTTTCGGAAGGGAGACCCCCATCTTACAGGAAAATTTTCCAAGACTGACTTAGATATACTATGCAAAATATATTTAGCAATTTTTTATATTTTGCAATTTTTCTCATTACTGAAGTGCAACATTGAGCGAAATTAAATTGAATTGAAAGGAACCGTATTTGGAGTTAAAGATACCATGGGATTACAGAAGCCATCTTTAAAAACGATATTGGTGAAAAGCGATAAGCGCGGAAGGGGTCATTAGCCGAAATTCGCACCCATTGAGAAGCAACATAAAAATGGTAAGCATGTGATTTTTTGTACGGTATTTCTCAACATTTTCATGCTCAATTTTCTTGTCAAAGCTATTGATTGTGTAAAAGATATGGTTAAGCTTAACAACTGACGAATCTTAGCATGCGCTATTGACGTTAAAACGTGTTAATTCGATCCTATGTGCAATGATTCACGGGTGCTCCAGTTCAATGCAGAATCAAAACCCGAGAAAAACAATAGGATAAAATTAAAGGTCACACCATGATTAATTAAACTGTGAAGTTTCTTCATTGAAGTATAACGTAACTGTGAGAAAATGATGACGTTAGTCTGAGCCTTTTGACTTATGCTCAGTAACCGGAAAGAATTTTCTTTCTGAATTGTTTACATTATCATATTGGTAGCTTCCAAACAATCATACACTCAAAAGGGATACGAGAAATACCAATTAGAAACATGTTTTTAAGATGATAACGTAAAAACAAGGGAAAACGTCAAATTTTCAAACTTTGTAAACCTCATACTCGTAGCGTATTCAAATGTTTTAGAGCGTTTTCCTTTATTTTAACGGCAAACCAGCCGCCTCATTATGGTTGTGGCTTTTGTACATGATCATAAATGTCGTTCAGATACAATGGGCATAAAAACTGACGTCACGATAGTTCAAACGCTACAATTGAGCAATCTTGATTCTTTTACATGTAAGTCCATCTTGAATGATCGACCTTTACATCTTTATGCAGTAAAGTGACAATAAAATCCTAATATGGTGGATCTGACACATACAAAAAAATTGCTATATTTATTGTGCATAGTATATTTGGTCATTCTAGAGAGGGTTAACTCCCGTTTTATAGCCGAATAATTATGATAACTTGTTGTTTGCAGGACGGAGGAGGAGAACCCGAGGACCTCCAGTGCCTCTTCTGACAATAAGCCGGACAAGTTTGGCAAGATGATGGCCATGCTAACCAAGTCTAAGATGTAAGTACATGTACATTTTTACTTTGTTAACTCACAACCGTTCTTTCTCTGCATTCCCACAGGCATATTGAAGTATTTGGCGAAGGCCCCGTATCATGCAAAGTCCCTTTGTGGTACATGAGTTTCCTGCGAGAAAAGGGTCTTACGGCACGTGCTGATCAGAGTGGTCTCATTTCATATCAGCAAGATCTAGCCCCTAGGTTACAAAACTTTTTTTCATGCTCAACTCAGCTGAGCATGAAATTTTACCTGCTAATAAATAGCAAATTACTGACTATTACACTTGCTTTCTTGCTCAGTTTAGATGAGTATGAAATTTTCTCTCCTTATCAATATGAAAATGCCAACTAATGTTGGCATTTTCATATTTATCAGCAGAGAAAATTTCCTGCTCAGCTGAGGTGAGCACGAAAAAAGTTTTATAACCTCAGGGCCCGGATTCTAAAGGATTTTACTAGCTCAGACCACAGGCTCTGATCAGACTGCACAGTTTTGTAGGTTGGTCTAACTCTGCGCTGGTCATATTTGAATGAAGTACAGTTTCTCATGAAACGGCTAAAGGCGAGTGGGTATACATTCAGGAGAAGCAACTCTGTCAGTTTCAGTTTTGTATTCGTCTTCAGTTACTTCCCTTGAAGGTTAGACCTCACTTTGGGAGGAAAGAAAACAGGAAATCACATAAGTTATTTCCCTGTGTAATAATGACGAAAAACAAGGTTGTTTACCACATTAATTATGGAAAGGACTTCTATGATTAAGGCGAGGATTTTCCCCATTAGACTGGCGCGACAGGTCCGATTTTTCAAAAGTATAAAGTGTGCAAATTTTTCTTAGCAGAGCTTCCACAAATATGTAAACAGTATGAAATCAGATCATTTGTGATTCAGACCCAAAGACATGGGGAGATAATCCATTCTGACCCTACCTACCCTAAATTCAAGGTTTTCGCATACCTCATCTTTTGAGGTAATAAAAGTATTGAAACCAGTCATTCATTCCATACATTTTTGTCATAAATGCATGCTAGATACACGCATATCACAATACAAAGCAATGATTTTCTTCTTGTTACGCCTGACTGGCATTTAAACATGCAAAACCATAGTTACACTTCCGGTCAAAACGGCCAAAATAGAACGCTTCACTATAATTCAGGTACAAGTACTTTCCCCCCCGTGACCCAGCATTTTCTTCATGCAGCGGACTTATGTGATCCAAGTACGCAATATATATGAGTGGGAAGCTGGGTCACGGGGGGGAACGATACTCAGTAAGCCAAAGAAGAAGAATGGTCAACAGTAGCACTGTTATTTTCAAGGATTATATTGTGTACCATGACCTTGAAATGAGGTCAAGGTCACATAAATATAGTCAAAACTATCCAGTGCTGTCTGTTATGTAAGTAATGTAAGTCAAAAAAGGGTGAAATGTATACAATAATTCATTATTTCAACGATCAGTTTGAGGATAATTTACAATTTATCTCAACAATGACGTCAGCGTCAACGTATGTTTAACGTATTTTACATAGACACAAACAGTTGAAAATTCATTTGTCATGCAAGTTACATGTCATAGTCAAAAATGCAAAGCAACAGTCAGTGATCCGTATAACTTTTTTATCATGGGGAAAATTCAAGCCTTAACCATAGAAGTCCTTATCGTGAAAAGTTATTTTTTGGAGAAGTGGTGTTGATGGTAATATTCGAAAGGTGTTGAGTTATCATTCATTATGGTTCATAGGATTGATAAAGGCTGCATATATTTAGCGACAGTTTAACTGTCACGAAACTTCGCGCTCGCGAAAATAAAATTGTCGCAAATATTTACCGATTTTCAGTAAAGGTAATAAATGAGAGAGAGACTAAAATCATGCTAAACATCGTAACGTGATTGTTCAAACCATATAAGGGCACAGTAACACAAACCCCACTAATTTTACGAAAAATGCACTTTTCCAGTATTGAATTTCGGACAATGCGATTTGTAACTTCAATGTAGATTTGATAGAACTGTGTTAGGTGAATGGATGGCAATGAGATCCAGGAGCACTCTGTAACTGAGGTCTACACCTCTCGCCCGGACGTTTTGGTTAACCTATATACCGTGTCACTAATGGGCGACTTTTCTACAATATTTGAGTCGTATCTTGCCGATTCAGGGACGATTTTGAAAGGCTTGTGCAACTGAACCCAGTACTGCCCTGTCAGCGTGATTCGAACCCGAACCGCTAGTTTTTAGACCAAGCCTTATCAGACAGGAAGATAATCCACTGGCTATCGCATCGTACAGGTGGGCAAACCATTTTACTATTACATTTGACAGTAGAACCCAAATCAAAGCAAGAGTCAGAATTCAAATCTTTATTGTCGCTGTTCGAAGCAAGTATTGGTTATTTCCCTCTAATTTTGATACGGCTGAAAAAAAAGTGAGTGGACAGTCAGGGCCAGTCACCTTCCCACCACTAGCAGCGACACACACACACACATAACGTTGACTCCATATTGACTCAATATAGGGATCAAACATGGTTTTTCATGCATTAACGTTTGCCAGGTCCCGAGGGGATGTTGGAAACCGAGGCCGAAGGCCGAGGTTTTCAACATCTCCCGAGGGACCTGGCAAATGTTAATGCATTGAAAACAAATGTTTGATCGCTGTTATTGCATAATTCAACGAATTATTCGTTAAAATTTGAGAAAAAACTTGGCACTCTATTTTGTCACCGTTTAACAGCCAACGCGCTGGTGCATCTGTTTACTAATATTCGTCTTCCGGGCCCGAGAGCATTCATTCTATTCAAAATGGCTGCCATCATCCTATTCAACCTCATTTCGGAAAAGTATCCAAGATGGTCGTTGTAGTTGATGCAAAATAGATGGTAAATTAATCAACAAAAAGCAGATACCTTGAGCAATACTTTCCATGCAGAGCAAGCCTGATCCATTCATATACCATCCTGCAGTTCTTGATTACTGAAAGCTTAGGATGCATGTTTTCTTTAACACTTATTTACTCTCCATTTGGCATCGTAAGAATGAAGACAACATGGCTTTGAAATCCGTGTCGGTACTTTATGACGTAATAAGAGTACAAAGCATGATGACGTCATAAGAAAACTTAGGTAGCACGCGACCAATTATTGTAAATTAACCGAAAAGGGAGAGGCAAGAGTGCATGGCGGTTTTTAGTGGCCCGGCACAAGCATAACGAAAGTTCTGTCATCGTGTTTCAACAGCGCGAGAAAACCATTGTTGAAACACGGCTTTTTGCCTGTTGATGCACGGCCGTTAATACCTCTCGGCACTGCTTTTTATGCAATAACGTTGATTCAACCTCGTAACGTTGAATCAACATTTATTCAATGTTGATTCAATGTTGTGAGCATGAAGGAGCTGCTGTTTATTGTTTTGTTTCAACTAGGAACGTTCACGACTGACCGCTAGGAGCGACTTACTCTGCCAGCATTAAGTAGTGGCAAACTGTTCCAGCTGTCACTGCTTTTAAAAATGTTTACCTTGATAGTAAGAAGAAAGACAAAATTGAGCCGCGACACGACAAAACCAACAATGTGGTTGTGCGCCCAGCGAAGACTCAGATCATCCTGGGCATCCGCCCAGTTTAATCAGACTCTTCGTTCAGTGCTCAAAGGGTAGCTAAGGGTCTAAGCTACCTCAATGCGGACAGCGAAGGCTCTGATCAGACTGGGCGGATGCCCAGGCTGATCTGAGTCTGCGCTTGGCGCACAACCACATTGTTGGTTTTGTCGTGTCGCGGCTCAAATCATACTTCTAGAGAGTCGTGTCTCTTATTGGTAGATGTATCCATATCCCTTAATAATTTTGACTCAGAAGTAAATCTCCCCGGGAGGGGCGACATATTGTGTGTGTCTGTCTGTCTGTCCGCCCGTGTCTGTCCGTCACTTATCATATTTTCTCTGTAACAAAGTCTACAACGGTTGGCGGGTTTTTTACGGAACTTGATACAAACATCAGCAGATTTTCAGAGGACAACTTCATTGTCATTAATATATTCGGAATTAAATCCCTTTTTTTGAAGTCGTATTTGCATAACTTTAAAGCAATTGAATTGAGCTATTTTCAAGAAGCTTGGTACATCAGACTATATATAGAGACCAAAATCCGTAACTCTCGTTTTATTTATGCATTTATCTTTTTTTTTTTCTAAGGAAATAGTAGTTTTAGTATGGAACTCATGTCCGTTCCATAATTTTATAAAAACGTCGAACGTATTTTAAGAAAGTTTGTGCAAACAAAAATGTTATCAAATGATATGCAGAGAAGAACCGGATCTTCAGTGTATGGTTTGATGGAACTATGCCTCTAAAGTTGTGATTTTTTAGGATGAAACTCATGTCCGCTCTATAACTTTCAACTGACTGAAGAAAATTTGACGAAACTTAACATCAGCCGTGCGTTCAACAATGCGGGCGCTCGCCTGAGCGATGGAACATACAAAAATAGCATTATTGAACGACACTGGGCGCTCGCAACATGTCCGTCTTACCACTTAGGACAAAAGCCGAAGCTGTCCGAATGTATCGGGTTTGACCCTACAAGAAACACCTCTCTGCCGCGTTCGGTCGCTCGGGCTAGCGCTTGCGTTAAGAAAGTAAACAGGCGAGCGAAATTTCCGCTCTGTTCCCTCCGCTTCCCAAATGAAAAATTAATGGTTTTTAGGTGTCTGAATATATAGTCATTTCTGATGGAAAACCCCTGTCCAAATATTTATAATAAACACGGTAATCAAGCAGATGTGGGAATCAGGCTTAAGGTAAACCAACATTTTAGGGTTGAATTTACTTCTCCGATGTAGGATGTTATCAGAATCTTATCAGAATCTTCTCAATGAGGAGATCTAATAGGAGTCCATAAAATGTACATTTGTAAAGAAACTAATTTTCCTTGCTCTAGAGGACCTTCCTTCAAAAATTATTTCATATGTTTTTTTTTACCACAATTTACCCCAAAATGTAAGCTTTTCTGAAGAGCTGAGGGCTATACATGGATATAAGCATCGCTGGCTGCTTTACATACCAACTGTATCAGTGGTTCGATTACTTAACCTACTAACACCTCGTTTCATATAATCTCCTGTAAAATTGCATATAAATTGTATTTTAAATGTCTTTTGCTCTTTTCATTCTTCACATTTCTTATCTAAAAACCAAACCGATGTAGCTGAAACTCAAACTGATGTAGCTGAATGGTGTCTTTTCAAACTAATGACAATGATAGCATCAGCTCTAATTTCCAACAAAAATCTTTTCACTTCATCTTCAATCAGACTGTCTTGTACAAACAAAATTTATTCTTTTATAGTATTAAGGTGTAAACTTTCAGGGGAAGTGGTGCGAATATAAAGCACCATCAGCCAATATGAGAGAGTACGAACCATAACCACCTCAGTTTTAATTGGCCGAGATGAAGCCTTGGTAGAGTTATTGTCTCTAACGGCTGGATTTATTTTGAACAGAAATTGTATGAAACATCTTTTCATCAATGTCCCGGAAGCATACAAAAAACAAAAAAAATCCGCTCATGCGTACAATTATTTTAAGTTGATCATAGTGGCCGACGTCGTGAAAATCTTTGATATTTTCTTCTCGTGAACGACTGAATTGAGTTTGACTGATTTTGGTATAAAGCATCTTGCCCTCAATGTCTCTCAAGATTGTGAAAAATAGTCCGCTCCGATGCAGAAGTGGGTCTAAATGCCCGGGCATCGTGAATCTTTTTGACTTTTTTATGCACGGCAGAGTGGATTTTTACTTAACTTGGTATGAAGCATTTTTTGCACCAAAATATCTCAGGCTGGGGAAAAATTCGCTCCGATAAACAGCAAGTGAAAATGAGCCGCGACACGAGAAAACCAACAATGTGGTCGTCCGCCAAGCGCAAACTCAAATCAGCCTGGGCATCCACCCAGTCTGGTCAGACTCTTTGCTAAGCGCTTAAAGGGTAGCCGAGGGACTAAGCTACCTTCATGTGGAAAGCGAAGACTCTGATCAGACTGGGCGGATGCCCAGGCTGATCTGATCTGAGTCTGCGCTGAACGCACGACCACATTGTTGGTTTTGTCACGTCGCGGCTCAAATACTTTTAACTGACGTCTCTTCATGAGAGATAACAAGAACCATTACGCCCCTTTGTTCCTTCTTTATTATATATGTTGTGTCCGCTCATTATAGTGTAGCACTATTGCAGGTATTTAGGTTTGAGGGGGTTAATATCTGTCTTTTTTTGACAAACAAACATCTAGGTTTGTATTGCGAAACTTCATCTTCAATCAATCAATCAGTCAATCAATCAGTCAGTCAGTCAATCAGGCAGGCATGTAGGTAGCTATGCAGACAGAGAGCCAGCCAGTTAGTTAGTCAGCCAGCCAGTCAGTCAATCAATCCAATCAATCAGTCGGTTTATTTTTGATCTTGCGGTGACCCTTTTGTGGTCGTATTTTACTAGCAAATAACATATTTTGCCAGAAAAAGAAACAAAATATAACCGCCGATTAAATCAGATTTTAAAATCATTATTAATACATGTAAATGTTTTCTATAGGGATACCCTTGTTTTGTGACAAAGATTAGAAATAGAAAATACTTTTATGCTAACGAGAGCCTAATCATTGTATTGATCAGGTGAAATCAAAAGTCAATTACCGTAAAATACAAAAAAATTGGGGCTAGAATGTCTTGGCAAGCAGTCTTGACCCAGATCAGACTCTGATCAGGGGTCTACACTGATTGCCGTACAGTCAACACTTTTATTTGATATTGCCTTATATGGAAAATTCAAAGAGGGAAATGTGTATTTCTTATATTATTGGGGTAATGTATAAAGTGATCCTATACATAGGGTCTTTACGGCACGTTAGGGGCTTATTTCCTCGAGTAGGAAAATATCCTAGGGTAATCGGATTGGCCATGGACTGGAAATAGAATGGCCTTGTTAGGAAAAAAAAGCAATAATAATAGTAATAAGTAACAAAAAGGGTATTCTTCAGTGTGAATGAAAAATTAAAAAAAAAAAATGTGTTTACAAAAGGAAAATGGAATAATTAGTTGTGCTAGCTACTTACTTTATTTTTCGTGTAATTTACTGCAAAACTATGTCTAATTACAAAATGTAAGCTTTGAACCTAAATTTTATTGTTGTTAATTTTTTTGTGTGGATTTTTAGATAAACAAAGAGAAAAGCCTGAAACTTATCTTGTTTCTCAAAGGAAGGGGAAAGAAGCAAATTGCTTCCATTTATCATTTATTCAAAAAAAAAAAAAAAAAAAAAACAGAAAGAAAACACACAGAAAGAAAAAGAAAAAAATACATTCCATGAGATTCGACCATATGGTCAGCTGATGTATTGGATGAATCTGTCACATGCACGTGTTTTAAACGTCATTTTGTGGGGAAATTAACACGAATCGAGATCTTGTTAAAGCAATTATTACCACATATTTATTACTTCGGAATCATATAAAGATGATTTTATTATCTTTTTAATACCGCTGGAAAAAGAAAATGATAGAAATAATCATGATTATTAGAAAATAAATGATGCTACTAGGCTATTCATGTCCCCGATAAGACATAAAAGAATCATAAAATAGTGGATTCAATTTCACAATTTAATCCAAATATAAGTATTTAAGGAGTAGGGCATGAGAGTCAATGATTTTTTTCGTGTAAATGTATTTTGTGTTAGCTTAAGAAGTTCATTTTAGCAGCCATAATGGCGAGGAATGCAATCATCAAACAAATCATTACCGAGCTACTAGGGCTCAAGAAAACGAAAACTTAGGGGCATGTGCATTTCTCTAAGACATATATTGTGGTATCTCATTATAATCGCCTCAAAGAGGCGACTCTAATAAGATACCACAAAATATGCGGATACAAAAATATAAGATACATGTAAAATGAAATGAAAAGAAATTCACCCCAAAAATCTTTTCGTCTGTCTGGACCCAAAGCTACAAACTTAAAATACACGTTTTAGGGCAAATAATTTTCTATATACCTTCATATCTTATCTTTGTCATCTGTGGGTGAAATTGTGTTTTGGAAATTGAGTTGTTTGTAAATAAAGTTTCGATTTTTCTGGGACTTTCTTGGATATTAAAATGATAAAATACCACACAAACTACTGAAACTGCTTATGAGGGGCACACATTTATATTCTTTGCAGAGACACACTTAAAAAAGTCTCATTGATGTGTATACCACATGCAGGAACTGGATTTGTTTAAAATTCGAAATTGGATATATATGGAAAAACATCTTTATATATGGAAAAATATCTTTTCCAAAAGTGTTGGAATGCTGAACAAGACTTTTAAGTTCTCAGTGACAAGCATTCCTGTACAGAAAACATGGATTTGATTTGCTTAACATTGTACAAATATAAATACCGTCTTTTCCGTCAGTTCTGGAAATACTGTACAAAAGTTAAATTTTCAACATTCGTGTGTAGACAACCTGGATATGATTCTTTATAACTTGAAAATAAATAATGAACAAATGATTGTCAGAATTGCTGGAAAAAGTATACAAAATACTGCACAAGGTTGATTTGTAATAAACTTGGGTCTTGGACAAAGACAATATGTCTCGGCGTGATTCTACAGCCCGCCGTGAGTCACTGACAAGGCGTGATTCCATTCAGATGGATTTTCTTGCGGTGTCCCCTTCTGTTAGCAGAAGGGGCAGTCTACTGAGGTCCTCATTTGATGGGCTCCTCCAGATCCCCGGAGATCGGGGCCGTCGAAGGTCATCTATGTAAGTACAAATATTTGTTTGTAAGCTGAATTCATAATTTCAGGGGAAGCAAATGTTCCACTGTCATTTTTGCCTCCCTTCTCAACGGGGTCAGCTCTAAAAGGAAAGAATTTGCTACATAAAGCATGTGAGAGCAAATTCTTTCCGGCAAGAGTGGGCCCCATTTCGGAAGTACTACGTACGTCATCGAGGGAAGTAAACAAGGAGTCAAAAAGGTTGTTTTCCTGTGGAAAAAAGGTAGGAAAATTGGCGTAGTACCTATACACATTTTGGAAAATGAAAATTCACAGTATTTTCGTTTTGTGAAACTTAATACTGACTTCTAAAATTTCATTAGAATAATCTCATGCGGATTATGCAATAATCTGTTCTAAAACAGATTAGTGTATTTTAGGCTCTGGCAACCAGCATTGTTGGTTCAGTTAGGTTAGTCTGACCAGATATCCTGCGCTAAACTAACCCCTGCCCCCCACCCTTCATAGTGCCTTAACTCGCGCTGACCACCGCTGTAACGTACACCCGAACTCAGAGTACATCTGTGATGCTGGAAGTCAGAAAATAAGACTAAAATATGAAGTTTTACAAAATTTCTGCACTTTGGAAGCTTGTCGTTGCTTTTATAAAACTAATCGTGAAAAATAGATTGAAAACTGATTTTGTGCTTTTCATTTTGAAAACTGTGGCAATTACAGAAACTAGGGTCGAGTCGGATAACTTTGGACAGCAGGTAAATTCGGACACACTATTGCAAACAGTGAAAATCCAGATGAGACGGCTCATGATGAGCCATCTCATCAGGGTTTTCACTGTTTGCCCAGTTAATATTGTTTTAATTCCAAACAACTGACATGTAAAGGAAACAGTGTCACTGTCCGAATTTAGCTGCTGTCCGAATATTTACCCGATTTGACCCTATATGTACACTGGGGCAATACCAGTTTGCTTACCTGTGCTGTCGACCGATCCGGTACTGTACAAAGTGGCTGTCGATCGATAATTCGGTAAGCATTAACAATAACGGTAAACGATGCTGTTGTTCATGACTGTCTGTCGACCTGGTACTGCTGTCATTTTTACATATATGGCAAGTGACTGGCTCGGTCGACAGCACAAGTAGGTAAATTGGTATTACCCCCGTGATGTACTGACCTGGATTATCACCCTTGAAATTTTAATAAACCGGTTGCATATAAAACCGCCGTTTGTACCAGAATTATGCACGTAAAATAACAAAAGTGTCTCAGAGAGAGAGAGAGAGAGGGGGGGGGGGGGGACATCGAACGGGTCGGTCTTTTCCGACGTTGTCGGCCACGGAGATGGCGGCATGCTCATCATTGTCGACTTTCCTGAGTTTATCTCTATTTCTATGACAACTTTACAGGTTTTGTGATTTCTCCTTAAAGGCACATGGCGTCGAAATAATGTCAGACTGACGTCGATGCACGTCGTACTGTGCTTGCTAGGGTTTTTCAACATCAGTTGCCTGATACTTGAATCCTGACCCGCGACCATGGCGACTGCAGCTTTATGCACCACTGCTGCATTTCGAACTACATATAGAAAGAATGTTGATCCGCCGCTGCATACCCTGAATCAACATAATTGAAATAGATCTTCAAACTGAATACAGGGGTGACTGCACTTTCATGCTTTTTGAGAAATCGTCGAACTGTTCAAAAGTGCTGATTAGTTGTCCAAGTTTCTATGGTGGGCTTAATTGGTAGCCAAAGTAGTTGTCCTGCACTTTTGTAATGAACGCATAATTATATTAGTCTGGGTGCCGGGACGAAAACCCGAAAAAATAGTCCGCACAAATGTTTGATGCAGATTCTTATTATTTAGGATGTCCTTAACCAGAAACAAAATGATGCCACCTTGGCATCCTTGGGGAAATTAAAATATTCAAGATGGCATCCAAGATGGCCGCCGAGGGATAAAATTCATAATATCTTCTTAAATATAAGGGTTAGAAACATACTTTTGGTGGCTACATATAGGTTTTTGAGGTCGAGGAATCGATAAAGCATATTAAAAATTATTTCAGACAAATCAGTTACAAAATGGCGGACAAGATGGCCGCCAAAACATAAAAATCTCTATATCTTCTTTAGTATACGGGCTAGAAACATAATTTTGGTGTCTACATAGGGGTTTTTGGGGCCAAGGAATTGGTTTAACATGTTGAAATTAACTTAAAAGCAAACCGGTTACACAAAATGGCGGACAAGATAGCGGACAAAGCAACGGTCACGGCACTAATTGTTGGAGAAATGCACTTTCCGATAGCAAAATTCTGGTTTGTGTATTAGAAACCCGGATTTTGCATGTATAAGATTGTTAAATATAAAAATGAAGTTATAAAAGTCCCATTCTAACAGTGTTTTAACAAGAGGGCCAAGCTGGTTTACAAGAACCTAGTGCAGGCAAGGGAAGATAACCCGTTGACAAAGCTTTAGTCATTACAGAAAGCCGTTGTTACGAGTAACAATCTAAAGGTTACAAGAATTTTGTTATATTCTATTATCTATTTTACTTTCTTCAATTCAGGTTAAGAAACTCTGATATATATTTGTTGGTTGCTTGCGTCGTTTAAAATTACAGCTCATGGCCGGCAATCAGTGAGTGGTGTGAGTGTCGCAGGTTCGTGCCAGATCTTTAGCATCTGGGCGGTATGGAAAATTTACAAAATATTTGTTGGTTGCTTGCGTCGTTAAATTATAGCTCATGGTCGGCACTAGTGGTGTGAGTGTCGCAGGTTCGTGCCATGCCACAGCCAGAGTTTAGCATCTGACTGGTATGGAAAATTTACGTGTCAGAAAAGATCATACTTACTTCAAAGCAGTAACAGATTTTGTAAACAGCTTTTTTTTTGTTGTTGTTTTGTTGGTATTTTCCCAGTTCTTTCAAGTATAAAGGAGACAGTTCTACCCATGATCATAGACAGTTGACTACAAATTGTATATGCATATTTAAAATGTTTAAGCTTCAAAAGTGCATAATTGTCATGCCAGCTTGTGCAAGTATTCTTACCTGACTCTAAATCTTCCGAGCAATGCTACAGGAAAGTTAATAGCAAAAACTGACTTCATAGACCGAGCAATGCTACGGGGAAGTTAATAGCATAAACTGGCTTCATAGACCCGTCAGCTTAGATCACCATAACATTCAAATAGATTCTTCTCAAAAGCTGCTAGGCCGATCAAAATCACTTTTTGAGTTACTAGAGTAGTTGGAGTACAGAAAACAGGGGGTATGAACCCTATCTCTGACAACAACTGAAAACGGCTACCTGTCGACAGCAAAAATATGTACTCGTACCGGATTAGAATCAAGGATGGTCAAAAGACGGCACAAGGATAGATTTAGCCCGACCTTTCATAATAGCGCTATGCCAGAGACACAGGGAGAATCTAACATCCCATTGCTCCAACGGCGCAAAGGCTACTGGGATAATTTGATATATAGCTATACTTCCATTTGTTTGAGAGAACGAAAATTGGTATGAATGCGTGCGGCCCAAGATGTCACCGTTTCATCTAAAAAGTCCACTTCTCCTGGACCACTGAAGTACACATAAGTTGGTATTGTCATGTAATATTTCACATTCCTCAAAAGTTTTAAATATGTAAACGTTGGGTCACGTATGCCCCCAAACTCGGGGCACGTACTTTATAGAAACTGAATAAATGACTTTGCATTTGGAAAAGAAAAGGTAGATCTGCAAGTAGAGTTAGAATCATCTCTAAAAGGGATTTTCCAAAACTGCAATACAGTTTCCTGGCAGATTAAAACCGTGTCTCCAAAAGTTGTTTATTCCTGCTTCTAGCCCATACGCTAACTAACCATATGCTATAAACGTAACACTGAGATAATGTCAGCATAAAATCAAAGACCTGAAAGTGATTTTTATTAAGCTCCTGACAAAAGATCAATGTAAAGATATTTTTTTCTGTTACGACTGGAATTTTTTCCTTCTGGGTTATTTACCCCTGCTTAAAGGCTAATATACAGAAAAAGAAGTAAATCTATAAGGTCAGGGGGAAAAAAGGACTTTTCTTACAAAACTTAAATCAAGCTAAGCAATCAAAGTAAAAGAACCCTTTTGTGCCAAGATCAAAATTTTGCCCCACTGCTTGGCCATTCGGGGTTCTACTGGTGCTTTTCGTTTGCTCCAGGAGGGATCTCCAGGTGTCGCAATACGTTGTTTCTGTCAAGTCCTCATATTTGATTCATCACAGGTTTTATCCGTGATTGATTTGCTGTCTGTGATGATTCATAGATGGTGGGTACCCTTCATGCAGACCAAATGCTAACTAAATGTTTTGAATCACTGCAGAGGCAGAAGGCATGGGTTTGGACCAAGTAAAACTAGTTAACTTCCCTTTTGGTTCCTCAATGTTGCGTGTTCTTGTGTCCGCTTGTCTGTGGTCTTCTAGCAATATGGTTTACGTTATAGCTGTCTAGTTTGCTTGCTGTTTTGTCCTATTTGAAACACTGATAAAAATAGGCAAAATAAATGTTACTGTTATTTTCAATTGGGGTAACTGAATGTCTGAGAGGGCTGTTCATTCGATTTACTATGCTTGTCTTTTGCGACTATTTGTCATTTTTGTATTTTGGTTTTGACGGTGGAATGTGCGGTCTGATTGTATTAGTTCTTGATCTCTGTCTATCATTTTACTTTACCAAAAGGTACATGCATGGAATTATGAACATAAAAAAGCCATTTAAAACGACATTCTTAAAATAATGAATTATCGAGATGTCAATGTCTTTCGGTTGCGAATGAAATTTTCTGAACGGGGCTGTCTGCCCATACCTGGACTGGGCTCTGATGGATCATCATGGTCTCCTTGGTAATAACACTATCAGATGCAAAATGAGGTCTTTATGACATCATTTCTTTTCAAAATTCATAGATCTTATAATTTCAAAATTCCGGGTTAAAAAACTTTCTAAAGCCTGAATTCTGCTATCAAAAAGTGCATTTCTTAAGACATTCAGCTCCGTAATCGATGCTTCGTCCGCCATCTTGTACGCCATTTTGTGTAAGTTAGTGCCTTAAAGTAAATTTTAACATGCTTTATGGATTCCTTGACCCCGAAAACCTATATGAAGACACTAAAACCATGTTTCTAGCCGGTATACTAAAGAAGATATGGAGATTTTATGCTTTGGCGGCCATCTTGTCCGCCATTTTGTAACTGATTTGTCTGAAATAATTTTTGACATTCGTAATCGATTCCTCGACCTCGAAAACCTATAAGTAGTCACCAAAAGTATGTTTCTAGCCCACATACTTTAGAAGATATTGAGGATTTTATCCCTTGGCAGCCATCTTGGACGCCATCTTGAATATTTTGATTTCCCCAATGATGCCAAGGTGGCATCATTCAGTTTCAGTGTACGGACACGTTGGTGAACACATTTGTGCAAAAACATTTTGTGCGGACTATTTTTTTGGGTTGCACCCAAAATCTCCATTTGGCAACCAGACTATATATGCTTTGTCAATATTGTAATTTGATCCCAATAGATAAAAGCAAAGAAAAAGGTTATTTTCCGGTATACCATTAAAAGCTGTTGCAATTAATGATGAACCAGTTCATTTGGATCTGTCATTCTGTCGTCAACATTTCTTCTTATAGAAGAATCAGTTTTTGAACTGGTTGTGTTAGAATCGTATAGGGAAGGGAAGGTGGGTTGGAGATAAAACTATATACTCTACTCAAAATATTTAAAGACACAGTTGATATTTTCCCACAGAACTTACTAAAATTCGACTGCCAGTTGTCAAGAATATGCCATCTTTTGCATCATCGTCAAGGAGGATCGAAGTTTAAGACAACAAGTATTTCAATACAACTGATGCCCTTCTCTTTTCCATGGAACAAATTTTGCATTTTTTTAATTAGTGAAATTGAGGCATTTTTTCTAGAAGTCTATAAAATTTCATATACTTGAGTTTAAAGTGCGGATCATTTCAGACGAGCCACGTTGGTGACAATTTCATTTTCAGGCCATCTTTATAATTTTCCCCTGATACAGTATATCTAACGGATGAGCAAACATGATAAATTTTATACCATTTAAAAGGTTATTTATTGAGTATTTGGAAGATAAAAAGAAAATCTTCATTTATGAGACACAGAAATAATTACATCGTCTTGAAATACCAAACAACGTCAGGTTTTACGCTGTAAGACGTTGCAACGCACTCACAATGCAAATTAGTTATCTCAGCTTAAATTGAAAACCAGAGCTAAAAAAACAACAAAATTTTCACCGTCGATGCGAGTGAAGTAATGTAAACTAACATCGGAACGCCAACAAGTTAAGCCTTTCCGTCTAGAAGAAAACTTAGGATTTAGCGATTCAAGAAAAACGTAAACTTCAGATTTTTGGCACTAAAAACGGCACCCGACGAAGATCATGGGACCACTAAAGAACATTACACAGCTGAAGGAGAGTAGAAAATTTACTAGCATGCAATACCTATTTGGAATTTTTGAACTGTGAAATCAGACTACGGAATATATGATCCGATTTAAAGTAAAACCAAATTTTCCAAATCTAGCGGTTTTGTCCGCATCGCCAGATTTCTTTATTTTGCATACTAGTACTAGGTGGCATTTTCTGAGCATAAAAATCATATCGAATTTTAATATAAAGCAAATTTAATTCAGGCGGATATGAAATACCTATTCCGAACAGTTCTTTACCAGGAATGTTTTTGGACTTTATTTCGGAGAGCCGATGTAATTTACGAATATGCAAATCTAGCGGTTTTGTCCACAACTGTATTTGTACCTTGGTTACGTTTTATCGAAATCAATGGAAGGACGGATGGCTTGCGATTTTATGTCTTTTTCAACAGTAATTCAGTCATATCAGGACGATGAGCGGTTGATAAGGAAAGGTTGTGTGCAATGGAACCCCGTTTACATTTGAAACGATTATCATCTTAAGCGGGGCTCGACCCTGGGACCGCTAGGTCAGCAGACCAGCGCTTAAACTACTGAGCTACCGGGGCTCCCTATTGAAATCGAGCAAAATCGTAAGTTGTCCCGAAATTAATATCTTCCGATATATTCTGCTACATGTAGCAGCTGCAGTTGGCAATTAAATTCACATGTAATAAGTATTTATTTAGGAAAATTTGAAGAAATGCGCTGTGGCCGTTGCAGTGAACTGGCAACACAGCTCAATGTCCGTCGCTTACTGACGTTACGTTTATTGTCACCAACATCTGAATAGACAAACTGCTTGTTTGATTTTGGTGGAAATTTGTATGCTTTTCTCCTGTTCTGAAAAAATGCAGTTTTGTTTTTTAAACCAAAATCCACTTTTACAAATATCAATCCATGGACATGGACAGTATTAATACTGGATGAAAACTTGTGCGGTCAAAAACCTCGACCCTGCTTAAAAAATTGGCAAAATAATTGGAAATTTCATGCCTTTGTTGATCGATAGAAAATGACTCTCAAAGTGGGGATGTGTTGCACAGTCATTTATGGAAATAATATCAGATGCTCTGTCGGCTAGATCGTATATGAGACTTGAGGAAAATAGTAACAAAGAAGCGTTGTGATCTGTTCAGGTTCTGTTTAGCGAATAACGTTACGTACATACACAAGAAAACATAATGACGTTGAATCATGACCGTTATATGGCGGTAAAATCGACGTTACTTTAACGTAAATTCACAACATGCTCCTTTAAATATTTTTAGTATATAGTGCATGTATACATTTCCCTGACAGATGCATTGTAGATTTTCTTCAGAAGTGGTCAAAGACCCCCTATTCTGGTTTTCACTTTTTTTTTCATTTTCTTGATGAGAAAGACCAGTTTTATAAACACGGTTTGAAAGGGTCTTTTTACATACACAGACTGTACCTCAACAATTCTTTGCATGCGTATGTTGTACCGTTCTACACATTACAGTGGATCCTCTTTGAACCAAACATTTTGACATGAAACTGAATTTGCTGTTTCATGTGTTTTAAACGATAGGCCATTTTGTGTATATCATAATGGTTTTGGCAAGTATCACTATCCATACACTATCAGTGTTACCCTTCGTCTGTGGATGGAATGCTGAATCAAGTATATATGTGTATCATTCTACGTATTATATGTGAGTGGAATGATACACATATATACTTGCCTCAGCATTCCACCCAGATATTTTGAGTAAAAAACACATACTTGCCTCAGCAAACCATTCACATCCCAGGAGGCACATGACGTCAAATGACGTCATATTGACGTCGATGCGACGTCATTACGTCGCATCGATGTCACTCCGACGTCATTTCGACGTCATGTGCCCGCTGGGATACGAATTCGACATATGTATGGAGAAAGATGCACACACATACATCATAGAATATGATATGCACAACTTCTTGCCTCAGCATTTTCACCTACATATTATACTGTCAGACCCCTTTAGAACGGCATACACTATTTTCTCTAGTCTAGTTTAGTCGATCCCATAGCCTTGTTAGGTCGTTGGGGCATCACAGATGACTCTACAACAATCCCTTTCCACATAGCTCTGTGTTCAGCTGCCCTAGTTGAGCTTGCAAAATCCATCCCTGTCCACTCCTTGATATTGTCTTCCCACCTCTTCTTCTGTCTACATATCTTTCTCTGTCCTTTCACTTTGCCCTGCAGCATTGTCATTGCTAAACCAGAAGGCATTGAGACGTGGCCAAGCCACCTCATTTGCCCGGTTTTCTCTAATGGCTGCTTGGATCTTTCTGCGAATCTCCTCATTAGTTGCATGGTCCTTGTACGAAATGTTCAGTAACTTTCGGTAGCAAATCACCTCAAAAGTCTGCGTTCTTTTCTCTCATTCTGCTGTCAAGGTCCATGTCTCACAGGTATACAGAAAAATGGATATGACAAGGGAGCACATCAGTTTGATCGTTGATTCAAGAGATGTGTTGGTATCTCTCCACATTGGTTTTAGCTTTGTCAGAGCTGCAGTAGCTTGTGCAATCCTTGTGAGAACCTTCGGTTTTGAGCCTTCATCTGAGACAATTGCTCCAAAGTACTTGAAATTTGTAACTGTTCCAAGCTTCTGTCCTTAACCCTTGATCTTCCTCGGGATGCCGCTGGCGCTGTTAGTCAGTAGATTGGTCTTCTCAACACCTATCCCCATGTTATACCTTGTGCAAGTTTTGTCAAGACTTTCGTCTAGGGCTTCTAGCTCCTGCTGGTCCTCATTAAGAGCATCAGTGTCATCGGCAAACCGCAGGTTGGTAATATTTCTGCCACCTATGCTAACCATCCTGTCATGTCAGGTATAATAATGGCCATTATCACCAGGATTAATACCCCTGACTCAATCAAAATGATATGCACCAGCTTGTGAACAACATCTTTGGAGCAACAATGACAGAACTTGCACAGTTCTAATTGTCATATAAAATTGTTCCCTTTTGTAACATGTTATAACATGTATTAGTATTCCTCATGTTGCCATAGTATGGGCTGAGATGACAATCAAGAGATTTGTATTGTATTGTATATTATTATTGTAAAAAAATAAATACCCATTTATCTTAACCCGTTTTAGACTGAAATCCATGTGGGGGACATATGCAAACAGTGTAGAACCATTTCAGATGCGTCAGATCCGACATGACCATAGCTGTTTACCGTGGACGCAAAGCAACAAAACAACAACAGCAGCAAAACACGGGGTCTGCATTGTTTGCATAAGAAAATTGGTATTTCACCTTATAAAATAAAAGAAAAATGATAAAAATAAATTCAATCAGACACCCTTTAATTGACAAATGGACTCATCCATTTGATAAGGATAGAATAGTCTACTGGACATAAATGGGTTAAGACCAGTTCTGTCATGACTTAGCACAAAAAAGTACATGTTGGTGTAAATAGCTAAATGACAGATTTAAGCACGTTTCATTTCAGTTAATTGAACTGAAATCTTAAGTACATAGTTAAACAAATTAAAACCTTTTCAATCCAAAATATATTGAGTTCCAGTTTTTATTGTGAAAATGAAAAGACATATGTTGCAAGTCAACTCCACAATACAAATTGTGACAAAGTGGTCCGTTAAAGCTGGTATTTTACAAACAGATTTCAGCACATACAAAATTAACAATATTTATAAGTTACTTTGAATGAGCTACAATTAAGTTAGTCAACAAGTTTGAGCTTAACGAAAGGTTTGATACATGTATAAGTTTACTAACAGAGTAGCTCCAGATTAGACACATTGCAGAAGGTAGTAGTATCCTAATATCCCTTTCTACAGCTGTCTGAGATTTTCCTATATCCTGCTCTGCTGTCTCAGCCTATAGGCTCATAAAGCTGACTCAGAATGTCAATGCTTAGTATACCCCAATCTTGTTAATTTCAATTAATGGCTGCCAATCGAGCTGATACTGTTGTCGATTTCTCGGTTGACAGCCAATTAACATGTATGTCAACCGACTGGCTCGGTCGACAGCACAGGTGGGGAAATTGGTAATTTGCTGTCAAGGAACTTATGTTTTATCTTGTAAAATGTTATATTTCGAGACAATTCAAACTGTTTGTCCTCGCGTTTACCCATCAAATCGGCTTCAGGTAATCGATGCGTTATTATCGGAAGCTGCTCATTAAATGAAATTTTTATCCGATTATCGTGTACTAACGCATCCACCATTGTTTAGTCTTGTTCGACAGACAAGTGATAAGAAATTGAACTTTGTCATTAGAAAATCGGTCTTAAGGCGTATGCGCACTGCGCTTCCTAAGACCAGCCTGCGCACATGCGCAGTCTGGTCCAAGGAAGCGCAGTTCGCCCTTCAAATGACTGGATAGTGTAGACTACTTTAAACTTTGTGCATGCTCTCTTAATTGCTTGAGTGAGCGGTTCTTAGATGCATCAGGACAGATTTTCTCTGGTAACGCCTCGGTTAAATTATTGACGGCAATGCGTTCGTCTAAATTCATACTGGATTCAAGATGCCAAGAACATGTATCAGTTATATCAGCAAGGGATAAACTAGACTGTCTAGGTTCCTGCGATTGTGATACCGGTATCGTTTTTGTAAGTCTGTACATGGTATAAACCAATCTGCCAATTTTCGCTTCCTGCAGAGACTGTCCGTCATGTTTGGCTTCCGCCGAGACTGTCCGCGATCTCTTGCTTCCTGTTGAGACTTCTGTACAGGATAAATGACTTCCTGCAGAGCCTCGGCAGGAAGCAGAGTCACGCGGACAGTCTCGGCAGGAAGCTATTTTCCGAAGACAGTTGTCCCTGCAGGAGGCAAGAGATCGCGGACAGTCTCGGCGGAAGCCGATTATGACGGACAGTCTCTGCAGGAAGCGAAAATTGGCGGATTGGTTTATACCCTGTGGTCTATTTTTGCACGTCAGACCGTCAATACAAGCATGTAGCAGAATCCCCATTCTTCATCTTTTATTATTATTATTATTTCGATCGTTGTTCGATGCACCGAAGTCTGTAACACGGCGCTTTTGTGTTCATCTGCAGCAGCAGGATAGCTTTTGCTTTTCTGACTGCGTCGTTGCCAGTGTTGGCGACGCCGAGAACTTTAGTTGAGTTGTCTGGTTTAGCTCAGTAGTAATTTGTGCCCGTGTGTGACAAGACGTGTGACGAGCAAGACACAGCATTTCTGTCAGAGTGGATGCTTCTTATTCTTGAGATAGTTTGCTCAGATTTTTAATCGATTGATCTTGTGTTGTTCCTTTTATTAATGACAATGACAATACTTTTATTCAGTACTACTGGCCTCAGGATATTTTTTTAAGTTTTGCCTGTTTTGTTTTCAACATGACAATACAAAAACAAATCTTTTTTTTTTTCAAAACTTACTATCAGTGGAGAAAACCGCCACCTTGTTATCCCCGCCCCCTCCCCCACCCCCACCAAAAAAAAAAAATAATAGATAAACAAAAATATACAAATAAATAAATAAACAAAAAATAGAAAAAAATGATAAGAAGAAGCAGAAAAAAGGTAAGGCAGTCCCGAGAAAGGTCTGTCAAGGTGTTAACACCTTGGGTCGTTATCCCGACCTTACGAGCTGTGTCAGACACTACAGAAAATAGTGAGCTAACCGGCTGGCTTTTCCAGGATTACCTGCTAATCCCCGGTTTATATTGAGCTCAGATCAATAGCCTTCTTCGATTTTGGAATTTAACACCTGATGGTCAACCCGGTTTCAATTTAACATTGTTTGAAAGCAATTTAAACTGCAAATACGTTTATCAATACTGAACCAATTAGAGTGGCTTTTCACACGATGAAGATGAGACGGTCTTATAAAACTAAATTGATTAAACAATTATTTAAGGAATACTTCAGGAACAGACAGACATTAGCTACACTCCTTGCCAAAAGTTAACATCAACCGCCGTTCAATTACTTTCAATAGTAGTAAAGCCAACTTCAACATTGTCTCTCACTGCTGTGGGTATGAGCCTCGACCGGCGCACAAGTGAAAAAGCCACGTTCCGCTCTCGGAGGGTCACGTGGGTTTTTTAGTGGAAGCTCCGATTCTTAACGATCGGCTCGATACAAGTGAACTATTCTTGACAGGGCCGTAAAACGCGTATCAGGAAAAAAAACTGAAAGACCACCCGGTAAATCACAATTCATTGCCACAATGAGCCAGATCATGTGACTTCCAACAAATGTGATAGTCAGATCTCTATCCTTACCGGCCTATAGAGGCATAACTGTTGGCTGTATGGTTTGATATAGATGGTTGATGTGACAAGTGAAGGCTTTGATCAGACTGATCAGAGCCTTTACTTGTCACCAATGCCACATTGATGAGGGTCAAACGAAGCTTCTGCAAACGTTTTTAGCGAAAAATATAGATATGTAACAAATGCTGCTCGACTCAATATGTCTGTAAAAATCGTTTATACAAAAAATCAGCTTTGTAAAAGATAAATTTACAGGTGGAATTCTTCACAAAATACCTGAAAGTGACCAAACCGAAATTCCGGTTTGGCCACTTGCAAGAATTTAATGATATATCCACGAGTTCTTAGACTTTATGCAAAAATTGTGCTCATATATGCTTTACTTACATATCAGACGAACAGCAGTGCTAGCATTTTGCTACTTACATGTTGTTGCAGAATAGAACTGTGCATTTTAGCAGGAGTGATATAATAAAAGTAGTACCACCCTTACCAGAAAGTGCTAACTTTAGTACGAAATTTTTCGCAATGAGAACTGTCTATACACTGGTAAGGGTGGTATAAAATAGTTAAACCATGATTTGTCAGCCTGTACGGGAGATCTCCCGTACAGGCTGACAAACCATGGTATAATTTTTACAAAATCAGTAATTCGACTCTGAGGTTATCCGTAAGCTAACCTATCCCTATATACCAGCAGGCATTTGGCATCGCAATGACGTCGAATTGACGTCGATGCGATGTGATTACGTCTCGTCATGTCGACGACGATACGACGGCATTTCAATTAGTCCGCTGGGATATTTTCATTTGACTTTGTAGTCGAATGCTGGAGAAGTACATGGTTTTGTTAGCTTCCGTCTTCTCTGTATATTCTCAAACCGATGTTAAACAAAATAGTGGAGATATTAGGAAGATATCAAATAGCCTATTATTTTTGGATTAGTTCTGATATGCTTTTATTTCTGGAAATATCTAAAGAATTTGTTTTTATATAGGAGACCATTTGATTTTCAAGCAGTTGTAGTTATAAGATTACAAAATTACAAAACGATACTTATCTTTTGACGATGTATATACATGTAATAAGGTTTTTATTGTTATTTTAAGGCCTTCTTGTTCGGACAGTTTGTGAGCATTTTGCAAGTTTTATAGTGATTCAGAATGCGCGTCTCTCCCAATGATGATATGACAATGTGTTGTGTTACGTTTAACTTTGGATATCATATTGCCTTTGATCATGATATATAGACGAAGCATATTGGGGGTAAACTCGGGAAAATTCGGACAGTGACATTGTTTCCTTTATATTGGAATTAAAACAAAATTAACTGGGCAAACAGTAAAAATCCTGATGAGCCGTCTCATCTGGATATTCACTGTTTGCAATGGTATGTCCGAATTTACCCGCTGTCCGAAGTCACCCTACTCGACCCTACGCGGGCATTTAATAGAAGCATATAAGGTGGCATTTTGGAGAACTGACTTTTCACTGAAAAAAAGGAAAGAAAACTGGATTAAGTGTAACACTAACTTTATGCCGCATGAGCAAACAGCCGAGACTCTGTCTTGTCTGTGCGTATGTAGAGACTTATTTTCGCTATATAGATCTCCGAAAAACCGTAGATTGTATATGCAGACAGGGAAGACTCTGATAAGACTGCGCTGCGCAGCCTTATTTGCGTCTTTGCTGTCCGTTCAAATAAATTCCGTTATTTTAGTGTGGTGGATCCACTGTATCGCCAGTAAGAAAAAAAAAATAATAATTTCAAAAGTCAGAAAGTGGGCTTAAAATGAAACAGTTCTTCAACAACGTATAGATTATTTTGGGTGCGATGTTTGACAATTTAATATTTTGTGCTGTTTTAAAAGGGCATGTGACACCTGGTCAGTAATTGATACTGTTATTTCCTAGGACGCGTGGAATAATCATGATAATAGGGTCAAGAAATAAGACAGGGTTAAGAAGTTGGCATATAAGTAGTATTACAGCTGCAACATTTCTTTGTCCGGCGTAACCAGCTCTCATTCGATCCCATTTGAGCTTTATAATTGTAACTGACTGGTGTATGTATGTATGTATGTATGTATGTATGTATGTATTATACCTGTATGTATGGATGGATGGATGGATGGATGGATGTATATGTATTTGCAAGGTCATGAACTGCACAAGATTCCATGACGTCCGCCATTTTCTTTTAAAGAGATACGACTCGTATATGAGGCACACTGCCCAAAATGGACGAAAAAACTGAAACGGAAAATAAAATGATAGGTACTTTCCGCCCGCGTTTGTTTTCTGAGAATCTCATGACTGTATTTTTTTCCAAGAGACATCAATTTGTTCTCTGTAAAACATGACATTGTCTCCTAAAATCAATTTGAGCCACTAGTCCTGCCAATAATCATGATCATTCTTCTCATTCAAGAGATGTAAACACGCCTGGTAAACTATCACAGGTACCTCCGCGGAGGTACCGATAAAAAGTTGTGACAGGCATCCGGAGCTACCTGTGATGGTCCAAAAATAAACAAAAAAGGGTAGGTATTCGTCTTTTTTGATAAAATACATTATAACCTGGGGGTTTATTGAAAATCAAAGAATGCTATTCGACCCTTATATACATTAAGTTTTGTCACACAATATATCCCCGGGAACTTTACATATATACGGAAGATATGGCTTTTAAAGTGGCTTTAAGGTCAGTCGAAAGTACTCAAAACAAGAACAAATCGGATGTTCTAGGTCCTAAATGCACTTTTCTTGCGTAAGAATCTGTTGATCTGGACACACTGACGTAAAGTAAACCTCCTTGCCCAAATATAAATGTCGATAAACTCCAAATAAGGCGGGATTTGTAAAAAAACAACTGGAGGTGCCTGTGACGGAATGGAGGTGCCTGTGATGTAAGAAAATATAGCGAAACTCTGAAGATTTATTGCGGTTGCAAATATTGATAGTCTTCATCTCTAGACCACTGCCTTGAAAGAATCGTTCATTCAACGTCGCAGTAATCTATCATAATGCGAATATCAAGCATAGTTTTCTTAAAACCACAGACAATGATCATGAACTTATACAATCAGATTCTACATCCTGCTCTCAAAACCAAGATGACAATATTTCATAAAAGACACACATGATAAACCGAATAAAGAGCTCTTTCCCAGACAGGTGGTCATTCACCTACCCCAAATGAAAACAACGCTAACTTCTGTTTTACCTATCTTATACATGTATTTCAAATTACAAAACAAACCAGAAAGCAAAGTGGGCAGCTGTACAGGTGACCTTATTGCCAGAAGACTACAGACAAGCTGACATAAGATGCTTCCTAACAGAAATTCAAAATCCAAAGCATATCATCTCAAAGAGTTACTGCCCGTTTTGTTTCCATATCTCCATATCTGTTAGTCAAACATTGACGAGTTGTACGTAGCTGTTGAAGATTTACTGCCTAATTCAGCCTTAGAATAGTTATAAAAGGCGCTTTTAAACTAAAAGGCAACGTTTTTTGAATTGTGATGACTGCCTGTTAGTCATTTCAAATCGTTAGAAATTGTCGAGGTCACACGCCATGCTAGCTACTCGAAACGTTTGCAAAAACAACAATGTTTCGGAAGATGACTTTTATGTAGTAAAAGTGCTCTTTTGTTACCAAATTTGATGCAGTGGCTGTTCGGAGACTTTGAATTACACATTGTTAAGATTCCGATCACTTCAACATACTAAAAGGTGTAATGTTGAGAATCTGTCACCTGCAGATTATGTAATTTGTAGGCCTTACGGATGTATTTGGATTCTAGCGCCAACAATTCAAAACGAGCCAGACTGAATCACTTGTAGCACGTATCACTCCAGTCATCACAACGTTAACACATACAGCAAGCGTCATACGACACATGCGAGCGACACGCATATGACGTACCAAGAGGATCAACACTAAAGATACCTGTACGTTTATGCCTGTTGACGGGTATCGGCAATTTTGACCCATTTGACACATCATAAGTGTAGCTGGCATGACGTGTGACCTCGACAATTTCTAACGAGTTGGAATGACTCACAGGCAGCACCTCCCGATCACAGTTATCACCATTCACAAAAATGTTGACTCTTATTTAAGCGCACATTTTATGACAATTCTAACACTGAATTAGGCAGTTAATTTTCAGCAAGTATGTGAAATTCGTCAATGTTTGATTAACAGAAGCGGAAACAAAATGGGCAATAACTCTTTGAGATGGTGCTTTAGGAATTGTAACATCGAATTTCATGATATACGCATTATGATAGCTTAATGGGACATTGAATGAATGATTCTTTCCAGGCAGTGGTTTAGAGAAGATGTCAATATTTCCAGCTGCACTAACTATTCAGATTTTCACTATATTTGCTTACATCACAGGCACCTCCACACCATTGCCGGCACCTCCAGCTGTTGTTTTGAAGAATCAAGCCTTATTTGTAGTCAATCGACACTTATATTTGGGCAAGGAGGTACCTAAACATTAATGTGCCTTGGAAAAACAGATTCGTATGCAAGATCATTGCATTTAAGACCAAAAACGGCCGTATTCTTTATGCTTTGAGTACTGTGGGCTGACATCAAAGCCACTTCAAAAGTCGTATCTTTGGTTAATATGGACAGATCTGGGGGATATGATGTGTGACAAAACTTTACGTCTATAAGGGTCGAATAGCACTTTTTGATTTTTAATAAAATCCCTGGTTATTTATTATTTTGTCCAAAAAGAGGAATACCTACCGTTTGTTGTTATTTTTTTGACAGTCACAGGCAGCTCCAGATGCCTGTCACAACTTTTTATCGGTACCTCCGGCGGAGGTACCTGTGATAGTTTACCAGGCGTGGTAAAGCAAGTTTTATTGCACTTTTATTAGAGCCATCTCACAAGAAAATCTGTTTTAAGGCACGTGCTTCCTGATTATGCCCTTACCGATCTCTAGGCGCATGCGTAGTATAAGAAGATGCGTGATCTACAAGACGTACATTTTGTATATGCGAGCTGCGCATGCTCCGATCAGCCTGCGCATGCGCGCAGGCTTGTCTGAGCAAGCGCAGTTCGCAAAATCCTTCAGACAGGCTTTCACAGGACGCCACAGGAATGGAAGTCAGGATTGATTCCTTAATAAAACATGACACTTTTTGTCGTCTAAAAGCTTTTTAATACGGGCATAAGCAGTTTGTAACAATACGAGACGATAGCATGGCTGCTATTATCAGTCAATATTCTTGTATACAATTTAAGCGTACCGGTCAACATTTTAACTAAACAATGTAAAATTGTTTCCAGATCTGTTTGTTTCTTTCTCCACATGATTCCGTCATTCTACTGTTTACGTAACAACTACATTTACTTTATCAACTAATACAGGAACGTAAATTGAAATTGACTCTCAGTCAAGAAGGACTATGTTTTAAGTATTGTTTGTATGTTTTATGGACTATAAAAAAATCGAGAGAAAGGGTGAAAGATTTTAACGTGGAATACAAAAAATAGATATCTATAAAACTGATATTCAAAAGACACACACTGTTGAAACAGTCGTACCAACGTCACTGCTACGCCACAAACAGTTGCATCAATGCCACCATCCTCTGATGACTTCTAATCGACTAGTCAACAGTATTGACGTTCGCCGCTTGCCGTTAATACGGCGCTATTTCAGAGTTGTGTAAACGTATCAACGCTGTCTGCGCAGTGACTATATATTTTGTCGTCACAATTTGAGCGTCTGGTAGAAGCTTCGTAAGCATCCCGAAATACAAAAAAAAAAAAAAAAAAAAAAAATAGACGCTTGGACTCTTTGAACAAAGTAAAATGAGCCGCGACACGAGAAAACCAACAATGTGGTCGTGCGCCCAGCGCAGACTCGGATCAGCCTGGGCATTCACCCAGTCTGATCAGAGTCTTCGCTTTGCGCTTGAAATGTAGCTTAGGGCCTAAACTACCTCCATGCGGACTGCGAAGACTCTGATCAGACTGGGCGGATGCCCAGGCTGATCTGAGTCTGGGCTGGCCGCACAACCACATTGTTGGTTTTGTCGTGTCGCGGCTCAAATAGTATAAAAAAGTGCTGACCAATATTAACACCTGGTTTCAAGAAACAAGAACAAACGATTAAGACTGTGACTTTTCGCCATGTCTGGTGAAAGTTTCTCGCCTAAACCGCCTGACTCGACGTCATCAGACGGTAGTGTGGATAATTCACGTCGGATGTCTGCCGCGAAGCTGTTCAAGCGCTTGTCTAAAGACAAAGGCCAAGCCATGTCAGAGACAGAAATAGGGGATGCGAAAAAGGCAATGGAGGGTGCTCTTAAGTCCTTAAATGAGCCAAGGAAAACAATTGAGGGAACATTGAAAGCTTTGAAACGGATGTCGATATCTCAGGACCGTAGTTCAGGCAGGAGTTCGCCGGCAGGCAGTGGTGACGTGAATGAACAGGGGAATAAGAAACTAGCTCAGGCCTTCAGAAAACTTGGAAAGGCACAGATAGGCTTGAGTTCTTTGATGTAAGTTATACTTGTTTTAGTTTTTTAGAGCCGTTTTTAGCTGGTTAGCAAAAAGAATTAATATACCGCATTAAACCTAATAAACGCCCCTGCTCTAATAAATATTCCTGCCACTCTTCAAAAAATAATGTTATACTGATTTTGTAACCTCCATGTTTTCCATCAGTTTTAGAAAGGGAACATTATGCAGAGCTCTAGATAAGAGGGAATATTTGGTGATAATTAGGGACAATTTTTGATAATTCTGCATAAAAAATATGTTGTGACCCCTCATCTGAACCGTCTCGACGAGACGGTTCAGATGAGGGGTCACAATATATGGTTTGAATGAGAAATAAGAAAAATTATCCTTAATTATCATTATCTACTCCCTCTTATCTAGAGCTCTGATTATGTATTCTTGATTGCTTCTCTTTAAATGGGGTCCACTCTTCAAGACAAAAATGCTCCTGGTGGAGCAATTTTTGTCCTTGCACAGCTGACTCCTTTCGGGAAGCCTAGGCAAAAAGGCAAAATAGTAGAATTTCTCCATCTCAAGTATATCCATTCACTTTTATACTATATTTATTACAAGTCATTGACAAGTACAATGGCTGATTTAGAATTCTTTAGGCTCTAAATAACGTTCCATTTCGTAAAATGCAACGCCCTCGGGACGTTTAATAGGTTTAAATTAATATGGTATTTGTATTGGTAAATGTTTCTAGCATTGAATAAAAAGTGGGGAGCCAAATATAACTTTACGTCTGAAGCTTATCACAGTCTACACAGATGGAATTTATATTATACTATAACACTTCTTGCCATTTTGCCAAGTAATAAGTCAGGTAAATTCGGACAGCTGGTAAATTGGACACACCATTGCAAACAGTGAAAATCCAGATGAGACGGCTCATAATGTGCCGTCTCAGCAGGATTTTCACTGTTTGCCCAGTTATTTTGTTTTAATTCCAAACAATTGACATATAACGGAAACAATGTCACTGTCCGAAATTACCTGTTGTCCGAATTTAGCTGACTTGACCCTGCAACCAACTAAAAAGTTGCGAACTGAGTCTTTGCAAATGGAAATCCTAAGTTCATAAGGGTCTGTCTTCATATCATAAGAAAACATGCAAAACTGGAAGTCAGTCCGATGAAAGATGTAGGAGTTGCATACACATGATTTGAAAATGAAAAACTGAATCCATAGCGCTATATATAACTGTAAAGTATGACAGATCGTAAAGCCAAAATCGCATGCAAAATTTCGTGTCGTGGCAAGAAACCCTGCAAACTTTCAAATTGATTCAGTGAGTGACAGAGAAGGGTTGCATACACAAAGTTTGAAATTGAAAAAAAATACAGATCAGAAGGGCTTTAACTCCGTCAGAACGCTCGAATAAAAAATCCAAAAGCACATGTATTTCTTTATATCATGGCAAGAAAACCTGCAAAATTTAAAACCAGCCTGACGATAGATGTGGTAGTTGCAGACACACAATTAGATATGGAAGCACACAGGTACTAACTCGCCGACGCCGTTAATTTTCGCGGTCCTCCTCCGCTTACGTCGGATGACGAATAACGTCGTTTTGTGCCCACAGAAAATATTTAATGGGCATGTACGACGTTTGGACAACGTCTGTCCAAAGTTGATGCAACGTCTATCAGCTTTGGGTAGACGATGTGTCAACTTCGTGTGCCCACTCAGTATAGGCTTATCAGTAAATATATCAGAATATCAACAAACTTGCAGGTGTAAATGGATGGAAAGATGGCTGGATGATTTGCGATTTTGCGTCCTTTTCAACAGTATTTCAGTCATATCAGGATGATCTATGATAATGAAATGCTGTGTGCAATAGAACCCCGTTTACGACTGAAAAGGCTCAGCTGAGCGATTCAGGGCAATCATTAGCCTCTTGTTTCACAATTTATTTAATTAAATAGAAGGTTATAATTTGTATATAACATGTATAGTTGTGTTTCCTTCCGATACACAGAGCTGTTACAAACTAGAAACATAAAAATACAGTATAATTTAATGTTAGTCCCGACAATTATTCTTCGGAAGTTATGTGCTAAGCTCGGCTTAGGTTAATATCATGTTTTCTCTTCCGAAATCAAAATCTGACGTTTCTGGCGCTTACCGGTCGCCTTCGGAATCCACGACGTCGTCAAGTTACAGCGGACGTGCCAGTATATCAGAGACGTTGAGACGTAGAGACGGACGTCGAGTTTCGTTTTCCAACTTGTTTCTGTTGCATTTGAACGAGAAACGAAATTCAAACGTTTTGCTGCCGTAAGTCATTTTTATCCTATCAGCTAAATGGGTACACTTTTAGGATGTAACGGGTTAAGGTATACTTCAACAGCCTTGATGTATAAGCCGGTTTTATGGCGACGCACGTAGAGAGGTTGGCTCTTTCACAGGTTGCTTGACTTCGTGGACGAGCTGGCAAATGCTTTACACTTGGTGGCAGCGGTGGGATTGGAGATGGCATGAGACCCAGGCATATAGGGAAAGGTGTCCGTGGTTGCGTTACATAGTATAAACATTATTTTATTTGTATAAACTGACAATATAAATACAATACACATGAAAGACATATACAGAAGAATATACAAAAAGGATCCAGAAGGAAGTCAAACGACTTATGTAAATCTGTATCCCGTTGGACAATAATGTTATAGCATATATATAATGAGTGATTTGGTATGTCAGCTACAATAAATAATGTTTAATTGAGCAATGTCAATGAAAAAGAAACGTGGTACAATAAATAAGAAAAAAAAGAAGATTTTTAGAGCATATTGGAAGGTGTTCGCAAGATATTGCCAATAGGACAAAATACAATCACGTAAAATAGTTGCAGTCAAGGGCGGGCTCCGATGAGAGTTCTGAGTGAGTCAATTCTTTTCATCTATCAGGGATAGATAAGCCATGGCCCCTAGTGGAACCGCCTCACCGAAGTGGTTCTAATGAACGTCCGGACACGCGTTGCAATAATAAGAAATTTAGTAAGGAAATAAACAAGAATTCCGCGGAATGCTATGTCGCACCTGCATTGGGCTTCCACAGTAGTAAAGACTTTAGTTAAAAGAATTTGTATGAGAAATGGACAAAAATGCTAGGGTCAACACAATTTTCGATGTAAAATTTTACTAAGTCAGAAGAGCATAGAATATAGGCCAAGGGTAGGAATAATTGCAACATCCCTTGTGAACGTTCTAAGAATAAACTTTATGCCAGGTGTGATGACTACAGGTATCATACTTTCAGACAAAAGGACTAAAACGCTAGGGCCGACATAATTTTGGGTGTAAAATTTTGCAAAGTCAGCAGAGCATTAAATATATGTCAAGGGTAAATTAATTGCAACAGCCCTCAAGAACATTCTATGAAGAAACTTGATGCCAGGTTTGATGATTCTAGGCACACTAGGGTAGACGTAATTTTGAATATCAAATTTTTCAAAATCAGCAGAGCATGAAATATAGGTCAAAGTAAAAATAAGAGCAACAGCCCTCGAGAACATTCTTAGAAGAAGCTTGATGCCAGGTTTGATGATTCTAGGCATCATAGTTTGCGAGAAATGGACTCAAAAGCTAGGGTCAACGTAACTGTTGAGGGACCATTTTACGAAGTCAGCAGAGCATGAAACATAGGTCAAGGGTAAAAATAAGAGCAACAGTCCTCGAGAACATTGTAAGAAGAAGCTTTATGCCAGGTTTGATGATTGTCGGTATCATAGTTTGCGAGAAATGGACTTAAATGCTAGGGTCGACGTAATTGTTGACGGACTGTTTTACAAAGTCAGTAGTGCATAAAATATAGGTCAGGGGTGAAAATAAGAGCAAAAACCCTCGAGAACATTCTAAGAAGAAGCTTTATGCCAGGTTTGATGATTGTCGGTATCATAGTTTGCGAGAAATGGACTTAAATGCTAGGGTCGACGTAATTGTTGACGGACTGTTTTACAAAGTCAGTAGTGCATAAAATATAGGTCAGGGGTGAAAATAAGAGCAAAAACCCTCGAGAACATTCTAAGAAGAAGCTTTATGCCAGGTTTGATGATTGTAGGTATCATAGTTTGCGAGAAATGGACTTAAACACTAGGGTCGACGTAATTGTTGACGGACGGACGTACGGACGGACGGACGTACGGACGAACGGAATGACTGACGGACGGACGGACGGAAAAGTGAACTCCTATATCGCACCTTGCTAAAGCAGGTGCGACAAAAATTATGTCGAAGTCACGGCATCCAGGCCCACCCTTGTGTGCAGCTATGAACGAGACAGAACAGAAAAAGAATGAAAAAAAATATGAATAAATAGATAAACAAATAGAAATATATAATCAGGAGAAGGAAAGAAAAGGAAGACTCCACGGGGGAAGGAAGACTCCACGCGTTACATAGGCTCTGCCCTCGTGTCTGCTATGTGAGCAGAAGCTATAAACTTCTTCTACGGCAAGGCTACTCTGGCGACGCAGGTAAAATGTTAATGGGCTCTTTCACGAATTTAAGCAACGGAGATCGAGGTCAGTATCCTAGACGGGTGACCGGTTGCTTGACTTCGTGGATGTCTCGGCAAATGCTACTTTGTCATTTTCATTTTTGCCTGTCTTGTGAGTAGGGATCAGCTCACAGGGGCAAAATGCTTCAGGGTTGGCGGTGGGATGGGAGGGGAGGGGGCGGGCATATAATTTCCTTTATTTAAGAGAAGACCTATTTTTGGAATGTTTTCGTCGTCCAGTGAATCTTACAGGGAGTAACAAAAGGCCAGTCCCTTTGTAAAATGTCGGAAAATCCTGACGGTGTACCCTTACACCTTAAATTTTGTTAGGGTTGCTTCCCTTTGAAAGGACCGAGAACTTTACAAAATAATGCCCTTTCTTTTCTTTTCTTTTCTTTTTCACCTTAAAAATAATATGCTTAGATTTCTCTCTGGTACATTTTCTTAGCAGATCAGCATGTACTGGCTGTTTTGAAATGGTTATTTTCCATTTTATTCTATTTTTTATGTTCATATTCATCGAAAAACAGGAGAGATATTTTCTTAACTCTTATTATGGGCATATTACGGTTTTTAATGAAATATTAATTTCTGATATCATAATACAATGAAGAAATAAATTTCATTTTTCCGATGTTCATGGAAGTATGAACACAATGGGTCGCGTGCAAAGTAAGTGACGCCCGAAGGGCGGTCACGTTAACTTTGCATGGGACCCTTTGTTTTCATACTTCCATGAACTTTGGAAAAACAAGATTTAGTTATTACATATTTGATTTTAAAATTATTTTGAGCATCATTTTCGATTTTTAAGATCAACATGTGTAAAATATACGACGAAAAGCTGACACAAACCAACAGGTAAGCGGGTTACTTTAAACGGCCGTCGCCATATGACGTCCAATAGAACGTTACATGTTAAGTTGCGTACCAACGACGTCGCGTAACCGACTGTTGTTCATGGAAGTATGAACACCTGTGTTTCTCCGCAGTAGGTTCATCTAAGGAAAATTAAAGGAAATGTAATTATTAAAACATGCATGAGATTATCTTGTAAAAGTATTCAGTATAGATCTAAATCAGGAAAGGCAAGGACGTGCTTTCTCTGTTTTTTATACTTATATATTTGTCCCCCGCCTTTTCGAAGAAAAGCGGAGGGACATAGTTTTCGGCATTCCGTCCTTCCGTCCCCCTAAAGTAGTAGGTACCTTGTGTGCGCAACTCCTCGTACAGTTTTATGCCGATTCTTTCGAAACTTTACAGCTGTTTTTGTCATGGTCTGAAGATATGCATGTGCTTTGGATATAATCCTGAGATTATTTTTGTCACTGAACTTAGCCATTTTTAGGCGTTTTTACTATCAAAGTGACTAGATAGTGGGTACCTTGTGTGTGCAACTCCCCCGACAGTTTTATGCCGATGCCTTCGAAACTTCAAAGGTATTTTGGTCATGGTCTGAAGATATGCATATGGTTTGGATATAATACTCACATTATTTTTTGTCACTTTTTCCACAAGTTGAACACAGTCATTTTTAGGCGTTTTTACTATCATAGTGACTAGATAGTGGGAACCTTGTGTGCGCAACTCCTCCTACAGTTTTATGCCGATTCCTTTGAAACTTCACAGGTATTTTGGCCATGGTCTGAAAATATGCATGTGGTTTGGATATGATTCTCACACTATTTTTTATTCACTTTCCCTAAGTTGAACATAGCCTTTTTTCATACATTTTTACTATTAAAATGAATAGATAATGGGTACATTGTGTGTGCAACTCCTCCTACAGTTTTATGCTGATTCCTTTCAAACTTCACAGGTGTTTTACTCATGGTCTTAATATATGCATCTGGTTTAGATATAATCCGAAAATTATTTTTTGTCACTTTTTCTGCTAGTTGAACTTAGTCTTTTTTCAGGCGTTTTTTTTTTTTTTCATTGACATGTCCTTTAATTGAAATAAACAATAATGGCGGGGGGACATAAATTCTTTGAATTTGCTTGTTATATATTAATGCATGATGGAAGTATTTCAGACAGTAAAAATCCGATAACCTGCACGATTTTGTTTGTAAGATTTGCAAGTCTCGAATTCACCTTCAGTTTAAAATACAGGCAATATTTTTTTCGAGAGAGCTGCAAATCCTAGAAACAATGAGTGCAACCGCACTCATTGTTTTGTAAGATTTGCGAGTATCAAATGCACGTTCAGTTTCAATTACAGGAAAAATTTCCCGAGAGAGCTGCAAACTAAACATAAGAGTGCGGTGGCACGAGTTTATTTACAAGATTTGCAAGTTGCAAATCTTATGAAATAAAGTCATGCTACCCCACTACCCCTAAGGAAGGTAATAGAATGGTCTATGGGCATAGGTGGAAGCTTCTATCATGAAAATCTGGGCATGGAAGGATTAATGAGGGGTTTGACACGATCTCCTACTCAGAATTGTATAATATATCTTATACTGCACATATAAACAACGCTCAAGACGAGGACGTAGTAACACAGAAAGTAATTGAAACTAACGATACGCTTAATAGAGGTATTACAATACTAGATGTACGTAAAGCTGTTAACGCCCTACACAAGAATAAAGCTACAGGCAACGACGGTATACCTGCGGAAGTGCTTCAGTCTGATACATGTATACATTTCCTGCATAGGTTTTTCTGTGTATGTTTCGAAACAGGCAAAATTCCAGCAGCATGGGAATACGGTATCATAACACCGCTTTTGAAGGATTCTGCGTCTGATCCAAGAATTCCTATGAATTACAGAGGAATAACAGTTACTTCATCTGCGTATAAAGCGTACTGTTCAATATTAAATCACAGATTAACTTTATGGGCTGAAAGTAATGGCAAATTAACGGATTTTCAAAACGGATTTAGAGAAAAGCGCAGCACGATAGACCACCTAACAACTGTGACGTCGATAATAGAAAACAGAAAAGCAATGAAAAAATCAACTTTCCTAGCCTTCGTCGATTTTAGTAAGGCATACGATACGATAAACAGGGAACTGCTTTGGAGAAAACTTAAGTCGTACGGGATTGACGGGAAAATGTTCCGGTCTCTACATTCTATATATGACAATGTGAAATGTGCTGTCAAAATCAACGATCTTAAAACCGATTGGTTTCATGTTCGTTCAGGTCTAAAACAAGGTTGTGTTCTATCAACATTAATGTTTAATCTATACATAAACGATCTCAGTGACGTTCTGTCGAAGTTAAATAAAGGTATATTAATAGAAAATAGTTATATAAATCATCTTTTCTATGCTGATGACCTTGTCCTTATATCGGAGAACGAAAATGATCTACAGTGCTTACTAGACATCTTGTCAAGTTGGTGTGACAAAAACTGTATGCGTATTAATCTGAGTAAAACTAAAGTTATGCATTTTAGAAATCAATCTATGGAAAAATCAGTTTTCCAGTTTAAATGCTGCGACTCGGTTATTGAATATACAGATACATACAAATATCTAGGACTTGTTTTAAATGAATACTTAGATTACAGTGTGACGGCCAAATTTGTTGCACAGTCAGCAACTAGAGCTCTTGGCCTACTTATTTCCAAGTTCAAACAAACCGGCGGAATGCCATATGACGTCTTTACTAAACTATTTGACAATACAGTATGGTCAGTAATCAGTTATGGAGCAGCTATATGGGGAGTTAAAGAATATTCAGCGATAAATGCGGTACAACATAAAGCGTGTAGATTCTTCCTAGGAGTAGGCCGATATACGCCGAACGCCGCAGTGAACGGCGACATGGGATGGGTACCCCCTCATATCAAGCAATGGAAGACCGTATTATGTCACTGGTTCCGTCTAAACCACATGGACGACAACAGAGTAAATAAACAGATTTTTCAGTGGTCATACAGTGCAAGGCAAAAATATAGAAATTGGTGTTTACATATAGAACGAATGATGAAAAAGTTTGATCAATGTTCCTTAAATATAGGTTATATCTATAGTAAAAGAGAACGTCATTCAGTAATTACTTCATTACAGGCTTCTATGTTTAATGTCTTTAAACGTGACTGGCGAAAAAAGATAGATAGTAACAGTAGCATAACGAAAAATAACGGCGGAAATAAACTTCGTACATATAAATTATTCAAAAGAACATATGAAACGGAGCATTATGTGAAAAGCCATATTATGTCTAGGGCAAAAAGAAGTGCAATAGCTAAATTTAGGTGTGGAGTTGCCCCCCTTCGTATTGAAACAGGTCGGTACGAAATGTTGTCTGTCGATAAAAGATATTGCTTTCATTGTAAATCAAAAATAGAAAATGAAGAGCATGTATTACTAGAATGTCCTTTGTACTGCGAAATACGACATGAACTTTTTAGGAAGATTGAAACTCTAATCACTGGTTTCCAGTATCTAAGTAACTCTGATAAGGTTTGTCATTTACTGTCTGATAGTCGGATCGTAAATTATAGTGCCAAAGCCTGCCATGATATTTTAAAGGAACGACGTAAATGTTTGTACCGATAATTACATTTTAAAAAAATGTAAATGATGTAAATGTTAAGTTCATAGTGTAAATAGCAAGTACACGACTGTGCAACACCATTTGTTATGATCAGGGAATAGACTACATCGAGTAGATGATGTTTATTCTCTGCTCATTTATACTCGTGTTGTACATAGTATGTTTTACCTTTTACCATTTTAAACTAGTCTCTTATAACTCAATGTGAGTGGTTTCATACATTTTATTCTTAAAATGTTTATAGTATGTTGTTTAAAAAATGTCTTAAATGTATGAAAATGAGACTTTAATAAACCATTTGTCTGTCTGTCTGTCTGTCTGTCCTACTTATTTACTATTGATTTTAGTGAACTTTGGTTCTTAATCAGTTTGAGTGGTGTTTGTTTTAAGAAAATTTTAATGTTCTCAGAGATAAAGTTTATGACTTAGATGGAATTTTTAAACAAATGGATTAGTATTTGAGCAAATTTTGGTGTTAAGTTTGGGCCCTTGATTTTAAAAAGTATTTGCCCAACTGCCCCATTGGAAACGCGTTCAGCGAAAACTAGCTGCTCCATGAGATATGCAGCGAAAACCAAACCCATGTCATTTAGCCCTACATCTCTTCGCACCCATATTCCTACACAGCGAGTTAGCGACTGTAATTATGCGCAGATTGTTCTTAGTATTTTCTGTAGTAAACTATATAAAAAAGATAAGAAGAAGAAGAAAAAGTGTTAAGAAATGACCTACGGGATTGCTTGATGTGGCCTGTTAACAGAGTTGACTGATAAAGAAATTAATGGTATGGGGTGCCAGGATTGTATGTTAAAAATATGAGTGTGTTACGAACAAAATATAATAAATATGATAGAAAGATATTAATAAAATATATACAAAATTGTGCGTATCCTTATGCTTGCGGAATACATGTATGTTATAATTCGTATCTTTGAATTCGTTGAACCTTCACAGCTCAAAAGCAGCTTTTGAGTATTATTCCTAAACTGCTTTTGAGTTGTGAAATTTCAACGAAATAAAATTAAAAGAGGAAACAGTAAATTACTTAAAAGCGCTATGGTAACTACGCAACTTGAAAATACCACCATGATAGGCAGGAAGACTAAAATTAAGTGATAAGAAAGCAAAAATTGTCACACAGCTAGATATAGAGTTACATATTTGAAGGGTTTTCCTTTTTGTCAATTAAAACCTGTTATAGGATTTCATTAAAATCACCTTGCCACTAAGACATGTTATAGATCTTATAAGAATCGCCTCAACGAGGCGATTCTGATATGATATACAACATGGTTTATCAAAAATAAATTTCCCAGACTTTTTATCTGAGAGTGGGCGTGGCGATTATCATTGGATACATGCACTATTAGATTTAATGAGAAATGAGAGAAAAGGTAATAAATAAATAAATAAATAATAAATAAATAGATAAATAATAAAAGAAAGAGAGAGAAGAAAAAAATGCAAATCTTATTCCAATATTATGAGCTTTAGTCATAGATAAGAAAAACACAAATTGTAGACCTACTCTTGATTGAAGTGGTTTATGGCAAAGCATTCCTAGAACCTGTTTGATCTCTCGGACAACACGCAAAAAGTATTAACTTCTGTGTACTAACTTCATATCTCATGGAATATTCTTTGTGATGGAAGGCCGGGCCAGTGGTCGCCGGGCCACAGTAATACCTGTGCACGGAATTAGGACTACTGCAGCTGTACAGCTTAGACAAAGGTACAGTTGTAAATTTATTTATTTATCAAATATCTGTTGCATCTGAACAAAGCATCTAGGGGAGAGTCGGGTAACTTCGGACAGGCGGGTAAATTCGGACATACCATTGCAAACAGTAAACTCCAGATGAGACGGCTCATCATCAAAAATCCAGATGAGACGGCTCATTATCGTCTCATCAGGATTTTCACTGTTTGGCCAGTTATTGTTTTGTTTTAGTTCGAGACAACTGACTTATAAAGGAAAAAATGTCACTGTCCGAATTTACCAGCTGTCCGAAGTTACCCGATTCTCCCCTACTCTAAACACGTCTACTCTTTTATTCTACTGTGTCAGATGCCTTCTTCGATTGGATATAGCTTCGTTCACATGTGCACGGTCAAAGTTTCTTTGTCACAGAAACTATGGCAAAGAGATGCCAAACATTTTGCGTTCAATCGAAGCAAATTATTTGCCAAAGAAAAACGTGACAAAGAACCGTTGTCAAATAATTTTTGGCAAAGAAATTTTTTCTGTAGTGTTCACACGAACAAAGGTTCCTCGTCAAAGTAACCTGGACAAATAAACTTCTCACGTGTGAAAAGCCACATTTTCTTTGTTAAACAGATTTATACCCCACGGCATACGAAGTATGGCGAGGGGTATATAGTTTTTGTCTTTCCGTCCGTTTGCCCGTCTTTCCGTCCGTACGTTCATCCATCCGTTAGTCCATCCGTACGTAAGTTAACCCTAATTCTCTAGGTCGAAACTTATGATTTGTATATAACACAGGGTATAATCGATTCCGCTAATTTTCGCTTCCTGCAGAGACTGTACAATATATTTTGCTTCCGCCGAGACTGTCCACGATCTCTTGCTTCCTGCCGAGACTTTTGTACATGATAAATGGCTTCCTGTAGAGGCTGTCCGCGTGATTCTTCTTCCTGTCGAGGCTCTCGGCAGGAAGCAGAGTCACGCGGACAGTCTCGACAGGAAGCCAATGTTCGAGGACAATGGTCTCTGCAGGAAGCAAGAGTTCGCGGACAGTCTCGGCGGAAGCCAAATATAATGTACAGTCTCTGCAGGAAACAAAAATAAGCGGAATCGATCATACCCTGTGTATTAGAGCTTACCAAAATAAAAGTTATATTTTTCTTTCTCATAAGAACTCAATGTAATATATCAGCAGCACGCAAAAATTGTGATACTCAGTAAGATTGAAACTCTCTCTCTCTCTCTCTCTCTCTCTCTCTCTCTCTCGCCGGGCCAAGTAGCGCAGTCGGTAGCGCTTCTGACTCAAGAGCCAGAGGTTCCGAGTTCGATACCTAGTCCGGCCACTTACTTTCGTTTCTCCTTCCGCTGATTCAAGAAGAGCAGTTATCAGTAACTGGCCAAAGTTTAGTACTTAGTGCAGGTTAGCCGCTTAGGATGTCTAAGCCTGCGCAGGAAAAGTGTGGTTAGGTTAACTGACCGTCCCGACATGACCTTAGCTGTTTACCGTGGACGTAAAGCAAGAAACAACACAAACTCTCTATCTCTCTCTCTCTGTCCGTCTCTATCTCTCTCTCTCTCTCTCTCTCTCTCTCTCTCTCTCTGTTTGTATTGTTACTCTTATAATTTAAAGAAGTAGTTGTTTCTATACTTGACACTCAAACGAAAGGATCCCGGGACTACTCTAAACTCAAATAGAAGAAAGGTAACTCGGTAAACATCAACACAAAATTGATTTATTTCACTTCGATTTATCTTTCTTCTCTTCTTTACAGACTATACAACAAGCATGTTGCCAGCCTTGCGCGACATGCCAAAGGACCGAATCGACACGAACAAACTGACCGCGAATGCTGATAGCAATTTTCAAAATATGAAATGAGCCGCGACACGAGAAAACCAACAATGTGGTTGTGCGCCCAGCGCAGACTCAGATCAGCCTGGGCATCCGCCCAGTCTGATCAGAGTCTTCGCTGTCCGCTCGGAGCTAGCTACGTCCTTTAGCTACCATCTAAGGGCAAAGCGATGACTCTGGCCTGACTTGGCGGATGTCCAGGGTGATCTGAGTCTGCGCTGGGCGCACAACCACATTGTTGGTTTTCTCGTGTCGCGGCTCAAATATGCAAACAATCCAGAAAAGTTAAATATACGTGGCACGAAGCCCGTCACATTAGCGTCATGATAGTACCGTAAGCTTTTAAAAATCTACAGAGAACAAGAATCACTCCATCTATAATTTTGATGGAATTATGCCACTTTTTTATTTTCTTTTTTAATCTGAAATCTTGTCATCTATGTAACTTTCAAACCTTCTTCTATATTTTCATAACGCTTTGTACAAAATAAAGCAACCCGTTGACATTTACTATTATGCAGAAAAAAAAAATAACTTCAGCTACATTTTACAGAATTCTGTCCCTTTGTAGTTCAATTATGGACTATAACTTTAAAACAGTTGCGGATATTTTCACGAAATTTGGTACAAATATAAAGTAATTGTCCAGTGATATTCAGAGAATACAAACCATAACTTTACTCAAATTTTTTATGAGGAGACATGTAGGAAGAGGTGGGGTGGAGAGAGAGAGAGAGAGAGAGAGAGAGAGAGAGAGAGAGAGAGAGAGATCTGTTTTTGTTTCAAAAACAAACTTCTTCTTTATGTTAAAGTTTTGGCTCTTTGAAACTTAAGCCATTTTAAATTTGTCAGCAAGTTATCTTACAAAGTGTTTGAGCTGGGCACTTGGAACTTGGTCAGCTGATTAGAGATAATGCATAGATTAACTGCTTAACTTTTTAACAAATTCAGACCATTTTTTAGTACAGACCATACCCTTCAGTGGCCAGTCCCAATTAGGGTCAGGCATATGGTTTGGGGCATAGTGTTTTGCAAACAAATTTTCTAGGGTGTGTGTGTGTTTTTTTTTTTTTCAATTTTGGTCAGTAAAAACTGGTTTAGTCACTATCTAAACGAATCAGGCGAGATGATTAGAACCCACAACCTAGTGAAATCACATAATGTTGGAACATGGATGAGTTTCATTCTGTCAGTTTTACATTTATTCATGTTTTACAGGCATTTGTACGCGTGTATTCATCAGGCATTTTCTTCTGTCGACACCAACGCTGGTTTTCAAATGATTTCCAAAGCCTGATGAGCATGTCAATTGAAACACATCATTGGAAAGATACATTTATCAGTATCGAAGCAATAATCAATTGAACTGACAGTTTCTTCATTTAGAAAGATTTACAAACATGTTACATTTCCTTGCTAGGGCTATAACCGGAGACATTGGACCCAACCGCTGTGCACAAAGCATTGAATCAACACTGAATCAACGGCGATTCAACTCATCGACGTTGAATCAATGTGTCTCAATACTGTTTCATCATTGTGTGCCTGGTGGACACCGTCCACGCATGTGCGGCCAAAGAAGACTCAGATCAGTCTGCGCATCCGCGCAGTCTGATCAAAGTCTTCTTTTTCGCAGGGTCCTATGGATTCGTAGAACAGAGAAGATTCTGATCAGAATGCGGGGATGCAAAAACTGCTCTGAATCTGAGCAATTTCTGTTTCCATGTGCCGTAAGATACCCTTGTACCACTTCACAACTACAGACAGCCCTGTCTAAGAAACTGCCAAAACTTCTTGCTTAAGGCAGATGCTTGCTTAACGACATATTTCTTGTTTACTGGGTGCCATAATCCTGTTAGGCAACAGTCCATTGAGACTGCTCTTTCATCAAAGGAAATACCCCATCTCACATAGGTAATGACATAACAGGGTCATAAAACCATTATAGAGTGGTACCACTTTTTTGCTTACGTATCCCTTTAATACATGTCAATTTACACTGAAATTCCTATTTTGGAATTGCCAGCTTTGGGCTTATTTTCAAAGACAGTTTTTTCTTTTAGAGTTGGTAGACGGTACATGGTTGCCGATATTAATGTACTTTACGCATCGCTTCAGATGAGACTTTGTTGCTTCCTAGAATGTCTTTAGTTTTCGCTGTTTTATCCCATTACAGTTAAAAATGCATTGACTCTGTCGTCACTTTTCTGTCAGCAAAGAAAACTTAAGCCATAACTGAAAATATATAGATAAAAAGCCGCAAAACTATGATAATGGTGGATTCTTAAACGTACATAATAATTAATGAGCCGCGACGTGAGAAAACCAACAAAGTGGTTTTGCGCTCAGCGCAAACTCAGCCTGGGCATCCGCCCAGTCTGATCATCAGAGTTTTCGCTGTCCGCATGGAGGTAGCTTAGACCCTTAGCTACCATTAAGCGCTTAGCGAAGAGTCTGACTGGACTGTAAGGATGCCCATGCTGATCTGAGTCTGTGTTGGGCGCAACAACACTTTGTTGCTTTTCTCGTGTCGCGGCTCGCGTATATTTCAAAACATTTTTCTTTTCTGACGGAAAACCAAGGCTGTTTTAAAAACGATTATCATTGAAATTTCATTAGCTATACATGTCCGTCTGAAAATACATTTTAAGATTATTCAAATCATTCTGTGTACATCTATAATCTGTCACTTCATTACCATAAGTTTAAAATTAGGCAAGATCTCTATGTTAGCAAATGTTTTGGGGATGAGTTGTTTCTTTGACGGCGTGGGACCCTTCAGGCAAACAACGTTCAATCAACATTGAATCAACGCTGATTCAATGTTTATTGAGCATTGTGTAGCCAGTGGAAGCCATATGCTTCGCATTCAATGGAGGAATTTGACAATCTACATAGAATATTGTCTTCACACCCCTCTAAAATTTTTGAATATATCAAAATATTCCTTCCTACAGATGAAAAAAACTGAGTTTAGTACCCCGCCGAATGAAGTAGTTTTGCCAAAGTGAACATACATATTCCTGGCGATGGAGCATACTTGAGCCACGATACGACAAAACCAACAAAGTGGTTGTGCGCCCAGTGCAGACTCAAATCAGCATGGGCGTTCGCCCAGTCTGATCGGAGACTTCGTTTTCCGCATGGAGGTAGCTTAGATCCTTAGGTACCCTTTAAGCGCTTGGTGAAGATTCTGGCCGACCCTATTTCTAGGTTGGATCATATTAGAACCGCCTCGGCGACTGAAATCCTCAAAAGTTTTCATATGTGGGGCTATCCATACCAATACTAATTAATAAAACTCCTATTACTGTCATGGCAGGATTACCTAGATTAAGGGGTCTTTGTAACCTTATAGGGATCGTATTTATATTGTTAATTAAAAAATATGATTCGACTTCCTTAAATTTCAACGAACTACAAAGAAAGGGGGCACATCTTGCGGGCATGTTTAAAAATATAGACCCAACAAAAATAAACATTGTTTTCAAAATGGCAGTTGTTCGGAATCTTACCTATCGAGCACAGAATGTAAAATCAAGATTCAATCAACGTTGATTCAACCTCACGACACTGAATCATCTTTGTTCGTGCTGTTAAACAAACATACAAAAGAAATGGTGGCGGTTAAGTCAATTGGAGCACACTCGGCCAATTCCGTGAAGCACGGAATTGGCCGAGCGGTGTTCCGATTGACTTTAAGTTAGCAATGTTCTTATGATATGCGCCTTTCTGTGGCATATCCGTGCGTAGATGGAAGTCTTTCATGATACATCTAGAGGCTGGTTGCCCGAGATGTTTCATTTACAGTCAATATTGCAAGCAAATACGTAGATGCATATTGAAATTTTGTCAAACTGACTCATTATAATATGCACCTTTGCATCCGAACAGCAATGCTCCTTTATGGATAGAACAAATTTCTGTCGTTCGTCAAGCAACCGCGGTTTGTTTAATGTAATAACACATTCTCAATTAAGCAAATTGAATAATCTTGTTCTTCAAATATGAAAAACTATGGGCTATTCAAACGCTAATAAGAGTCCGTCGTAAGAAAACATAAAACGGAAACATAGAGAAATGGAAGGAAAAAAAATCATCTTGACCTATCAAATGCTTAGGAAGTATATAAATACCTTGCAGAGACGAGATGGGGAAAAAACGTCATCCGTCGGTGACTCCCGTCTGCTCAAATGGTCCATTCTTCTAAGTGCTGCCCCTTCCCCACCAGTCACACAGTCAGAACGGAAACAAATACTTGGAAATGGAGCGATCTGCCTGAGATATACATACATACATCTTAGAATACATACATATATATGTATTGATTTTATCGAAGGTATGGAATTGGTCGATTAATTCATTGTCTATTTTAAACAAACGGTTAGTTGATTTATTGATAAATTGATTGATCGATTGGCTAACTTACTTACTGCTTGCTTACTTGATTGACTGACTGACTGATTGACTAACTGAATGAAAAGTCTGACTGATTAATTAACTGACTGATATATTGCTCTTTGCGTAGCTATCTGACTGTTTGATTGACTAGCTGATTGCCGACCCATTGGCAGAATGATTGGTTGATGGATTGAATGATAGCTTGTTATAGTGATTTGTTTGCTCTTGACTGATATACTGACTGATTAATTTGATTTTTGATATGAAAGGTAAATTGGTTAATTTGAATTGACTGAGCTGGATATATTTTATTTGATTTGTGATTAATTGGCTGATTGAATAATCGATTTGATTGATTGATTGATTTGAGCCTGAATTTGAACAACGTTACACATTGCTCACACCGGGTAGGCGGCAATCGAAAACGCTCGTGCAACCGACGAACGCAGATCAAAAACAGTTAGAAACAGCGTTTTCGATTGCAAAGTGCCGGCAACCCGGTGTGTTGTGGTCCAAATCCTAATTCAGAAAAATGTCAAATGTCCGCCATTTAGACCAAAGAAAATTTAAAAAGAAATGTTGTATCCGAGCGACATTGCGGGTGTCAATATCTCATTTAAATATATGCACACAAAGTTACAAAATGATCATAGAGCACGTCTTATGTTAATATTACCACCTGTGATCTATATTTATACATTTCATAAATCATCAATAAGACATACTGATTGATAAAATTGGCTTTATCTTAAGAAAATATGTCTTAAGACATGTACACATGTTCGAACTCCGCAGGCCCAGATCAGCCTGCGCAATTGCGCAGGCTGATCAGGGCATGTGCAGTTCGCCCAGACAAACATTAAGCCATGTAAATTTCGAAAACAGTTAAACCGCACAGACGCTGATCAGACTGCGCTATGCACATGGTGGTCTGCGCATGCGTGCGTCTTAAGACGGTTTTCTTACACCGCGACTCAAATGATCGGGTTTATTAAAATTTACAGATCATTGGTTTCAAAGAGTTACACATCATAACTTTTATAAGGTTCCTCAGTATCTTGAAAAAGGATTTTAACCTTTGACATTGAAAGATTTTGTAGGGATGAGATAATTTGAAAAGAAGCTATATTCTGACTAATGCATTGGATTACATGTTTTTCTGACATTTTTTTCTCTTTCGGTCGTTATGTTTATATGTTATGCCAAAATATTATTCTAAATTTTAGAATTTCTTCGGAATTTTCAAGTTTTAAGGATTACTTTAATGGATGTTACAAATTTAAGTTTTAAGCTTTGTTTCTACGGATGTATTAAGACAAGTTTACGGATATCAAATATTCAGTATAGTATTGTTCCTAAGGATGATAAAAATATTCAGTATGTTAAGTAATAGTAATGTTCCTACGAATGTTTAATATTCGAGTGCCATTCCATGTGGAACTGGGAAAAAAAGGATTTGTATTTCCAATTTATTTTAATGAGTTGTTAAGACAAATGAGTTGAAAATATTGCAGCAAAAGCCCTTTTCTCATATTGTCTTTCGGGCTATTTAAACACAGGGTATAATCGATTCCGCCAATTTTCGCTTCCTGCAGAGACTGTACATCATATCTGGCTTCCGCCGAGACTGTCCGCGAACTCTTGCTTCCTGCAGAGACTACTGTCCTCGAGAAATGGCTTCCTGCCGAGACTGTCCGCGTGACTCTGCTTCCTGCCGAGAGCCTCGGCAGGAAGCAGAATCACGCGGACAGTCTCTGCAGGAAGCCATTTGTCATGTACAGAAGTCTCGACAGGAAGCAAGAGTTCGCGGACAGTCTCGGCGGAAGCCAGATATGAAGTACAGTCTCTGCAGGAAGCGAAAATTGGCGGAATCGATTATACCCTATGTTAAAGGGTAAATCAGTGCCGGATCAGATTGCAACTTAATCTGACCTTGCTACAGGATTTCGTAAAAAGTGTCTGTCACAATTCAGCAGGTACACATTTAAAAGAATGGGGTGGGGGAGGGAGGGGTGGGTGGAGCCCTGTCATTGTCCTGTTTGCATCCCTTTCCAATGGGGTTTACTCTTAAGGAAAGAATTTGCTCCTCTTCTCTAGAAGGAAATAACTTACTACATGATTTCCAAAAATGTGTCAACTTTCAGCAGGTTAAATAAACTGATACACATTCACGGGGAGTAACTCGTATCATTTTCATTTTTGCCGCCCGTTACAATCGGGATCAACACGTAAGGGGGAAAAATGCTCCTCTAGGAGAAGGGGGACAAAACTGAGAATTGCAGAGTGGCTTCCTCTGAAACTGTCACCTTATATATTTAACCCATAAATGCCTAGTGGATTCTTCTATATCTTTTTATTGAACGAGGCCATTTGTCATTTAAGGGGTGTCAGGTTTAGTTATTTTTTTCTCGATTTTTTGTTTGTTTTATTTTGAGGAAAAATACCCATTTGTTGTATGCAAAAAGTGTAGACCCTGATCAGACGCCGCGTTTGAGGCGTCTGATCTGGGTCTGCACTGTTTGCCTATATCCCATTTTTGGGGCGCTAGGCATTAAAGGTTAACGTAATTCGTATCAGGGAATATTTTCATAGCATTGAAGATCGGAAATGGCAATACTATTTGATAATCCTTAACCGAGCACACCTTTTTTGCACGCATAAAACAAAAATCTTGAATAACATGACTACCAAGGTCTTAATGCAAAACTTTTAAGTCTAATTTTCTTTATATGGTGTCGCAGTTTTGTCATTTTGATTTGCCAATTTTCTTCATTATTGACAATTTGTCTTTGAACTACTGCATTCTACGATAAAACATCGTTATTGGAATTGCTTTCAATTGCAACAAGATAGCTTATGTCGATACCGTAACCAATTTGGCCGTGTTTGGTTAAAAGGGGGCTGCAAAATTAAAAAGCCAATGGGGTCTCAGAAGCCAGACTTCACAAAAAGGTGCAGTTGAAAACCACCTGCACTATGTGTATTCCAACTGCAGTTTATTCCAATGAAATAGTAAGGGAGCTGATTCTTGTTGTTATTGAAGGAACTTCACGACTAAAATCCGCGTATGAACGGGAAAAGAAAACAGCCCCTAATTATATAAGATTTTGCTGCCTGGCAGCCTGATAGTTTTGTCAGAGTCGCGACTAGCATAAGGCAGGCTTTTAACAGTGGAAGACTTACTTTTTTTTAATTTTCAAGGTCTTATATCATCTTGGCTTAATGAACTCAATTGACAAAACAATTATTTCCGGGAGAAAAGTGATTGTCAAAGGTTTATAGTGCTCATAGATTACAAGTTTCATGTGTTCGGATATACCCCATGGTTGGTCGCTAGTGTACAAGGGAGATAATTCAAACATAAAAGTTTTGTCCCTTCTCCAAGGTGTTATGCCTTTTTCCACCATTTTTTTTACAAAGGGGCACATTTCCTGGACTTTTTGTTTCTTGCTGCCCTGGGCTATGAAGCCTCTCCAAGAAGGGGGTCTACTCTTAAAGGAAAGAATTCGTTCTTAAAAGAATTCGCTCTTAAAAGAGCGAATTCTTTCCTTTAAGAGTTGACCATTATTGCGGAGGGAAGCAAGGACGAAAATGACAGCGTTGCTTCCCCTGAAGGTGTACCCATTCACCTTAAAGGAAATGATTTACCTACACCATTTAGAGAGAGAGAGAGAGAGAGAGAGAGAGAGAGAAAATTCTTTGTTTAAAGAGTTCCCCTTATGAAAATGCAGGATAATAATTCCATATATGGGTGATCTCCCTTCGCTGTGTATCAATGCAGCTTACAGGAATAAAAGATAAACGTCATTTTTTTTAAATTGGCTAGTACTAACTCGACACATTGTTTCGGAAATGCGTCAGATTATTGTCTATTATGAATTATGTTCGGGTCACTTGCATCACTAAATATAAAATATGTCATTCAAAAATCCTTTTTTCAACACATAAATGCGTATAATTCAAGATTTAGGACACCCAGATAGTGTCAACATTTTATACATGTTTGTTTACACGGTATTTTGGAGAAACTCTCTTTTTTTTAAGTTATTTTAAATTCATATCAAGTCTTAATTTCGTACTTCAATTCCAGTCATGCATCCAGGAGTATTTTATCATGTACACAAAGAACTACTATTCAGCGACACTACTACTTTGTGATACTACTTGTAACAAATAAACGTACATGTACTTAAAATTCAATTACAATTGGCTGCAGGGAGCTCCAAATAAGAAGGGGGTAACATGGATAATTCGGAGATAGTTTTTATTTCTCAACGAAAACGTATGTTGTGACCCCTCATTAGAACCGTCTCAACGAGACGGTTCCTATGAGGGATCACAACGTTAATGTTTCGATGGCGAAATATGAAAAAAATATCCCTAAATTATCCCTGCAACCACTTCTTAATTGGGTCACTGAGTTGTAATACTGTTTTGTGACGCTACTAGTTTGTTATACTATAAGCAACAAATAAAGACACCAAAATTCAGTTGCAATGTAAAGCAGTTTTGTTATACTACCAGTAACAAGTAAACATACCAATGGCAGTTTATGGAAGTAAAGCTAGTTTGTGATACTACTTGGAAAAAATAAACGTACCAAAATTCAGTTATAATGGCGGTGTTTGGAAGTATTGTTCGACTGGCCCAAGCACAAGCATCCCTAAGTGATGACAAAGCGGATGGAGTTGGGCCTAAGGGGCGGGGAGCTAAAGCGAAACTACAGTCAGCTGTTCTCAAGTAAGTACAAAAATAGACTTGACTTACGACCAAATGATGACATTGTACATGAACTGTTCTTGTTAACAGACGCCTTGCAAAAGAGCAAACATTTATGGAATCGCATATAGAAACACAGGCAATCATTTATTGTCTTGCATGTTTTTTTTTTAGAACCACGCTCTCGCAAGATAGTTAAATGCAATGTTCTGACATGATAGTTTAAACCAATGGTCTCAGTGATAGTTTACAGTAATGGTCTCGCATGATAGTTTACTGCAATGGTATCACATCATAGTTTTCGACTATGGTCTCGCATGGTTGTTTAAACTTAAGTAGTCTCCTTTTGAGTGAACGAATGATTTCTACACAAACCAATAATGTAATTACTAGTTGACAGCCCGGAATTGTCATGGTCTGATTTTACTCTGCAGCAAGCAGTTTTGGTAATAACAGTTCAGTTACGGTTGCACAGAACACCGTTTACAGAAAGGTCTGAAGCCTTCTAGTTCATTCATTTAGGGTAAAGTCGGGTAACATCGGACAGCGGGTAATTCGGACATACCATTGCAAACAGTGAAAATCCAGATGAGACGGCTCATCAGGATTTTCACTGTTTGCCCAGTTAATTCTGTTTTAATTGCAAACAACTGACATATAAAGGAAACAATGTCACTGTCCGAATTTACCCGCTGTCCGAATTTACCCGACTTAACCCTATCTTGCACTAGTTTTATCTATTTTCATATAAAACAATTTTAAGTTTGAGTCATGATGGTAATAGTCCCAGTCTTTTACAAATGTAATGGGTTTGTTCGTTTGCAAGCGAATAGTGTCGTTTATTTACAAAGAAGAACATTGAAAGGTATGTTTTTCTTGATATTCATGGCCTCAATCGTTTACATAGAAGCGAATTTATATAGTTATGGTCACATAAAATTAACAAATAATTAGAGCGATGTTAATGGTCACATTCATTTACATAAAAGTGAATTGATAAAGTTTAAGTCAAACAGATTAACAAAGAAGTGAAATTATGTAAATGGTCACTTTCTTGTACATAGGTGCGAATTTATATAGTTACGGTTACATGATTTAACAAGGAAGTGAAGTGATGTTAAAAGTCATATTCGTTTCCATAGAAGCGAATCGATCGAGTTATGGCCTCCTGAATTAGTAAAGACGTGAGGTGATGTTAATGGTCACATTCGTTTACACAGAAGCGAATTGGCCGAGTTATAGTCTCAGTCATGAATTAACAAAGATGTGATGTGATATTAATGTTCACATTTGTTGACATAAGGAGCCCCGATAGCTCAGTAGGTTAAGCGCTGACCTGCTGATCTAGCGGTCCCGGGTTCAAGACCCGCTGGTGTCGAGAATCTTTTCAGTCATAAACAGGGTTCCATCGCACAAAGCTTTTCATTATCATCCACCCATCGTCCTGATATGACTGAATACTGTTTAAAAGGACGTAAAATGGCAAGTCATCCATCCAACCATCGTTTACATAAAAGAAAATCGATTGAGTTATGGTCACATTTTTTCAACCAAGAAGTGCAGTGATGTTATTGGTCACATCCGTTTACAGAGAAGCGAATTGGTTGAGTTAAAGTCACATAAATTATCAAAGAAGTGAAATGATTTTAATGCTCACATTCGTTTACATAGAAGCGAATTTACATAGTTATGGTCGCATAATTTAACAAAGAAGTAAAGTGACTTTAATGGTCACTTTTATAAATCGATCGAGTTATGGTCACATAAATTAACAAAGAAGTGAAGTGATGTTAATGGTCATATTTGTTTACATTCAACGTAAAAGCGAATCGATGTTTTCTGTATTCTGTATGCATGTAGTCATATGTCAATATGTATTGACCTGAGTTTAATAAAGTGCTAGTTGAGTTGAGTTGAGTTGATAAAGCTATGGTCTCATAAAGTAACAAAGATTAATAATTATATTCGTTTACATTGAACCGAACTGGTAGAGTTATGGTCTCATGAATTAGCAAAGACGTGAAAAGATATTAATGGTCACATTCGTTTACATAGAAGCAAATCTACAGTGTTACGGTCTCATGAATTAACCAAGAAGTGCAGTGATGTTATTGGTCATATTCGTTGACATAGAAGCGATTCGATAGAGATATGGTCACATAAGTTAACAAAGAAGTGAAGTGATGTTAATGGTTACATTCGTTTTCATAAAACATAGAAGTGAATCGACAAGGTTATGGCCTCATGAATTAACAAAGAAGTGAAGTGATGTTAATGATTACATTTTTACATAGAAGCGAATCGATAGAGTTATGGTCACAGAAGTGAAGAGATGTTTTCGGCCAAATTTGTTTACATAGGAGCGAGTCGATAGACTTATAGTCTCATGAATTAACGAAGGAGCAAAATTGTAGAAATGGTCACATGCGTTTACAAGGCTGAAGTAATTTAATGATTGCATTCGTTTTTAGTGAAAAAGGTTAGAGTTATGGTCTCATTCACTTACAAAGAAGAAAATCGGTAAAGCTAAATCTTGTTATTTTACAAAAGAGTGGATAGACAGTAGTGATAGCATTTGTTTACAAAGAAAAGAGTAAATAGTAATGATCTCCTTCGTCTACCGGGACAATGATAGTTTTGCGTTCACAGTGAAGAAAATGATACTAGGATATGATAATATGCGTTTTTCAAAGCAAAGAATGAATAGTAGTAGAAGTACTTTGCGTCGCTGTTTGTAATGGCCGCATTCGTTTGCAAAACGAGCGAGAATAGATAGTTATGGTCAGATTCGTTGGCAAAACGAGCGAGAATAGATAGTTATGGTCAGATTCGTTGGCAAAACGAGCGAGAATAGATAGTTATGGTCAGATTCGTTGGCAAAACGAGCGAGAATAGATAGTTATGGTCAGATTTGTTTTAGAACAAGTGGTAAGATACGTAAGTGATATAAATCTTCTTCATTGTAAACGGCGTTTACAATGAAGAAGATTAAATCAGTTACATTGATTGATTGATTAATTGTTTTGGGTTTAACGGCCCTTTGAGACAGTATTTCAGTCTATATCGGGCCGTCTCCCAGAGAGGGAGAAAGAAGAGAAATGATAGACGAGAGAAAAAATGTCCAAACAACCCCCATCCGCACCTACTGCAAGCACAGTAGGCCCTTGCCCTACAACGTTCCAAATCAGTAGGAAGCCTGGCACTGGAAGTTATACACAGCACCGTCGCACCATCCGACCACCCCCTAAATCAGTTACAAAGAAGAGACTGATAGTAGTGATCTGACCTGTGAATAAAGAAGTGAATTGCTACTCTAGCTCATGGTCGTATGTTCAAAACATTCAGGCAGTTTTGCTCTTCTTTGCTTGGAAAATATTGTGGAGTCAAAACATTTGAAACAATATCCATTCATCATTGATACGTTGACCTAAAATTGCACTGGCGTTGATACATCTAGTGCACGAGATGTCTATAGGGTCGAGTCGGGTAACTTTGGACAGCGGTTAAATTCGGACATACCATTGCAAACAGTGAAATTCCAGAGGAGACCGTCTCATCAGGATTTTCGCTGTTTGCCCAGTTAATTTTGTTTTAATTCCAAACAGCTGACATTTAAAGAAACAATGTCACTGTCCGAATCACGCTGTCCGAATTTACCTGACTTGTCTATACATTTGTATCAGTGAAAGAGATCAGTATCTCATAATATATCTAATGATTAAGGTTATCAGATCGATTATGCTGTAATTATTTTTAATTTATATGAATTTAAGTTTAAATTTCAGATTTTTCTTTCACAACACTAGTGATTTCCTTTCCCATGTTTGAAAATTCAGTGTGATTATCCTAAATACCTCCAACATGGCTTAACACGCGAAGTAATTAAAAAAAGAAAGAAAAAATAAATAAATGTTCAACCTTGAGGTATTGCATATTACGGTAAACCTTCTGCAGAATCGAACATAAAAAAAAAATCGGTGACGCGCCAAAGGTTGCTAACGGAATGAAAAAAAGGCAGACTCTTGTCAGACTACTTCTCTAGGAGCACTAGGAGTACCATGTAGACTCAGATCAGACTGCTACAATGATCTGAGCATGATCTCTACTGTTTTCATATTCGGCCAACTATTTTTTTTCTATGAAACATTTCTTTACAGAATACATTCACTTGCCCAGATTTCAAGATGTGCGACTCTCTTAGTATAAAGCAGAGCGCCAGATAAGAAGGGGTAACATGGATAACTTTTTGATATTTTTTTCTAATTCTCAACAAAAATTAGTTCTGACCCCTCATTAGAACCGTCCCGCCGAGAAATATGAAAAAATATCCCTAAATTGTCTCTGTTACCCCTTCTTATCTGGAACTCTGCAGTTTTAAGATATATTGATACATCTACAAGTATTTTTTTTTTTAATTGTAATTCGACTACCCCATACTAAATAATTTATTCTTTTCCTTCTCAAGGAATTTATTAGAATCAAAGTAAGTAACAATTTCTATATTGTTGGAATTCGGTATTTTATTCTTTTTTCTTCGTTTTATCTTCCTTTTTCTTTAATTTATTCTATTTTCTGAAACTCAAAAACTCCATTGCAAAGGTTTTCAATAATTTGTGCCATTGCCATCATCATGGAAACTGACTTTTAGCTTCTCTATTTTTTACGAAGATGACAGTACTTTTGACAAAGGGTCAAGTCGGGTAACTTCGGACAGCGGGTAAATTCGGAAATACCATTGCAAACAGTGAATTTCCAGATGAGACGGCTCAAAATGGGCCGTCTCATCAGGATTTTCACTGTTTGCCCAGTTATTTTGTTTTAATTTAAAACAACTGACATATAAAGGAAACAATATCACTTTCCGAATTTGCCTGCTGTCCGAATTCACCCGACTTTACCCTAATGATTTCTGTACTCACTGATTAAAAACCACGAAAACAAGAAAATGCTTTTTCCTTTTGTTGATATCCCAAACAGTTCTTAATGAGGCGCCGTTTTACTATAAATTCAGTATTTTTGATATCATAAATTCTATTTTTTATATCACAAATTCGATTTTTTGATATCACAAAATACATTTTTAATATAAAAAAAATAAGCTTGATTTTTTAGCTCACCTGAGCCGAAGGCTCACAAGGTGAGCTTATAGTATAGGCTTGGTCCGTCGTCCGTCGTCCATCCACACTTTTAAGTATTAATATCTGCTAAAATAGCAGACCAATCTTGATAAAATTTTATGTGTAGCATGGTTTGGGTGGGGGATTGATTGCATATAGTTTTGGGACAGATTGGTTTAAAACTGTGGTTACCATGGCAACAAAAAGGTTCCATAGACTTATAATGGGGAAAATGTTGTCCGGGTCCTAACTTCTTCATTTTTGCTCGCAACTTCTTCAAACTTGCAGATAAGCAGGACAGTCAAAACAACTCGGACCAGTTCGAATTTGGGTCAGGTTGGATCATTCTTTTCAGAGTAACTTGCCCTTGAGTGATAAAATATTTTCCCATAGACTTATAATGGGGAAAATGTGGTCCGGGCCCTAGCTTGTTCATTTTTGATCGCAACTTCTTCAAACTTGCAGGTATCCAGGACAGTCAAAACATCTCGGACCAGTTTGAATTTGGGTCAGGTTGGATTATTCTTTTCAGAGTTACTTGCCCTTGAGTGATAAAATATTTTCCCATAGACTTATAATGGGGAAAATGTTGTCCGGGCCCTAGCTTCTTCATTTTTGATCGCAACTTCTTCAAACTTGCAGGTATCCAGGACAGCCAAAACATCTCGGACCATTTCCAATTTGCGCGAGGTTGGATCATTCTTTTCAGAGTTTACTTGCCCTTGAGCGATAAATATTTTCCCATAGACTTATAATGGGGAAAATGTTGTCCGGGCCCTAGCTTTTTCATTTTTGATTGCAGCTTCTTCAAACTTGCAGGTATCCAGGACAGTCAAAACATCTCGGACCAGTTCTAATTTGGGCCAGGTTGGATCATTCTTTTTAGAGTTACTTGCCCTTGAGCGATAAAATATTTTCCCATAGACTTATAATGGGGAAAATGTGGTCCGGGCCCTAGCTTGTTCATTTTTCATCGCAACTTCTTCAAACTTGCAGGTATCCAGGACATCCGAAACATCTCGAACCAGTTTGAATTCGGGCCAGGTTGGATTATTCTTTTCAGAGTTACTTGCCCTTGAGCGATAAATATTTTCCCATAGACTTATAATGGGGAAAATGTTGTCCTGACCCTAGCTTCTTCATTTTTGATCGCAACTTCTTCAAACTTGCAGGTATCCAGGACAGTCAAAACATCTCGGACCAGTTCGAATTTGGGCCAGGTTGGATCATTCTTTTCAGAGTTACTTGCCCTTGAGCGATAAAATATTTTCCCATAGACTTGTAATGGGGAAAATGTTTTCCGTCATCATTCTAGTGCCTTCATTTATGGAATGATTTAAAATAGTACTTCACACAAGTGATGAGTATGACAATATCTTGGACAATAACGCGTTTCAGCGTTTGTGGGTCAAGGTGAAGGACACAGTGGCTATTTTTAGAAAAACTTTGTCATCGCTGTAGCGCATCAGTTTGTGGACTGAATTCAGTTGGATATCACACAAGTGATTAGTATGACAATATCTTGGGTTAAGGTCAAGGTCACAGTGGCTATTTTTAGAAAGACTTTGTCATCGCTCTAGAGCCTTCATTTATGGACCCATTTTGATTAAACACTAATGTTTAGTATGACAATATCTTGAACAAGCTCGCGTTTCAGCGTCCTACGGTCAAAGTAAAGATCACAGTGGCTAAATATTTATAGCAAAAACTTTGTCATCGCTCTAGCACTTTCATTTATGGACCAATTTCGATTTAACTTCACACAAGTGATAAGTATGGCAATATCTTGGACAAGTTTGCGTTTCAGCATTCTTGGGCCAAGGTCAAGGACACAGTGGCTATTTTTAGAAAAACTACGTCTCGAGTCTTCATTTATGGACCGATTTGAATTAACTTCACACAAATGTTTAGTATGATAATATTTTGTACAAGTTTGCGTTTCAGCATTCTAAGGTCAAGGTCACAGTTGCTGTTTTTAGCTCACCTAAACCAAGGCTCACAAGGTGAGCTTATAGTATAGGCTTGGTCCGTCGTACGTCCACACTTTTAAGCATTAATATTTGCTCAAGTAGCTTGCCAATCTTGATCAAATATTCTATGTAGCATTGTTGGGGTGGGATCTTGATTTAAAACTGTGGCTACCATGGCAACAAAAAGGTCCCATAGACTTATATCGGGGAAAATGTTGTCCGGGCCATAGCACAGTCTTTAGATTTGACTGCAACTTCTTCAAACTTGCATGTATCTAGGACAGCCTTAAAATATCGGACCGGTTCAAATTTGGGCCAGGTTGGATGATTCTTGTCTTTTTCATTTTCCACCCTGAGGGTCACAGGTATGATACCACCTATGTGTTCAATTTGCCTTAGTAACTTACCCTAGAGTACTGAGGCTGAATGGACTCAGGTGAGCTACAGGACCAATGGTCCTCTTGTTTTTCATATCACAAAATAGATTTTGGATATCAAAAATCAAGCTTATATTTTGATATCACAAATTCTATTTTGTGATATCAAAGAATAGATTTTGTTGTAACAAAAAATCTCGGTTATTTTGTGACATCAATAAATGCAATTTTTGATATCACAGATAATATTTTGTGTTATCACAAAATCTATTTTGTGATATCAAAAAAATCAGGCTCATTTTATGATATCATAAAAAGTATTTTGTGTTATCACAAAATAGAATTTGTGATATTACAAAATCAAGTCGATTTTTAATATCGAAAAATAGATTTTGTGATATCAGAAAATGTGTAAAATTTTTTATCTATGAAATGCCTAAACGGTTTTGTGATATCGCAAAAGAGATTTTATGATATCAAAAAATCAATAAGATTTTTTTGATTTCTAATATTTCTATTTTCTATCATAAAATCCGTATGATTTTTCATCTTACAAAATCAAATTTATGATATCACAAAATCGAATCTGTGATATCATAAAATCTATTTTGTGATTTCTAGAAATAGTAATGATTTTTGATATCACTAATTCTATTTTGTGATATCACAAATTCTATTTTGTGATATCATAATATATTTTGTGATATCATAAATTCTATTTTGTGATATCACAAAATGGAATTTGTGATATCACAAAATAGGGATTTTATTGTAAAACGGCACCTCATAGTTCTTGACTGTCTAGCAGGAATATCCTAACCAATTGAATATGTCCGGCCTTCAACAGTCGTTATACGGTTGATGTCAGCCCGTTTCTAGCGCAATTCGTTGTACATGTACATGCTCATTGCCAGACCAATTATCGAACTGGCATTGAGCGTATCATGCTTTGCTCTTAAAACAGACTGGTTGGATCTGCAATTCGAATACATTCAAGTGTATTCATGCTTACCGAAAGGGCCCGAACACTGTGCAAACATTGAACACAGTATCTTTGTGTTAAAACGCCGGTTAACCAGAAGCGTGCATATATGTTACATAATAAATCACAAAATCAGAAGCTGCGGATCCCAGATCAACGTTTAGGTAGCACATGCACAGCTTGATCAGGTTCTGCGACATAATACATAAGTACAGATTTTCAGTTCGAACTCATCTGATGAACACGCTGATCTGTGACTACACTGCAATGCCTCATGCTGATGCTTATGAGGTGCCGTTTTACTGTAAATTAAATTTAATGATATCTCTAAATCACTAAGATTTTGTGATATCACGTATCATATTCTATTTTTTGATATCACAAAATCGAATATGTGATATCAATAAAATACATCTGATTTTGTGATATCACAAAATCATTTTTACATGATTAATTCGATTAATTTTTCTCACAAAATTGATTTGTGATGTCATAAAATCCCTAAAATTTTGTGATATCACAAAATCAAATTTGTGAGATCAAAAAACCGAATATGTGATATCAGAAAATCCATTTTGTGATATCAAAAAATAGTGATGAATTTTTGATATCACAAATTCTGTGTTGTGATATCATAAAATATTTTGTGTTTTCACAAAATATTTTTTGATATCACAAAATAGAACTTGTGATTTCACAAAATAGGGATTTTGTAGTAAAACGGCACCTCATAGATTCTAACTTGTGTTCTTCTATGCCTAGCCGGGCCGGGTAGCGCAATCGGTAGGGCACCTGACTCGTAAGTCAGAGGTCCTGGGTTCGAATCCCGGTCTGGCCAAATACTTTCGTTTCTCCTTCCGCTGATTCAAGAAGGGTAGTTGTCAGTTACTGGCGAAAGTATGTGCACTTAGTACTGGTTAACCGCTGGCTTAGGAGGTCTAAGCCTGCCCAGGAATAGTGTGGTTAGGTTAACTGACCGTCCCGACATGACCTTAGTTGTTTACCGTGGACGTTAAGCATCAAATCAACCAATCAACCAATCTTCTATGCCTGTTTTAGCCGCACTAAATATTTGCATATACAAGAATGACCAGCCTGCGCATTGCATATTGATCAGTTTTTGTAGATGCCCAGACTGATCATTTTACAAGCCGTTAGTCTCTTTTTTTCTCTTGATAATGCTTATGTTGGTCTCTGGTCTTTTTTTTATTTATTTTATTTCAGTTTTGTTTAGTTATTTCATCGTTTTGTTTTGCTTTTAGTTCTGTTTCATACCCAGCAGTAAATATTATAATATTTGGAAAAGAGAAATAGAAGTTTTATTTAAAACAAGAAAAATCTTTAAATAAATAATCGGCGCAGATTAAATGGAAGTGTGTTTTGTATACAAATGTCTCTAGGTGAAGAGTTGACAATAACTTTTATAAATATGACTCAAGTGAGCTATGTCGGTAGGCACCCACAACCGTAATTTTGACACTCGGTCGTGACAATGACCTATTTTAAAATTGAGCTGTCCAAATTGTAGTTTCAAAATGGACCGCGGTCAGTCTTGAGGTTGACCTGATTAAACAGTTACAATACAATCTTTATTACACCCAGCTTACATATAATGTAATAACATGGGGAACAACATGATGTACTGTTTGTTTGTGGGTATTTAAATCGAAAGTAGAAATCGAAAGTAGATCTATAACGAAAAAAAGAAAGTTTTGAATATCTGCGTCTGTTTTCGATAGAATTTCTATTGTAAATTTACAAACAGGAGAAACATTTAAATTAATATCTGACAGAGTGCTAGTATTCACGCAGTGCAGTAATTCTGGAAAAAAAAACGAAGATTAAATATTCATTGCCCTTTGATATCATTGGCTAAATCTTGACATCCGCGTTATTTGAGCAGTGAAATCGTGTGAAATGTGGAACAATACTGAAATTATACGCAGCTACGCCGCGAAAAATGAATTCTGCTGTCATGACCTTGCTTGTGCCTATACGCAAATACGCTGTCAGTGCATATTAAAATTTTCTTGAATTGACAAACATGCGTATTCACCCACTGAAGACTTGTCTAAAAAAATTAGGCAAGATTTCTATACCATATATCATTGAAAGTGTAAAGTATGGCCTTGTTCTTGAAAGTGTAAAGTATAGCCGTCTTGGTAGCGTACAAACCCGACAGGACCAGTACTAAAACTTCCGTCAGATGCCAGGAGCCCCTGCAGCTCATTGGATTAGGCACTGGCCTGCTAAGCTAGCGGCCCGGATTCGATTTCCAGTTTTCAATCGTAAACAGAATTCCATGTATACAGCCTTTCATTATCGCTCTCCCATCTTTCTGATGTAACTAAAACACTTTTCTATCTTGTTTTTGTCCAGACTGGATAAGTCTTTGACTGCAGTTATAGTTATACTTCTAGGGGAGAGTCGGGTAACTTCGGACAGGCGGGTAAATTCGGACAGTAACATTGTTTCCTTTAGTTATTTGGAACTAAAACAAAAATAAATGGCCAAACAGTGAGAATCCAGATGAGACCGTCTCATCTAGATTTTCACTGTTTGCAATGGTATGTCCGAATTTACCCGCCTGTCCGAAGTTACCCGACTCTCCCCTAGTCGTAAAACAAAAGTTGTTTTGACTGCAGTTGTAGTTTTACTTTTAGTCTTAAAACAAGAGTTGTTCATAGTCACATGGAGAAGTAATTTTATTATGTCTTCGACAAAAACGTGCAAACCATTCATCTGCATGCTCCTGAATCACGCGACATGAAGTTATTCAATCGCCCTTAGCCTGCTGTCATCCGGACCAGTTTTTATAGTGTGTAAGACACGAACCTGTGAACACCTCGTGTCGCAACTGCGTTACAATGGTAACATTTTCGCAATCGCCATTACTTGGGACTACATCTATATGAGCTTGCCCGACAAGTCTTGCTCGTGATCTTAAGTAGAACATGTTCAAATTTGGAACATTCTAAACAAAACATGTTCTTTTCAAGTACATCAAGTTCGAACCTGGTTTGAATGGCACATGAAATATATTGTAAATTTCATAGTGTGTACATTTCAAGATGTCTTTGATTGAGGTCAAAGAACTGTCATTTTAATCTGATTTGGGCCGTATCTTATGACATGTGCGACTCTCGGATTAGCCTATAACATTCAAACCGACTGGTCATCGCTGTTGCCATTGACACGCATAAGCTACCTGCAGCAATGATTTAACTGTGTTAATGTGCATGCTGATCTTAGACTGTGCTGGGTTACATTTTATAAGGTCCCTTTTGTTCGGGCTTTTTGGAAGCGTTTATCGGTGCGTTGACGTTAACAAAAACTCATCACGACCTTTGGATATACAATCCTCTTTGTCGGGGTACAAAACAACAAAGCGATCTTTCAGAAACAATACAGATGCATTATTAATTACAAGAGATGACTAGTAGATAATGGGCAAAGACCTTGATTCACATATGAACTTCGACAGCCATAATCAATTGCCAAAATGTAATGGCTGAACTGTAAAGTTTTATTATTCATAAAACTATT
>OZ022502.1:44234531-44263834 GCA_963989385.1 Ctena decussata
GTGTCACTAAATATTTATTAATCTCTTAAACAAGGCTCCATGAGTTCCAACTTAATTGCTTGCACATAACTGCATTTTGTACGTGCTTTTTTCATGAAAGTGCACGCGTTTGTCCACAGTTACATTTAGAACATTGTTGAAGGGCAATTTGACACAGTAGGTATCCATAGGTAACACATGATGTTGGGAGTATTTGTACACAACAGTAGACAACTGATAGTATTCAACAAGTCAGTTGCAAACCGACTCCTTAGCACAACTTTACTTGGAACATAATTTGGGTCTGTGTTACAGCGGCTTTGATTCCTACAGTTTTCATTGTTGTTTTGACAACGGTCCGTGACATTATACAACATGGACATGATGAGTCTTTCAGTATATGTATCTCTAATACAGGTACGAATTGCATACGGGACATGCGTCCTAAATGACTTATTTCACTTACCAGATTTTCCCATGCTGTTTGTATGAACCAGAGCTATTTTACATATTTGTTTCTCTATATATTTGCCCGCGTGCCAAGTATCGTTCTGTTTTACTGCTTCCTGCTTTTTAACGTGAATGAAATTAATCATCGACCCATTACGTTCATGGGCGTGAGAACGTACATTTACAGGTCCAGATATAAATGAAAGTCTTACGTTATTCAGTTAACCACTGGGCAGATGAGGCGAGCTCGGATACGAGAAAAACATGAAAAGCAGTGCATTTAAGAAAAGTATTATTATTTCTATCTATTTTAAAAAAAGTAAAAATAATGTTGTTGCTAAGCTAAATGACCACCTGTTTTGGAAAGAGCTGTTCATTAGGTTTTCGTGAACATTTGCCAATTTTTATGTTTGAGCATGTCATGCTACTCGCGTTTTAGATGAGTCTGATCGTCAGGCATGGTAGCCATCCGAAAATGCAGTGATTGTGAACACTTTTTTGAATGGTATTCCACTGACTGAATTAGAATTCCTCTAGAACAATCTGTACAAAGGGAAAATGACACAATGCTTGCTTTTCTGTCACTGGATTGATATGTTGGCGACCAATTAGCATCTAAAGACAATTAATTGCGAGTGCTTGTTTTAAGATATACTAGCCAAAACTTCTAACCGACCACTTACATTTCATCGAATTTCTTCAGAGCTCCAAACAATCTTACAGTTCTATTTACATCCCTAAATAGGCAGATATGTCAGTCAACTCAGGCATCAAAATGTATTACAAAATTCTTAACATAACATCCAGAATGTGCCGATGAACAGGAGTATCCCCATTTTTAGAATTCACAAACTTAAGCATTTCGTTACAATTTGTGAAAAATCACTTTTTGAAATATCCAATTTACGTGAGCCAAACCACTTCATTACTAAAGCAAATGTCTGAATATAGAGATTTATGCAAAAATGAACACTTTTCCTGCATGACAGTGGCCGCCATGGGTCAAAATGTTAAAACGCACCCCACCACTCAATGCAAATTCTTGTTAATTTTGAACATGGGGATATCCGTATCCATCTGTGACTCCTGGATACAGCGCACTGAATAATGCTAACCTTTTAGTGGTATGGTTTACCGACATATTCGCCTATCTGTGGCTGTAATCTGAATTGCGAGATTGCGAATAGCATTGAGGAAAAATGATAAAAACTAAGTGGTCGGTTAGAACTTTTGACTAGTATATAATGAAAGAACAAATGAAGGTGAGTAAATAGTGAATACTGGAGGGACTTCATTCAACACCTCATTATTGATTCTTATTTTTTTTTTTTATCTCAGTGATAATTGACACTAGGGCTTTACTGTCAGTTTGTCATTTGTTTGTTTGTACAACAATAAATATGTTTCCCTTGCAATTTACCGGTCACAGAGTTTCTTAATAAACTGTCAGGAGCAGCACGTTTGCGCGACATGAAATTGTCATACGTTTGCGCGACTTTCTATAGCATTCGTTAGAGCGAGGATTTCCCGAACTTATTCCTACGTTTGCGCGGCTTTTACCTAAGGCCGCAGATGGCTCTTGATGGGGGTGGGGGTATGGGGTGCAAATATGTATCTTATCGTACCAGGTCCTTTAAGAATGATTGTTAACCCAGGACTTTTTACTGAAATTTTTACCACATTTACAGAATACCCTGTCAGGTCCGCAATAAAACTTTGATAAGAAGACGAACAGTGGACTATTTTCACAAACCTTGTAAATGTTAATGAATCATTCCTACAAACAATGAAAAGGTATATGTAATCTATTTCTTAGGCTTCTATTCTCAATTTCGATTCATGGCTCCGAGATGCCACTCAAAGCTAATTAGCACCTGCTTAACAACCATTCACTGGCCAGTCAGAAAGTGCTCAGACTGAACATGCTGTGAGAGATAAAATCAAATTAAGCTGCTTTGGGGACTAGTCCCACACAGACAAGGAAAATGATTAAAATACATAGTAAATTTTTACCTCAATAACTCATTAACTATATAAGATAACGTTTTGAAATTTTCAGCATAACGTTTATATGTTATCAGAAAAATGTCTACAAAATTTGACAAAAATTGGTTTGAAAATAAAAAAACAAAATCTTACAAAAATGAGGGAAGGCGGAGGTTAGGGGAACTCACGGGATTATTAATTTTGTGTGAAGTTTTGTTGTGGAGGGTACGGTCATAGGAACAGTGCTATCGTATTTATTTGATTATAAGACCGGGTTCTCCTCTCCAAAACAATCTAAAAAATCTAGATCCGTCTTATCAGACGGATCTAGATTTTGGGATTGTTTTGGAAGAGAAAGTCCTTCTTGTAGCAGATTTAAACAAGACTGATTTATATGTTTTGGGTGATTTTGCAAGGGGTATATTGTATGCAATGACACGGTTTGTTTTGTTACTTAAAATAGATGTTGCTGCTGTTTTAATTAGGGTTGCTTAATATCCATCTTTTTCATTCGGTTCGTGAACTTGTGTCAATTTTGTCAGTTTCTTTGTGTGTGCTTCTTTTGGTTTTGAGGGCAGGATGTTGGGTTTGATTGTATTAAATCCTGATTACTGCCTATCTATTTACTTTTAATGCTTGGAGGATTCCTACCGGTCCATTTCCAGCATAATGGTGTTTGGCTTGATTTTAAATCGTTTTGCCTTCTTTTTTCAGAAATTCTTATTTGTATAAATCTCTTTCTGTCGTATATATCTTAATCTTTCATTGATAAAACAGATTCATTTAATAATTAGAATAGTATTTTTTAGCGTTCATCGTGTGATTAAGCCAGTGGTCGTCACTTGAAATTTACAAGAAGTACAAAGCAACGACCACTGGCTTTTTCACACGATAAACGCAGAAAAACAACAACAATTTTTTGTTCTCATATGTATACTTTATTTGTAGACCGTTTCTGTGCCGTTTTCGCTGTAATTTAGGGTAATATATGCAAAAATATGGCTCGAAGAAAAGCTACAAATGACGTCTTCGGCCATTATGTTAAACAGCCGTCGCCATGAGGTGGCGTCAGTTGAACGTTACATGGACAAATCAAGACGTTCGTTTACCTTAGACGTCGCTTGACGTCGCGTCACATGATCAATAGTCGTTCATCGGTGTATGAAGCTAGTTGCTCTGAAAGTTTCACCCTAGGGAAGTCAGTGGCAAGTGTAATGTTTCAAAATAACATTTTCCAAAACAATTATTAGGTTACAAATTCCATTTTATTCCATTTATGCCTAGTGACTCAAAACACGGCGTCGTTGTTATAGAAAAACGAGAATTTTCATTTAAAAAGAAAATAAAAATGAACCGCGACACGACAAAACCACTAATATTGTTGAGCGATCAGCGCAGACTCCGATCAGCCCGAGCATCCGGCTAGTCTGATCAGAGTCTTTACTGTCCGCTTGGAGGTAGATTTGATCCTTAGCTACATTTTAAGCGCTAAGCAAAGAATCTGATCAGCCCAGGCTGATCTGAGTCTGCGCTGGGCGCACAGCCACTTTGTTGGTTTTCTCGTGTCGAGGCTCAATTAATAAAAATAAAATAAACCAGACACCCCTTAAATGACTTATGGGCTTATACAGTATATCAGGATAGAACAGTCCACTGGGCATCAAGAGGTAATAATTGAGCCGCGACACGAGAAAACCAACAAAGTGGCTGTGCGCACAGCAAAGACTCAGATTAGCCTGGGCATCCGCCAAGTCCGGCTGATGGGAGTCTGCGCAAAGCGCTTTACTGGTAGCTAAGGATCTAAGCTACCGCAATGCTGACAGCGAAGACTCTGATCAGACTGGGCGGATGCCCAGGCTGATCTGAGTCTGCGCTAAGCGCACAACCACATTGTTGGTTTTGTCGTGTCGCGGTTATATGATTCCGACTGGTATGGCAAGCACGTCGTTAAACACAGTGATATATACAGAATATGAAATGATTGGAAGAGAACGTCTCAGTTACCAGGGCCGAAAAGTCCTAGCATTCATCTTTACTGATTTTATATATAGTCAAAACTGTCTTAAAAGGATACGTAAAGAAAGCCAAAAAGTGTACCACTCTTCATTGCCTATGTGAGATGGGATATTTCCTTTGATGAAATAGCAGTGTTACTGAACTGTTGCATAATAGGATTAGGACACCCAATAAACAAGAATTATGTCTTCAAGGTGTGAAACTATAAAATGATCACCTGTCTTTAGCAGCTACCCGTTTGGGTTCCTTTGAACCAAAATACAGTGAAAACGAACCTGTCCTGAGGTGTTAAACGGTCGTAAGCAGCCATTTTTGGTGCGTCCCTTTGGGTGACCTCTTAAGACGGTTTTGAATTTACATTTGAAAGCTTTCTGACCTACTTGGTAGGAGAAGGTCTATACTGCTTTCAAACTTTGATTACATGGAACCTAAGGCTAGGTATACATTATACACTGCGTGGTCTCTGGATAGGAGTGGCCAGCAGGCAAATGCCGTTGAAATGATGTCTTATTGACGTCGATGCGACGTGATGACGTCGCATCGACGTCTATATGACGTCATTTTGACTTTGTGAGCCCGCTGGGTTATATCCAATTCACACTGATCCTCTTGAAATGTAATAGAATGGTTATTTCCGAGTACTTTTGCGAAGGTCCAAATGCTTCAAGTCAGAAGATACCATGAGGATAAAAAGGTTTAGGAGAAATATCATTTTTATTTCATACAAGACTGGTAATGGTCGCGCGTTGCTGACCTTGAGTCCGGATGCGTGCTATATTTTGGCTGTTTCTCCCTACATTCTAGGTAAATTGTCCCAACTACTTTCGCGTCCTTCCCTTCTCTTGGATACGGTTTGATATAACATGCCCTGCCTAGTCGACCTCGACCTACTATTCCGGACTACCTACCTTTGTCTTTTGAAGTTTTTTTAAATAAATTACTCAAAGGGAGGGAACGGGGCTTTAAATACCAGTCTTACACGTGCGTAACCTTATATGGCCCCTTGGTTCTAGTATGGTTTCATAAATATAAATCAGAAACATAAACATTTGTCTAGCTCTCTATTGCAATGCATATGAGCCGCGACACGAAGAAAAACAAGAAAATGATTCAGGTGCGCCCAGCGCAGACTCAGATCAGCCTGGGCATCTACCCAGTCTGATCAGAGTCTTCGCTGTCCGCATGCAACTCAGACCCCTACCTACAGTTTATGCACTTAGCAAAGAGTCTGAGCGGATTGGGCAGACCCCTACCTACCGTTTACGCGCTTAGCCAATAGGCTGATCAGACTGGGTAGACCCCTACTTACCGTTTATGCGCTTAGCAAAGAGTCTGAGCGGACTGGGCAGACCCCTACCTACCGTTTATGCGCTTAGCAAAGAGTCTAAGCGGACTGGGCAGACCCCTACCTACCGTTTATGCGCTTAGCAAAGAGTCTGAGCGGACTGGGCAGACCCCTACCTACCGTTTATGCGCTTAGCAAAGAGTTTTAGCGGACTGGGCGGATGCCCAGGCTGCCCTGAATCTGCGCTGGGAGCGCAACCACTTTGTTGGTTTTCTCGGGTCGCGGCACATATATCTGAAAGAATCCTTTGTCACAACAGGGCCCTGTTTTAAACAAACTCCGCTTATTTAATGAACGAGAAAGCAGAGCGAAGTCTTCGATTTATGAAATTATTCCTTTGAATTAAAACAAATGAGCCGCGGCGCGAGAAAACCAACAATGTGGTTGTGCGCCCAGCGCAGACTCAGATCAGCCTGGACATCCGCTACGTGTGACAAGACTCTTCGTTAAGTTCTCAAAGGGTAGCTAAGGGTTCTAAGCTACCTCCATGCGGACAGCGAAGACTCTGGTCAGACTGGGCGGATGCCCAGGCTGATCTGAGTCTGCGCTGGGCGCACAACCACATTGTTGGTTTTGTCGTGTCGCGGCTCAAAATAACGATTTTAGAACTTCCATATCTCCATATACGTCCGTCATTTTGACACGTTTTTTTTTTTTTTTTTTTTTTTTTTTGTTGTTGTTGTTTTTGGTTTTTTATGTTTTTTTAAGTGGCAATTATTGTGTACGACCAATTTTATTACCCTAACCCTTACAGAAAAGTAACCGTCAAGTAATTTTGGAACGCTTATATAATTTAAATGGCTAGAAATGAATTTTGAGGAAGTCCTATGCCACTGACTTCCAAATATGAACCGACAAGGTAATGCCTGCGTGTATCTACATGGGTTCAGAGCTGGAAGGAGCACCACAGAACAAATCTTCAACCTTAGAAGCCTTAGAATGTGTAAAGTATCTCCAACATCAGCAAAATCTGTACCATGTCTTCATTGATTTCAAAAAGCTTTTGACAGGGTCTGGCATGCAGCCTTATGGGCCACCATGCGGAAGTACAATATCAGCGCGAATCTAGTTCGCACCATTAAGTAGCTCTACGACAAGGCTACAAGTGCAGTCCTGAAGAATGGCAGCATGGGAGAATGGTCCAAAACAACAGCAAGTAAGGCAAGGATGTCTTCTGTCACCTACCCTCTTCAACATTTTTCTCGAACGGATCATGCGTGATGCTCTGGAAGAACGTGACGGGAAGATTAACATAGACGGCAGAAATATTACCTATCTCCGGTTTGCCGATGATACAGACGCTCTAGCTGAGGAATAGCAGGAACTAGAAGACCTGGTTGACAGTCTCGACACAACCTGCACAAGGTATAAGGTGGAGATCGGTGCTGAGAAGACCAAACTGATGACAATAATCGCCAATGGCGTCCAGAGGGAGATCAAGTAACAAGCTTCAAATACCTTTGAGCAATTGTCTCAGATGATGGCTCTAGAAAGGAGGTTCTCTCAAGGATTGCACAAAATACTTCGGCTCTTATAAAGCTGAAACCAATTTGGAAAAGATAATAACATATCTCTTGAATCAAAGGTGAAACTTATGCGCTCCCTTGTCATTTTCATATGCCTGTGAATCGTGGACCTTGACAGCAGTTAGAGAAAAGAACACAGGCCTTTGAGGTGAGGTGCTACCGAAGGTTACTGAACATTTCGTACAAGAACCATAAATTATAACCAATCAGGAGGTTCGCAGATGGATACAAGCAGCCATTGGAGAGTTTGATGAACTCCTGACCCTGGTCAAGAAACAGAAACTAAGGAGGTTCGGCCATTTTTCAAGGTCTTCTGGTTTAGCAAAGACGAATCTACAGGGCACAGTTAAAGGTAAAAGAAGAAGAGGTAGACAGAAGAAGAGGTGAGAAGACAAGATTAAAGAGTGGACAGGGATGGATTTTGCCAGCTCAACTAGGGCAGCTGAAAAGAGGACAGGGTAGAAAGGGATCGTTTCGAGGTCATCTATGGTGCCCCAATGACCTTGTAAGGTTTTGGGATAAGAAAAGAATCTACACACGGTCGTGATCGACGTTTTGTTTTGTCACTTTACGTGACAGATGTATTATGCCAGTGTTCACAACAGTACGGAATACATGTAGCATTTATAAAATCCCAGCAGCGTGTCTACTCGGTGATGCGATGGTTAAAACATGAAGAACACACGAGGTATTGATGTTGTGACTTTCGAAATTTGGGTACCGGTGCTTGCGGCGCTGTCATTCATCGAATAGGTGTTTGTTTAGCACACCATTGCTGAATTATCGACGTTATTGAAGCAAAACATTTGAATGAAATCTTGCACGCGTTTGGAAATGTAAAGCGGACGTAACTTGTGTGTGTCAGAATATATTGTTTGCGCGGAATGGACTGCGCGGATGCGTAGACTGATCTGAGTCTTTACTGTTCGCATATATAATTCAGTTGCTTTCACGTTGCGCCAACCACGGCCTATTAAGAGTATGCCGTAAAAAATCTAAAATTGGGACACCTAAAATAATTACCGTTATTGTCCTAAAATTAGAACAGTTTGCTTTTACAATGCACATACACATCTTAAAGGTACAGATAGAATGGTAAGCAATACTGGGGCCGTATTCATAAAACGACTTAAGTGGTTGCTAACTTGCTATGCTGTTGCTAAGGCTAAATTTCATTGAAGGAGATTCCCTACAACTATGAAATTTGCTCTGGAGGAACAGTCTTACAAAGACTGTTCCTCCAGACCAAATTTCATAGTTGTAGGGAATCTCCTTTATAGATATTTAGCCTTAGCAACCGCTTAGCAACGACTTAAGTGGTTTTATGAATACGGCCCCAGACCCTAAACAGACAAATGTCGGTTCTGGGTTTGCACTGCTTCCGCAGACCTATCTGTCCCATTATTTTTTTTTACGGTAAATCTTATTTAAAGCAGTGGCTGCAAGCGCCTTGTATGGCTTTCTTTACAACATCAGTTCCAAACAGTGTTGTTAGTATGGTCCCAAAGCTTACACCTGCTGCTACAACTGCGGCAACCCAAGCCACACCGGCGCCAATCCAAGGCAGTCCTAAAAAGGAACCAAGGCAACCAAAGCTATTATCCCAGCTTAACTTGCCGCTCCAAAACCACCAAGACACTTGAACAAACACCAAAAGTTATCTTTCTTCATATTATTGAACCAGTACTCTACACGCTTGAAGCCAATATCCGTCTTCGGCGTTTCAGTAGTTTTATGTTGGCTTCTTTGCCTTTCTTTGTGATTGTCGTCTTCTTCAGCAGTTTTTTTTAGCTTTCTGACCAGTTTCTTTAGAAGAGCAGTTTGTCCAATGTTTAATCCAAGTTTTTCAAAGTCATCCTCGTCCATAGACTTTAGAATGTTTACACTAGTGATGCCGTTTCTAAGCAAAACGTCAATGGTATATTCTTTTAGTTCGTGCCTTCTGAGGAGATCTTCAAATGTTAGTTCTTCAAATGTTAACTCCTCACCATAGCCTGTAAAATACTTAAGAAGAGCAGTTTGTCCAGTTTTTAATCTAAGTTTTTCAATGTCGTCCTTATCCATAGCCTTTAGAATGTTTACATTAGTGATGCCGTTTCTAAGCAAAACGTCAATGGTATATGCTTTTAGTCCCTGCCTTCTGAGGAGATCTTCAAATGTTAACTCCTCACCATAGCCTGTAAAATACATTGATCCTTTTACCAAAACAGTTTTTGTGTCACACCACGCATTTCTTTATTATAAACGTTGCCACAGACTGTAAAAGTTGTCACAGACTCTTGTTTGAAGGGAAATAAAATTTATACTAGTAGATATAGAGGATCTTACATAAGACATGTATTATTGAATTTATTAAACGAGTTGGGGGAAAAGATAAGATGCGAGGCTATGCCGAGTATCTTATCGCTTTTCCCAACGAGTTTAATAAATTCAATAATACAGGAGCACAAATGCAAGATTCTATTTATCATATGACACTAAAATCGCATTTTATTAGCAACCTTTGCATTAAAACGTCATGAGTTCCTCATTAGAAAAAGCGACGTTTTATGGACGTCAACGCATAACGCTACGACGTAATTTGCATATTTAATCCTCTAGTGGATTATCGATTTTAATGCATGGCTTTATTACACTCTCAGATGCGACGTCATATGATAAAGTAACATAATATTTCGTAGTTATTCAGTTAAAAGACGGGAATTTATCCTTCTAAAATTACCATAAATATGTAAATCAGTCATTTGTAATTCAGCTGTAAAATAGTTTTTTTTTTTCTATTCCAAACCAGTCCGGAAGATCTACATCCTTATTACAATCCAAGTGACCTAGATCCGTCTTACAAGAGGGAATTAAATCTTTGAGATTGTTTTGAATCTGTTAGCCAAAGAAATACGGAAATATAAAAAGACCATTAAGCCTGCGAAATTAAAGCCAGTTTTAGTATGATAGTAGCTTGATTGATTGATTGTTTGGGGTTTAACGGTCCTTTGAGACAGCATTTCAAGTCTATATCGGGCCGTCTCCCAGAGAGGGAGAAAGAGGAAAAATGATAGACGAGAGAAAAAATGTCCAAACAACCCCCACCCGTACCTACTGCAAGCACAGTAGGCCCTTGCCCTACAATGCTCCAAATCAGTAGGACGCCCGGCACTGGAAGTTATTCACAGCACCATCGCACCATCCGACCACCCCTATAATAGTAGCAAAAAAAAACTAAAAAACTCTAAAAAAAAGTTGTGGGGGGACATATAATTAAGCTAATTAGTTAAGATCTTTTCGCTCAATGCACATGTCGTGGTCTATCAAAAGAGCTGTTTGAACATAAGCTTTACCAAATGTTCCCCTTGTTTCCTAGGCCTAGGTTCACAATCACACCTTAACAGGTAAGAAATACCTAAAAGGATTTACCTTTAAGTGGTTAAAAGTGAATCTTTACAGCACCTTAGCGCTAAGGTATTCCTTAACTTCAGGAAAAAACAACTTTAAACTTTTGAGGTTGCTCCGAATCAACTTTAACTATATATATATATATTGTAGGTGCGGTAAGTGGTTGTTTGGATTAACTCTTCTTATCCTTCCTGTATCTCTGTGAAACGGTCCGAAATCGGCCGAGACACTGCCGCATAGCACTGTTCAACTCCAGCATACCTTTCATGGGATAGTTTACTCGATGCATATGCGGCACCCTTCCGATATTGACTATAGTTGTTGTGCTTGCAGTAGGTACGGGACGCCTCTTTTGTCCCCTTTTTAGCTCGCCTGAGCACGTAGTGCTCAAGTGAGCTATTCCTATAGGCAAGCATCCGGCGTCCGGCGTCTGTTAACTGTTGATATCTCCTCCTAAACCACTGGGCCGATTTGGCTCAAACTTCACAGTAATGATTCTAGGGTGGCTCTGACTATAGGTTGTTCAAACATTTGAAATCCAAGCAGAACTCTGGTTTCCATGGCAACAAATAGGCAAATTTTGAAGAAAATCTTTAAAATCCTTCTTGTCAGAGACTACAAGGGCCAGATATGTCATATTTGGTATGTAGCATCATCTAGTGGACCTCTGCCAAGATAACATAGGCTCATATAGGGTAAATCTTTAAAACATCTTCTTGTCAGAACTACAAGGGCCATGTGTGTCTAATTTGGTATGTAGCTTCATCTAGTAGACCTCTACAAAGATTGTTCAAATTATGTCCCTGGGGTCAAAAATGGCCCCGCCCCGGGGGTCACATGTTTTACATAGACTAATATAGGATAAATCTTAAAAAATCTTCTTGTCAGAAAGTTTGTCTAATTTGTAGCTTCATCTAGTAGACCTCTACCAAGATTGTACAAATTATGCCCCTGGGGTCAAAAATGGCCCCGCCCCTGGGGCTACATGTTAACATAGGCTCATATAGGGTGAATCTTAAAAAAATCTTCTTGCCAAAAACTACAAAGGCCTGGTCTGTCTAATCTGGTAGGTAGCTTCATCTAGTAGACCTCTACCAAGAATGTTCAAAATATGCCCCTGGGGTCAAAAATGGCCCCGCCCCGGGGGTCACATGTTTTACATAGGCTCATATTAGGTAAATCAGAAAAAATCTTCTTGTCAGAAACTACAAGGGCCAGGTCTGTCTAGTTTGGTATGTATCTTCATCTAGTAGACCTGTACCAAGATTGTTCAAATTAGTCCCCTGGGGTCAAAAATGGCCCCGCTCCAGGGATCACATGTTTTACATAGGCTCACATAAGATAAATCTTAAAAAATCTTCATGTCAGAAACTACAAGAGTCAGGTCTTCCAGATTTGATATGTAGCTTCATCTGGTAGTCCTTTACCAAGATTGTTAAAATTATGCCCCTGGGGTAAAAAATGGTCCCGCCCCTGTGATGTCATGTTTTACACATACTGATATGGGGCTTCATCTTTAAAAAATCTTCTTGTGAGAAACTACGAAAGTCAGATCTTCCAGTTTTGGTTTGTAGCTTCATCTGGTAGTCCTTTACCAAGATTGTTCAAATTATGGTCCCGACTTGGGATCACCTGGCCTCAATGGGCGGGGCTAATTTTTTCACGTAAGCCTATACAGGCTTCCCCTCACCCCCACCCCTCCCCCATCCCACGTGAAGCCAAAGGCCTATACAACAGCAAGCCGCTATGCCATGCCATTTTCAAGCATCAATCCCTGCTCCCCGTCCCCCCACTCCACCCACCCTACACCCCAGGTAAAGGCAACTTTACAAGCCACCATGCTGCTGTCAAGTACCAGTCCCTGTTCTCTTTCCCTCTTTCCCCTCCTCCCCCCTCCGATCAAATCCCCCAATGCCTATAAAGCTTTACAGGCCATCATGCCATTATCTTTGCCAAGCACCAGCACCCCCTCCCAAGGGCTGTACAATTTAGCTACTTAAACCTCCAGGCTACTATCCAAAAACAGTCATGTTTGGCTAATTTGTAAACTTAAGTCCACTGTAGAGGAATGATAGTCTTTTAGAATGAGTATGTTGCATTCAGTTGTTGAAGTAACTGATGATGACTGAAGACTATCACTCAGGTAAGCGACTTTGGGTCCTCTGGATCCTCTTGTTGTCTTTGTTCCAAGGACGTATGCCTAACCTATAATGTGAGTGAGTGAGTGAAATCGGGTGCACCAACAACGAGGTCATATGGAGACGGGACCTCGGTTTAAAGTCTCATCCGAAAGATCGGAGAAGCGGGGGATCGATCTTCCGACCCCAAGATTGGTAGTCCGGAGTGTTATCCACTACACTACAGCCGCTCCTGCCTAACCTATAAGATACACGATAATCTGCTTTGCTTGCAGCAGGTGCGACATTCCTATTTTGTTTACATTCCCATACATTGTTAAACTTTTTAGGGACGAATGCTCCGTCTCTGGAGACTATCAAATCCAATACAACCAAAAACCCACAAAACATTACTTCATTTGTGATGCAGTTTCACGGTTTCTAAAGCTGCAACACAGCGAGACTTGACTCTTGTATATATCCGTGTTTTATAACGCTGTTGTAGCTTTGCGTTTACGACTGTGTATGTGCAACACAAATGCATAACATTTAGCGTGATTGATTGATTGTTTTTGGGTTTAACGGCCCTTTGAGACAGTATTTCAGTCTATATCGGGCCGTCTCCCAGAGAGAGGAAGAAAGAAGAGAGAAATGACAGGCGAGAGAAAAAAATTCAAACAACCCCCAACCGTACCTACTGCAAGCACAGTAGGCCCTTGCCCTACTATCATCCGAATCAGTAGGACGCCTTGGTACTGGAAGTTTAACATATAGCGTGAGCAGCCATTTTGTTTTCATAATTGATCTGCATGGCCCCCGATAAGGGGAATATTTTGTTCATTTTTGTTTTTAGGAGCTTATCTTCAGATATTTTTCTCGAAATGTAGATATTTGTGTTTATTGAGATTCTATTTTTTTTGGCTTGCGATGACGGTCGCAAGCCAGTATTCAAGTGGTTTAGTGATACCGAGTTATTTTCGGAAGAGACGATACGTCACGCTTAGTCGGAAAATACCAAGAGAGTCTATTTTTAGACATATCCGATTTACCTCATCTGCTAAAAATAACAGACGGAAAATCTATTTTTGATAGTGCATGTACTTTGTTTTGATATTTCCGTTAAAAAGCACGTTTTTCTTTCACAAGTGCCTTGAACTTGGCCACATATCGTTTGCTTTTTATAAACTGATTGCATAAAAATGAAATTCTTCATTTAATGCAAAATATTTGGCTTTGCATCCTTAAAAATATATCAAAACCTGTGTAAGAAACAGTGTGTATTTATAGCTTAATTTACAAGCATTAGCTTTTTCCAAAATCATGCAGCGGCGTCGCGAAAAATAGGCCTTAGGGCATCGTATAATCTGACTAGTCAAAGCAGCCGGCACACTGTCCAGAGCCGGTGCATTCTTGGGGTCTGATCAGTCTTTTTCGGCATATATATTCTTCATGATGCAGACATCTTTCATGCTGAGGATAGACTGATCAGACTGCGCTTATGCCGGAATGGGCTGATCTGTAAAAAAAAAATAGCGAAGTTAAAATTCATTGTTTTAATTTAGAAACATGCGCTTTTAACGATTTTTCCCGTTATCACTCATCACATTTACTGAAAAAAGTATCCCATCTATCCGTGTGTGTGGCTTTTATGTACAACTGACCGTGTTATGTATGTACATGTAAAAGCTGGTAATGTAGGTGAGTAATATTAACGCATACGCATTGCAACAGGCATAAGCGATATAATGTACGTATTATAGCTTCTGATAAATTTCCTATTCGCCATCAACATGTTCATGAATAGCCTGAACTGGAAACCTCTTACAATGATACAGGTACAGAAAAAGGGGACAATTCAGAACCGTTAAAATTTGAATCTCGTTGAGACCGACTGTTAGGGAATCATTGACAGCTTTATGACAATGGAGTGGTTGGTTGGATGATGCGATGATGCTGGGTATAACTTCCAGTACCGGGACGTACTACCGATTTGGATTATAGTTGAGCAAGGGCCTACTGTGATTGCAGTAGGTGCGGGTGGGGGTTGTGTGGACATTTTTCTTGCTTTTATATCTCTCTTTTATGTTGCCTTTTTACTTCACCTATACAAATGTACAGAGAAATATTTACACTCGTCGACGTTTTCCTTAGATGAACCTATACTGGGCTGACGATGTTCATACATCCATGAACAACACTCATTCATACAAGCGTAAGCGACGTCACGGATAATTCAAATAGATGATTGGCCGATGTAACGTTTGATATACGTCATGTCATAGTGGCGGCTGTTGTACATCATTATAAAACACGTTGGTTTATAGCTATTCTTCGTCCTTTCCTCGGCGTTAGATTAGTCAGAACTTCACGAATAAGTAACAAAATTGATGTGAAAACATAGCATAAATATACAAGATAAATTTCATTTCTCGTAAGTTCATGGAAGTATGAACGCAATGGGTTCCATGCTTTGTTGCTCCCAAATGGTGTAAAGCAAGTTATTGTCTCGAACAATAGCATTATGCATTTTCTCCTCAGAGTGTCAAAATTGCCACAGATGCCACTAAAACCAAAAATAAACTTCAGTAAATATAAATTTATTCTCTTCTTTGATGCCTAGTTCAGAAATGCCAAAATGCCATAGACATGGGTTTTAAACAGACTTTCCTAAAATTTGATTCAAACTAAGTGACTCAGCAGCCGTAAAGAGAAGACTTGAAATAGGTTCATATGGTAATTTTCCTTGAGACATGCCTAACGGCCAAAACGTTGGAAAACTCTCTCTCTCTCTCTCTCTCTCTGTTTAAATATTTCCTCAGTTTGTTTTTCAAATAAATTCTACACTTGTTTTACCTCACACCTATGGATAATGCCACCATTCAAAAAGTTAAGAAATTAAATGGTTTGCTCATTAAAGATAGAAGAAAGTGCACCAACAATTTGGTTCACTTCAATAACAACTCATGAAAATTTCACTGGCTTAGCTGGGCAAGCCTTCCTTTTAAAAGGAAATTTTATTATTATTTGAAACCTCTGAAGAATCCGAAAGGCGAAAGCACTTAAGTAAGGGACAAGTTATTTATTATCAGGTGTGTGTGGGGGGAGGGGGGGGGGAGAGGGAGAGAGAGAGAGTACAATTCATATGATTCACAAAATATTTTCCGACCCCTCCCCCCCAGTCTCATCAGAGTTAAATCAGAGTAAAAAACTCTGATGAGACTGGGGGAGGGGTCGGAAAATTTTTGGTGAATCATATGAATTGTACTCCCCCACCCCCCCCCCCCCCACCCCTCACACACACACGATTGGTGACAAAAATGTTTATGATCCCCCTCCCATCCCCATCATAGCTACCCTTCACACACACACTATATTATATATTTTCTCAATCAAAATCTGTATGAAACACAAAGAACATTTCCTTATTCTGACAAGTTAATGAATCATGCAGATTAATAGGCTGTTTAAATTTTGTCTGCAGTTCTTGCACTATGTTCTACTTATGGCCATCTTGAAATCTGTATGGCCATCTTGAAATCTGTTTGTCGAATGCTCAATAAGACTGTTAATAATATTTATGGGGAGGGCGGGAGGTCTGGCGCAATGCCACCAGAAGCCAGAGTAGCTGAAATTGTTTGATATTGTCAAAATACTACAGACCTTGGCCTCTTGTACTCATAAATCTTCATGTACTCATTAAGATGACTGTAGTTACCAATTTTAAATCTTCAAAACTTTCCAAGAATCCTTATGCTCTAGCATTTACCCATATTTGACATTGCCGTAAAATTGTCAAGGTCAACCCACGGTCACAATTTGAACAATCTTGATAGTACTCGAGTACCCAATAATACACCCCAAGTTTCAATGCCATCGGTCGATTGGTTCAGGAGAAAAGGATATTTTAATGTTTTACCATATATGTGCGTGGCGGCCATGTTGGTCATATGACCTGTACCGTTTGAATACATTTTCATTCCCTCAACCCCTGGAGGCTCTATATGAAATTTGGTTACAAACGGCCCAGTGGTTTTTTAGGAGATTGTTTGATTTTGTCAAAATATGAGAGTTCTGGGTCAAAAGTCAGAGTGACCTTGACCTCTTGTACTCACAAATCTTCATGTACTCATTAAGATGACTGTATTCGCCAATTTCTATGCCTAAATCTTCGAAATCTTCCATGAAATCTTCTGTTCTAGCATTTTCCCATATTTGACCTTAAAAAGGTCAAGGTCAACCCTAAGTCATAATTTGAACAAACTTGATAGTACTTGAGTACCCAAAGCTAAATACCAAGTTTCAAGGCTATATTGGTTCTGGAGAAGAAGATTTTTTAAAGGTTTTACCATGTATGGGCATGGCGGCCATGTTGGACATGTGACCTGCACTGTATGAATAAATTTTTGTTTCCTCATTTCCTGGGGGCTCTATATGAAATTTGGTTTCAATTGGCACAGTGGCTTTTGAGGAAATTGTTTCGAATTGTCAAAATATGAGAGTTCTGGGTCAAAAGTCAAAGAATGACCTTGACCTCATAAATCTTCATGTACTCATTAAGATGACTGTAGTTACGAATTTTTAGGCCAAAATTTTCAACAGTTTCCAAGAAATCTTATGTTCTAGCATTTTGCCATATAAAAGCACAAGGAAGCAAATTTGACCTTGCCGTAAAATAGGTTAAGGTCAACCTAAGGTCATAATTTGAAAAAAATTTGATAGTACTCCCGTGCCGATGCTACATACTAAGTTTCAAGACCATTGGCTTATTGGTTCTTGAGAAGAAGATTTTTTTTTTTTTTTTTAATTTTTACCATATATGGGCATGGCGGCCATGTTGGTCATGTGACCAGGACCGTTTAAACAACTTTTCGTTCCCAAGACCCAAGGAGGCTACACATGAAATTTGGTTACAATTGGCCCAGCGGTTTCAGAGGAGAAGTCGTTTGAAATTGTTGACGGACGGACAGACGACGGAGCCTGCCTATCCTATAAGCTGCCCCGGACCCGCTGGCTCTGGTGAACTAAAAATGAAGACTAATGGAAGAATTCTGACCCCGCCCCCCGCCCGCATATGCCTAATAAAATATATGACCCCCATCCCCTGCTCCAAGGCTTATTGATTTCCAATCCTCCCCCCTGCTCCAAGGCTTATTGATTTCCGACCCCCCCCCCCCCCCAGTTCATCACAAAAAAAAATCCGACCCCCCACCTTCTCCCCTCCACCCCCGATATAGAGAATTGCTGCACTGTTAATGAGTATCTCTCCATAAAGGAGAAAGCGCTTAGGCATTATATTACTTTCGTTTCTCCTTCCGCTGATTCAAGAAGGGCAGTTGTCAGTTACTGGCGAAAGTATGTGCACTTAGTACTGGTTAACCGCTTAGGAGGTCTAAGCCTGCCCAGGAATAGTGCGGTTAGGTTAACTGACCGTCCCGACATGACCTTAGTTGTTTACCGTGGACGTTAAGCATCAAATCAACCAACCAAATTAGGCATTATATTGAGAATTGCACTGTTAATGATTATCTCTCCATTTATAGCCATCAAAACGGGTCCATTAAAAGGCAAGATACCGGTACTCACCTACATAAACTATTCCATAAAAGCAAACAAATATCAAAAGAAAAACTTTGATCTTGAATATTGCGCTTCCTTGTAAAAAGACCGCCATTTTTAGTCCCGGAATGTCAGTTTCATTGTTAGCGATAGTAATATCTATCAAAGAAATTCATACACCTGAAAAGATCGAAGGACGGGTCTAGTTTACCGTGCTTTAGGTGTTTCGGGAAAATGTGACAAGCCCACTTCACTGTCTAATGGGTGTTCTTTGTTCCCCTTCCCCCTCCCCCTTTTTTGCATTGCAGACACTGTATACAAAATTAAGACGTCCCGTATGCCTGACCCGGGCCTAAACTGGCCAAAGTGCAAAGGCCATTTTGATGGGTTTGTGGTGAATAAAAGAAAGTGAAAGTAAAAGTGAATGAGCCATAACGAGTTTAAATGTATCATATAACGGTATCATTTGCGAACAATGGAAACAAAGATCAGCCTGCACATTCGCACAATCTGATCGGATTCTTGCCTATTCAGTATCAAGATTGCTTATTCACACCGGGTAGGCGGCAATCGAAAACGCTCATGCAGTAGACGACCGCGGAACAAAAACCATTGGAAACAGCGTTTTCGATTCCAAGCTGTCGCCAATTTGCAATCGAAAACGCAGTTTCTCACGATTTTGATCTATACTACGCTAAAATAGACAAAATAGCAAAAATATTTACATTTTGAGAAAAAAATCTGAACACAAGAAAGAGGTGATTCCAAAAACAAAGAAATCCCCTAAGCGGGGACATGCAAATCAAATCATAAAACTAAAATGCCTTATTCTGCATTTTTCTTTTAAATAACAGAATAAACACAACGCTACAACAATCACAGAATTAAACACGAATACGTAGCTTGTGAAACCGTAAAACTGCATTACCAACTGACGTTACGTTTAGTCGGTTGTTGGTTACATTGGACTCAATGGCCTCCAGAGACGGCACTATCGTCCCTACCTTGGAGAAGAGAAATGAAGAGTAATATTTAATGGAAAAGAAAAGATAACCCGTACCTGCTGCAAACGCAGGAGGCCCTTTACTATCTTATCGATGGGACAAAGTACGCAGCACATACATAGGGACAAGAGAAACGTCCCGCACCTGCTGCAAGCACAACAGGCACTTGTATGTCTGCAGCTGCCCCTCTGCCTCAGTGAGCGGATCAGGACCAATTGGTTGCAGTTAAGTATAAACGTCGGGCCATTCTTAGATTGCTCAGTCTTCTTTTCTTCGTCACCCGGTTGGTTGGTTGGTTGGTTGGTTGGTTGATTTGATGCTTAACGTCCACGGTAAACAACTAAGGTCATGTCGGGACGGTCAGTTAACCTAACAACACTATTCCTGGGCAGGCTTAGACCTCCTAAGCGGTTAACCAGTACTAAGTGCACATACTTTCGCCAGTAACTGACAACTGCCCTTCTTGAATCAGCGGAAGGAGAAACGAAAGTATGTGGCCAGACCGGGATTCGTCACCCGGTTGAGCTAAGTGGAAGGCCAAATGCACAATAAATAAGCTTTCAAAAGTAGGTTCAAGTTTCAGCCTTAGTTTCAAGTCATGAGTCCTATCCCGGCAGGAACACAACGTTATGGCCTTGAATCTAGTTTGATTCAATGTTGTGTGGCGGATGGGTTCAAGTTTCTAATCCATAATTTTAATTGTTCGAAACCAAGGCCCGAGGTTATAAAACTTTTTTCATGCTCAACTCAGCTGAGCATGAAATTTAAAATGCCCATTAATATAAAAAATACCAAGAAATTCAGCATTTTTCAGGCTCAGATAAGCCAAGAAGGCCATTTTTTCTGCTCATAAATATTAAAATGCCAACAATTGTTGGCATTTTAATATTTATGGGCAGAAAAAAATTCATGCTCAGCTGAGTTGAGCATGAAAAAAGTTTTATAACCTCGGGCCCAAGTTTCGATATCAAATTTCATACGCCATAGTTTAATTATTTTAAATTTTCAAACCTTTGTTTTTGTTATCGAGCGACTACTTTTGACTAGTAAAGTCATTTGATACTTTAATTGGTGGTAATCCTAGACATTCACCCCAACAACAAATTGAAAGCAGAAAAAGAGAACAGAAATTAAAACAAGAAAATTAGAAAGGAAATTGAAATAATTAGAATAGAACGAAAATTTAAAAAAAAAAAACATATAAATAGAAAGAAAACTAAAACAAATTTCTTTAAAACGACTTACAATGTAATTTCGTTAAAACGACATGTAATGTCAATGACCTTCTTAAGACAACATTGTATCACGTTGAAACGACTTATTATTTCATTTGTTCAACATTTTCGTCCCCATTGGTTCTTTTCTGTAGTTTTATTGTTTTATTATCCTTTCTCATTTTCTTGTTCAAATTTCTTTTAAAATAAGTGAAACAAACGTCCCTCCTCTGAGAACCAATCTCAAAAATTTATGTTTGGCAAGACTGATATACCCGATAATATTTACATTCTTGGTGTATTTACTGAAAAGCCCTATAGTAAACCATTGGAACGTAATGTAGTTTACATTCCAATAATTACATTGAGACACGCGACGTCAGTGACGTCAAAATAAACAATGGCTCTCTACTCCCTGATTGGACGTCAGCAACGTCATGACGTCACGCATGCCGTTCTGCTGTTAGCAGAAAAAACTGCGTGTGCATGTTTTACTGCTTCAATTTTAGCGCTTATATAAGATTTTTCATGAAAGATTTGATTGAAACGAATGTAAATATAAGCAATGAACTTAATTTTTCTGATGTTTATCGAAGTGTAAACTACATTGGGTCACTAGCAAAGTTTACATGAACCCCTTCGGGTTTCATTCACTTTGCACGTGACCCAATGTAGTTTACAGTTCGATAAACCTCAGAAAAATGAAATTTATTCCTTAAGTATTTTCATGTATTTAATTATAAGACGAGAGTTTCCCTTCCAAAATTACCGCCGATATGTAAATCAGTCTTGTGTAATTCAGCTATAAAATGAGCCGCGACACGAGAAAACCAATAATGTGGTTGTGCGCCCAGCGCAGATTCAGATCAGCCTGGGCATCCGCCCAGTCTGATCAGAGTCTTCGCCTTGCGCTTAAAGGGTAGCTGAAGGTCTAAGCTACCTCCATGCTGACAGCGAAGACTCTGATCAGACTGGGCGGATGCCCAGGCTGATCTGAGTCTGCGTTGGGCGCACAACCACTTTGTTTGTTTTCTCATGTCGCGGCTCAAATGGGGTTTCCCAGAGGTCTAGATTAAGACGAATCTTAATTTTTAGACAGAGTAAATCATGTCTAATAACCAAAGAAGGGCGATAAACTATGAAATTTGTCTGTTGGTTAGTATTTATGCGACAATGTTAGTGTTGAAGCAGGAGGACGAGTACACTTGTTACAGGGCTCCTGAAAGAAGCCAAATTTGGCTGCTTTCAGAGGTTTTGTGGTTAATTTCATCGGTTTTAAAATTTTATCGTTCTGTGGGTTTGAGGGCAACTGAAGACAGGACTAGGTGGAAAGAGATTGTTGTGAAGTCATTTGTGGGGCCCCGACGCCCTCCCAAGGTTATGGGATAGACTAGACTAAACTAGGTTTTTAGATTGTTTGATTGCAAATGGGTGGAGTGGTGTTCCCAAAGGCCTCTGTGGACTATAACAGGCAAAATTAGGAAGCATATCTGAGCCGCAAATCGAGAACACAAACAAAGTGGCATGTGCGCCAAGCGAAGACTCAGATCAGCGTGGGCAACCGTCGAGTCTGATCAGTGTATTCGCTGTCCGCATGCGGCTAGCTGGGACCCTTAGCTACCTTTTCAGCGCATAGCGAAGACTCTGATCAGACTTAGCGGATGCCACTTTGCTGGTTTTGTCATGACGCGGTTCATCTCAGTATTGACAGCCTCGGTGCCAGGAGTGTGCAACTAAGGATACGTACCATTGAGCCTCCAGGGGAACATTGTTATGAGAATGGGAACAACAACAAATGAACCGCGACACGACAAAACCAACAATGTGGTTGTGCGCCCAGCGCAGACTCAGATCAGCCTGGGCATCCGCCCAGTCTGATCAGAGTCTTCGCTGTCCGCATGAAGGTAGCTTAGACCCTTAGCTACCTTTCAAGCGCTTAGGAAAGACTCTGATCAGACTGGGCGGATGCCTAGGCTGATCTGAGTCTGCGCTGGGCGCACAACCACATTGTTTGGTTTTCTCGTGTCGCGGCTCAAATTATCTCAGTGTCGTCGGACACCTAAGGGTAAACATCTCCAGTCGGTCCATAAAACTCAAATAACTGACCTCACTGGCTGTTGCTAGTGTGGAGGTATTTACCTGGGAAATGGATGACAGTCATATCATCTCAGTAACCGGTAGTCTTACGCCTTGGGATTAAGTGTTGTCAATGAAACAGTAACTACACAATAGCTCCGCAGTCAAAGCGGAATCTTGAGTATTTCTTCTGAGTGGGAATGGAGTTGCGTGTTTGCCTTTTATGCAGTAGTCAGACTTTGTTCGTGCGAGAAATATAGGGTCTGCTCGAATGGTGTTGACTAGTGGAATTATCTGGGGTTTCTAAGTTTGCACATACCATGGAGTCCGTTTGTCTTTGTTTACGTCATCTTTGTAGTAACGCCATTTATTTCTTTTCTCATTTTGTACTCACACTAAAAAGTACTTAAAAATAAAATACTCGTAGCTGAATTGGCAAACAGTGTAGATCTAGATAAGACGGCTCATCGTGAGTCCCCTCATCTGAGTCTACACTTTTCGTCCATTAGTCTTTGAATACCAAAAAGTTAACATTTATTTCGCATTTCTGTACATTCGTAGACTAAGCTTGGGTTCACGCGTCGTTGGTTGGCTCTTTTCATCCTCTTTGGACATTTAAAATAGTCTGGTAAAACATTCACACACGCATCTCGAAACTTCTTATTCCTTGCACAATAAATAACTGGATACAATGCACATTTTAAACATCCAAAGCAGAGCAGTATTACACTTGCCTTCCGGTTTACGTGACTTTTACCAGTAGTGCTTGTAATCGCAGTTGTGAGCATGTACGGTGACCAAGAAGATATAAATATGATATAGAGCAAGAGTATTGTGCCAAATGCCCGTCGCTTGGAATGAAAATCTCCTGCTAGTGTACGTGTCCTAGCAACCGTCGGCAAACCTAATTTGCTGCTATACTGTGTCACACTCACACTTAGTGTACTCCCTGGATAATTATGAACTTGTTTAGAACTCTGACGAACCGTTCTCAAAATGGAGGCATGTACACAGAACATAATAAAGGAAGGGAGGAAAAATGATAGACATACATAAACCATTGAATAAACATCACCAGAAACTGAAAGATTGCAATAAACCGTACTGATCTGCCCTTCTGTTAGAATTCCACTGGATATTACACTGACAACTGGCGGTGACGACAGAAGAAATGACAGCGTCCACGTGATGTAAATAACACGTTTCGTCAGTTTTGGGCAAAGTTTATCTTTTCTGAATACTATAATGAGAAACCGATCAGCACTTATTGTCAGTAAATTACAAGCTATTACACAGAAAAGAGCATTTTGAAGGTACGAAAGGAAAATACATATTATTATATGAATTGGCCCAACGCTTGTAACAAATCCATAGAAAACAGATGCTATGGTAACCACAGACATCAGTATATCAGACATCGCCATATTAGCCACGAGCAAGTTAATAGCCGACCTCAAGGAGGGTTTCCTTCGAATAATCATTAAAACAATCGTATTTCCGGTTATGCTAACAGAAACTATTAAAGTCATTATTAATCCTAATATGACTTGCGTTAGAACGGAAAACGAGTATCCTTCGTTTTCGCAATTGGCTGTAGTACACGTATTGTTAGCTATTAAACTGGCTGTAACTCCTGTCATTATTGAAATATCATAACGAACCGTGGCTATTACATGTCCTTATACAGAATGACTTGTTAGTTATGAAACTGGCTGTAACTCAAGACTTATTATCATTCTGTTGCTATTATATGTTCTTATATACAGAATAACTTGTTAGCTATGAAAATAGCTCTAACTCCTTCCATTATTAACATACGGTACCATAACAAAATTTTGCTTTGAAACTGGCTGTTCTTTTTTAAGAGCTTGGCATCAATTCCCATTTATTTTACGATACATCAGTTTTCTCCTCAGTTGTACATTGTGTATTGTAATGTCTCCTACATGTCTTGTAAATATTTTTATTGTTTTAATAGAGGGCCACAAGGTAGACTAGCTTTGATAGCTAATTGTGCCACCCTCTTTACAGATTGTATATATAAATAAATAAATAAAAATAAATATTACAAGTCCTTATCTGGAATGACTTGTTAGCTATGAAAGTGGCCGTAAACTCCTGTAATCACTGAAATATTACTGTTAGAGGTGCCTATCCAGAATGACTTGTTAGCTATGAAACTGGCTGTAACTCTTATCGACTTGTCAGCTTTGAAACTGGCTGTAACTCCCGAAATGACTTGTTAGCTGTGAAACTGGCTGTAACTCCTGTTATCGTTCATGTCCTTCGCACTAATGAAGCATCCAGAATGACTTTTAGACTATCAGTGGTTGGCGTTCTTTTCTTCTTTTCCTGGAAAGTTCAGAAGGATCTACTTAAGGTCAATGGATACACCTCTAAGGGAGTTCACTCTACACTGGAAGTTTTATCTCCCTTCTCAAAGGAGGCTACCCTTAAAGGAAAGAATTTGCTCTCTATAGAGAGCAAATTCTTTCCTTTAAGAGTAACCTCCAATGCAAATGGAATTCGCTTACCAAAAAGAGCAAGCTCTATTCTGTAAAAATTACCTTCCTAATAAAAATAGCGCCAAAACGGTGCTGATATATCGATACACCTTAAATCATTATCCTACGCTGAGAATATTACCGTGAGAGCTTGATGTGCAAAGACACTTTAATCCTTGTTTTTCTCATTCCTGTAATAGTCTCTGCCTTTAATTTTGAATAAGAGTGCCATGTCTATTTCTCTATTTTGGGAGCTTTAAAAGACTGTGAAGGCTAAATGGGAGGCAAAACAGACCCTGGTCAGACATCTATCTTGTGGGTCCTCTGATCTGAGTATGCACTGTTTATGGCATTAGATCCTAACATTTAGGGTTCGTACAATAATTCTAAAACCGTATTAATCGTATTAATTATGGATCAAATGTGGAAACTTATTAACATGTTATCCAGCTTACAGATTCCTGAAGCTTCTATTTAGAAAAGACTGCCTATACTGACCAACAAAAAGAAACCTACATTATTGTAGATTTCCAAATCATTACTCTGTATGGGTATATTTCCATGTTTTTCAGCTTTTTACAAAGGGGAACAACTTTCGTGACCTCCTGTTTACTCCCTTGAATAAAGAACCCTAATGTGTTATTTTTTCTTAAATTACAGAGTAGCGCATGGTTCGTCCGCCTGCACGTACGGAGATAGTCTACGAGCCTTAGCGAGTGTATTATCCGTCGTACAGACTGACGAATCATTTTTACCTCACTTACAGCACGATACTCAGTGTAGACCTTGCATGTCATGGAGTAGCTCATGCTAAAGATTTAGGTACCTTGGGTTCGTGCTATAAGTTAAAGTGAAGGGTTTCTTTTGTCGGTCAGTATATACATTGTCTTCTTTCTGGTTCGCAATCTTACTTGTATTACAGATAGAGAATGAGTGCTAACGCGTCAATACCGAATTTCTTCAGTTATAAGTTAAAAATCTAGATCTGTCGTGTATTTTCTGAAACAATCTCAAAACTCTAGATCCGTCTTATAATTTCTGAAACAATCTCAAAAATCTAGGTCCGTCTTATAATTTCTGAAACAATCTAAAAAAATCTAGGTCCGTCTTATAATTTCTGAAAAATCTCAACAATCTACATCCGTTTTATAATTTCTGAAAAAATCTCAACAATCTAGATCCGTCTTATAATTTCTGAAACAATCTCACAGTTTAGATCCGTCTTACAATTTCTGAAACAATCTGAAAAACCTAGATCCGTCTTTATAAGACGGATCTAGATTTTTTAGATTGTTTCAGAGGGGAAATCCCCATCTACTATCTGAATTTCATAAGACCGATTTAGATTGTTGGGATTATTCTTGAGATGGAAAAACGCCGTGCTATAGCCAAATAAATACGGTACTTCAAATTAGCCTACGCATCTGTGCAAACTGATAGGAGTCTTCACCTTTCACATTTAAGATTCCCCACGACTCGTAGCTAGATAATGAAAAAATGGAAAACTCTGATTGGACTGTGTGGAGGCACATGCTGATCTGAGTGTTCCATACATATTCACACAAACTCTGATCGAACTGTGCGAATTCGCCCGCTGATACCTTTTCATGAAACAACAATCCAATATATTTCAGTTCCACCTAACGACCTTTGTAAAGTGGGGCCCTCCCAGGGCCAGGGATGGGGTAATTGTATTGAGTAATGGTAATGCATTACAATGTAACTTTTTCGATGTAATGCTAAGTAATGAGTAATGAAGGAGTTTTTCATTACATGTTATGGTAATTTAGTTAATTACAAGTAGGAAAAGGCTGTAGTGATGTAAGGTTTTGGCATTACATTTTCATTACTTTGTAGCAGTTAATTATTATCATCATCATCATCATCGTTAGCTGCTTTCAAGACCAAAACGATTAAAGTTATCAGCACAGTAATAGCAAAAGCAAGAATTCCGCGGAATGCTACGTCGCACCTGCCTTGCGCTTCCACAGTAGTAAAGACTATAGTTAAAAGAATCTGTATGAGAAATGGACTAAAAAGCTAGGGTCAACCCAATTTTGGATGTAAAATTTTACTAAGTCAGTAGAGCGTGAAATATAGGTCAGTGGTAGGAATAACTGCAACATTCCTCATGAACATTCTAAGAAGAAACTTTACGCCAGGTGTGATGACTGTAGGTATCATACTTTGAGACAAAAGGACTAAAACGCTAGGGTCGACATAATTTGGGTGTGAAATTTTACGAAGTCAGCAGACCATGAAATATGTGTGAAGGGTAAAATTAATTGCAACAGCCCTCAAGAACATTCTAAGAAGAAACTTTATGCCAGGTTTGATGATTGTAGAAATCATAGTTTGTGAGAAATGGACTTAAACGCTAGGGTTGGCATAATTTTGAATATAAAATTTTACGAAGTCAGAAGACCATGAAATATAGACGAAGGGTAGAAATAAGAGCAACAAACCTCGAGAATATTCTAAGAAGAAGCTTCATGCCAGGTTTGATGATTGTAGGTATCATAGTTTGTGAGAAATGGACTTAAACGTTAGGGTCGACGTAATTTTGAATATAAAATTTTACGAAGTCAGCAGAGCATGAAATATAGGTCAAGGATAAAAATAAGAGCAACAGCCCTCAAGAAACTTCTAAGAAGAAGCTTATGCCAGGTTTGATGATTGTAGGTATCATAGTTTGTGAGAAATGGACTTAAACCTAGGGTCGACGCTAGGGTCGACGCAAGTATCGATGGACGGACGGACGAACGGAATGACTGACGGACGGACGGAAAAGTGAACTCTTATATCGCACCTTGCTAAAGCAGGTGCGACAAAAATGAATATTTTTAATCAACAATAATAATAGTAATAATGATAATAATATTAAACAATAGTGATAATAACTAGAAAATGTGTTTATGAAACACTATGCCCCTAACCATATGCTTGCATCTAAAGAAGGCTCATCCAATAATGTTTGTACCTTTGTACCATAGGCTTCAACGCACTAAGTCGAAAAAGGGGCTTAACTCAGTCAAAAATTTACGATTTTTTTTTTCGAAAGTTAATCAGGTCATTTACACTTTAGGCAATATCTTCCTGCAAATAAATCATGATCCTAGTGTCAGGGGTTATCGAGATATTTTGTTCACAAGGTTCCATAGGCTTACAATGCACTAAGTTGAAAAAGGGACATAACTTAATCAAAAATTCACTTTTTTTTTCAAAAGTTAATCACGTCATCTACACCTTGGGCAATAAAGTTTCAAGTCCCTGTCTCCTTTTCTTTTCAAGATATCTTGCTGGTAAAGTCAAAATGTAAAAATTTTCAAACTTTCGGGGCCATAACTCCTATAAAAGTTGATCAATTCATTTACTCATCATCTCCAATAAGCTGATCTAGCTGAAATACTTTTCAAGATATCTTGCTGACAAGGTCAAAATGCAGAAATTTTCAAAGGGCCATAACTCTTACAGAAATTGACGGAATTCATTCAAAAGTTATTGCTATACAACTCTGGCCAAGTTGTGACACATTGTCAGGAACATTTAGGGAGCATGCTTAAATGAGCCGCGACACGACAAAACCAACAAAGTGGTTGTGCGACCAGCGCAGACTCAGATCAGCCTGGGCATCCGCCCAGTCTGATCAGAGTCTTGGCTGTCCGCATGGAGGTAGGTTAGACCCTTAGCAACTTTTGAGCACTTAACGAAGAATCTGGTCAAACTGGGCGGATGTCCAGGCTGATCTGAGTCTGCGCTGGGCGCACAACCACATTGTTGGTTTTGTCGTGTCGCGGCTCAAATATTTTTAAAGCGCTGGAGAGCCAGCTATATTACTTTTAGGCCTTTGGGAAGCACTGGTAAAATAATGCCAGGAAGCACTGGGAAATAATTTAAGAGAGCTGGAGAATTTTGCCCGTTATCGTTTTATTATTTTCAGAGAGCAATGGAGCACTGAAACCCCATATGAGGGCCTCAAACGTACTTAAGGTGGTGATAATCACTGATTTGGGGCAAAGACAAAAATCTGCATAAAACACTCAAAATACCACTGATCTTTCCAAAACTTAGCATATTCCTTCTTTATGTTGTTTCTGACAATTCAGACTCCCAAAATGCAGCATTTTTTAAAGTTAAAAT